>JASSKH010000004.1:8634336-9204788 GCA_031763025.1 Macrocystis pyrifera
GGAGGTGCGTCCTCCCAAAGAACAATATTTCCTACATATTCTGTTCCACGACCTTATGAAGTATTTGTTTTGTTATGTAGTGGAATATCTATCTAGAGTAAATCTTGCATAAAGTTTATTCTAGCTCATATTCTGGCTAGCGAGTTAACTACACCTACAAACCAAACCAGAATTGATATTTTTTTAGTTAGAAAAACCATTCTTAACTTTGGAAATCAGCTATTCTCTAATTAGGAGGGAGATGGAGTTAAAGCGATCAAACCCAATACCGCATCTAACCATAGCCGGTATGGGCACAAGTACCATGCAGGCTCCCCCTACTCCTGATTTTCAAAGGCCTCTGCACCGTCGGTACGGAAAACAAAAAATGGGGAAAGCGTACTCATGGGCAACCGGCACAGTTCGATGTGGTGTCCGGTCCTGACACATGATACGAAAGACTAACACGGTGTGAAAACCATCTCGCGCATTGGAATGATGCTACGGTTGATTTCCCAGCCCGTCAAATTTCGGTGTTTCAGCGAAACAAATAATATTCATGTTCGAGCTTGTTTTCGCCTCAAAACTACGACAATTTTGTCGTTGACATTGATTTGTCTGTTTTCGAGCCTAACGTCCCTCGGCTGGCGACATCCGCGCAACCGTTGTACGGTCCAACGTTTCGGTTCACAACGTGCCACACCTTGGTGACCTCTCACTTTTGTTAGCACGGTTCTAGACACTTCGATATACAAGTGTCCAGTGCTCAAATAGGAGTCGTACGAGTTTTTCTGCCATATATTTGGTACGATGTTTGCGTGCGATGGGCGATGGCGTCGATACTAGGCGAACCCAATGATCGTCTCCGTTTAGGTGAGATGGAGGAACTTTGCCGGTCTCAGTACCATCGCATTGCCACGTTTTTCGTCCTGGTCGTTTGGGTTTTGACGAGATTCTTCCACACACAGCTTCACAGTATGCATTCGCCTGGTTCGATTACCGTTGCATGTTTGTCGTGTACTTCTTTCAGTTAACTCAATTTAGCACGGGGTTAAACCCCCATTTTTGCATCGCGCACGCCTGGAATATCCTCTTGCGATATCGGCCCTGAATCTGCCCGTGATCGTACTCCTGGAGAGAGACGGACGCCCAAACCCCAACCATGTATCAACTAAGACCCACAGTGGAACGTCAGCTCGTGCCTCGTTCGCACGGCATTCGACGATAAGCTTCCGGTCCGGTGCATCCAATATCAGTTCCAGAGCTGGCGCTCAACCTTTGGTATTACATGGTCGCCACGAGGCGTCCTACGGTAGAGGTTTGACACTAGTTTCTCTGAGGCTCCTATGTCCCACCGAGGTTTAATGCGGAATTCAAGGGGAAAAAAATATAGTTAAACGACTGATGCGCTACCCATATCGTACGTGTTCGTGCGCATTGTGCCCGACGTTGTCGCGGACAAGTTACATGCCCATTCCGCATGGTTCAACTGGCGACCGGGAAATACGCGGTGGTGTCTCAGCAAGTACTTTCCCCAATTGTGAAACCTCCATTCTAGAAAGCCTCTTACCTGTAGGCGAAGCAGTCATTTTCTGGTTTGATGTTCCTCGACGTCTGTGTCTTGATCCCTTTCGCACTCATGCTACTTCCTAGCTCCCTTTCTGTATGCTGTATTTTCCTCCGCCACACGGGTGGTATGTCCTCTCGCCGCCTGTCAACTATCTGTCATTCGCGCATGCTTTCACGCGACGTATACCGAGGTGTACTCATGCACAAGTGTAGCTACATCCGGGACACCAGTACAATACCGTGACAAGATGTTTGGCATAGCCGATAAACTAATATCCTTCCGAGTGTAAATATACGTTTGTTTGCCTTTGAGAGTCTTAGACGTGCACGTGTCGAACCGTTGAGATTACAGAGTCTGCCTCAACTATTATGGTCAGCTCCGCATCCCTCGTTTTTTTATTGTATCATCATGGAATATAGAACATGGTTTACGAACCCAAATCATCACCCGGATCGCCTTCCTTCAGAGCCTAGACCAATTGTGGTTGGCGGCGTTATTAAAACAGTTCGGCAATTGAATCGGCGAGCTGCGTATTAGAGTTACTTTGGTCCCGCCATCCCGATTTAAATATGCAGTCAGGGCACGTGCTAACGTTTTGCATATGCCAGAAGGAGCGAAAGAGCAACTGCAGCATCATAGTGTGGACGAACCAATTCCGTTGATTATGCATGGACCAAACACGTGCGCGGTGGTAAGCGAAGTTTGGAGGAATATCTTCCGTACAATAGGTGTAATTGCTTTCTTATGTTAATTCCATACCGCATTGAGAAGAGGAGATTTACAATACGACATTTTGTTTAAAATATGTTATTCATAATCCATATTGGCGTCCGTTGTTGTC
This sequence comes from Macrocystis pyrifera, assembly GCA_031763025.1. NCBI lineage: Eukaryota > Phaeophyceae > Laminariales > Laminariaceae > Macrocystis > Macrocystis pyrifera. The sequence continues at coordinate 8,636,727 of JASSKH010000004.1, forward strand.
TCAGTTTTGGAAGTGTTCACGATGTCTCTAACTTCTCGAAATAATGTGTTGTTGTCTTTTTTTTACAGTTAGTCACAGTTGAAATAAAAGCTTGTCAAAGCCAACAACAATTGAAGCCAATAATCCGCTCCATATACGATCTAGTGCACGTGTGTATTTCAGAGAACTATGCCCCTACAGGACCTGCAGTTGGAGAGGGGTGTCGGTTAGCGTTCGTCAAGGTCAAGTATAAAGAATATCCCAACGAAGTGTACGTGGAGCTGTAGGTGACTCAACGTCAGGTTTGGTTGGCTCCAAACTGTCGCGTTCTCGTGATATGTGAATGGTTGTGTTTGTTCCCTCAACCTCTGAGTCTCTCGCTGATCGGGATCTATCCACCAACCAACCCAACAATTTGTATTCGCGGCAGTGGCGAACATGTAGCTGTGCGAGTCCCTTCCGCCAACGGTATCAATCAAATACATACTGACATTATCGCCATGGTTTCACCTCTTCGATAAACTGGAGCCGCACAAGAAACGTAATTTACGATGACTGGATAGCTGGACGGTTCTTTCTTCGGGCATCTGGGAAGGTGGTTAGTTGACCTGTTAACATCTACCCCAATTCCACTGGAACGTGTATCTTTCTAAGGTGCAGAGTGCAGTTGGAACCACCGACCATGGGCGATGTTCGAAACTGAAGCTTGATCGTTCCATGTTTAAGGTGTACGATGTGATTAAGTGTTTTTATGTTTTCGTTTGAACTTTTATTTGGAGGGCTTTCATCTGTATTTCGTACGCCGTATTTATATTTGTTTTTATGCGAGTTTCGGATTTAGTCGGTAGTTCCGTGACATATATGACTTTCATGTCCCGTGCGCACGCTTCCCGCCCTTATTACTTCATCTGGTTTACATACATACCGCGGAAAAAAAATATATTTTATTATTTCCCGCACAAAGGTTTCCCGGACAAATACAACTGTCCGGTTTTCGCACAAATATGTCCGGCAATATTCATGGTATCTCGAATATCATGAATAGAGTAACAACGTGAAATCATGCTCAAACCCTCCCGAAAAAATATGCGTTCAGTGATGCGGCATTATCAGTTCACACTAGAGGTATGTTGGGAGTTTTATCTGCATGCGTCTCTGTTGTTCTATTCTCGTCGAACCATTTATTTCTTCTTAACGTGAACGTCGGTACACCGAGTGCCAGTGCCTATTCTACATCCGACTAAGGGAAACAGTTGTGTGGTCACAGTCTGTGAGACGGAGATAACCAAAATTTTCGAATTTTGAGCCAGGTATACAACAGGAAATTCCAACCTACCAAGTACGATACTCTAACGTCACAACCTAACTTAGACCAGAAACAGAAAGAGACAGAACATATTGACGGATTTTTGCGCAAGCCAACTTTTACAACGTGGACGACCATCGGTAATGTGAACCCGAAAAGAGGTATCTCCCGTGTGAGTGAACCAGTCTTGAAAGGTGGTCTGTATTTTCAGTAGAATGTTTGGACGGCTTATCGGCCATGCTGATTGACTTGATGTACGTACAATACGACACCGGCATATCCTTTCTTCGAACGATGTTGCCTGAGTCGTCCTTTCTGTGTGTTGTATATTGATACGCTATCGGTCGAGTAGCCCAGAGATGCAGCACCCCGACAGCAGCACCGCAACGCAGCAGACTAAGAGGAAGCGCTCGCTGCCTGCGCTAAGCTACAGACACGCTACTGCTACAGTCGGCAGAATCAGCGCGTGCATTACAGCAGCATTTAGTTGGAAATGCTTAGCCATCGTAATAACCAAAAACGCAACGGCAAACACGCGATACACCAACACGACATGAATTTACAGCACGTTCTTCAACAAGCAGCGACGTTCGCAGCCAGCCCTTAACCGACATTGGAAGGGTGGTTAGCAACGCGTCAGCGATCTCGTCACAGTCCCTTCACGACTCATTCGCTCCCTCGGGCTCTGCACGTCTCTCAGGAGAAAAGCTCAGTTGTCAATAGTAGCTCAAGGAAAAATACAAATGATGAATCTGAGACGTAAAAGCGAGATGGGTGCTGTATCCTATATCAACGAGTACAGAGGGCGGAAGTGCTTGGGATTCCGCGAAGGACAAATCGCAAGCTCTGTCCCCCGGTAAATCATAGCTCGGTGCAAAAACCTCTGTTTGGTCGCCGGAGCGATACCATATATGAAGGCACTGTAGGTGACTTGTGTCGGTCTTAAACACGAGGGGCGTCTGTTGTGGGCACTGGTGCTACCCAGGAAATGATATGTATCCCTCCGCACTGTCAATTCGCAACATCCCCGGGTTGAGTCGGATAGCCAACGCGGTGCTGTTCGCCTCGAATTGTTGCTGGCCGAACGAAGGCTGTGAAACGAGTTGTACGATAGAGAGTGGTAGCACGTTCTGACAAATTATTGTTTTCATTGAGGGCGCTGCTCACCTAACAACTACCCAACGTGGATACGTGGTAGTAATAGTACATTTAGACAGACCGAAGTGCATAGGCATACCTAAGCCAAGAGATTTGATCATTTGATTGGGCGTGTCGTTCTCCTTGAATCCTGGTTTGGGTGAGACAGAGAGCTCCTGACGCAGGCGAGGACCTCCGGGCAATGTCGGGTGCACCCCTGTGGTAGAGTGTGTCGTGGTCGTACGAGCTGGGCAAGCCAATGCCCTTGCTGGTCATGCACATTCATTCCAAGGCGGTGTTTTCTAGCTTTGATCTAAACAACTGACACGAGCTTTATCACGGTTCTTCGTACGGATCAATGCCACCTAATTTTTTGTTTGCGAAATTCTGACACGCGCTTCATAATAGGATACCGAAGGGATTGGGTACTGCGCTATTTGCTTTGTGATTAAGGCGCATAAAAAAAGAAGAACATGTTTGTACACAACCTGACGATACAAAAGAAAGAAATAAGTTGTAATGAACCATTTTCACGTGCCCACAAAAAAGGCGTACACCAACATCAGGTTCAGAACCAAACCATCGGTGTGCAAATAGCAAATGTTGTGGATCTTATAATTGTAATGTTTTACCCCTGTATAGGGTATCATATACAAGCCTTATGCCTTGATGGAGATCGAATTATGTTTATATTAAGTGCATCGATGGTGGGTGAAGACCAAAACGCATGTTCAGAGCGATTACCATCGGCATCCGGTATCCGATATTCGTATAGACGCTTGTTTTCAAATTCGACGAACGTCTAGCGGAGCGTTGGTTTTTCTCAAATTTCTAGGAGAGATAAAATCGAATTGCAAATGTTTTTACCTTGACAAACGAGCGACGGGTGCAAGCCAAGGTCAGAGTACTTTTGTTGAATTCCACGTTTAGTCTAAATACCCGAGACATTACTTCAACGCGTATTCAAGGTAAACGAGAAGAACAACATTACCCCCGGCACGTACCTACGTCTCATTAACAGAAGCACAAGACATTGGGCACGTGCGTACTTTCACAGGGGGACATGCGGTCTATACATGGTTTTGCCTACCGTGACAAACATTGACGGTCTCGATCTGCTTCCATCATGTCCCGAGATCTCCGTGTAGCACGGTATCCGTTCTACCGCACCAGATAATGATGCTCATCGAGTCCAACCAGCATACAATGGAGACCGCGCAGACAATACCCTTTGTGCCTTCCAGTACAGGTTCCGGTTTATTGTGGAAGAAGAAATTGTAGGCTTCCAAACTTTGTAAGGCACACAATACGGATCAGAACGTGTTCAGAGTAAAACGTAGAACGCGTGACGGTTGGAATACGTTCCAATGAAGGTTCTTCGCTCAAAACGCCGTACTCACTCCAAGAAAATGAAAGCCCCCCAGGTTCAGTTAGGTATTTCGCAGAGCTTTTTTGCTGCGCAGCCGTAGCGGTCTTTTGACAGGGATACGACCGAAGTAATGCTCAGCATATTGAATGCCGAATATCATGTACTATCAAAAAGAGTTCATCACCACAAGAAAGCGGGTGCTGATGCCGACGATGATAATATTGCACACATTTGTTCGTAGAACATACCTTGCGAATCCAGCTGGGCACTCAGACAATAAGCATGGTCATTGTCAAACTCAGCTCTGTTGAAGCTAAAGCAAATAAAAAGCAGGACCCTTTCAGGATATGGTCACAATAAAAACTTCCAAGATGAGAATATTGGAGCAAGCGCGAAGAACACGAAAACCTTCACTTTTAGGGACAAATGCAGGTACATGCCGAAATCATAAACTTGTTCTGAATGAGCCATAACAATTATTGTGCCCGCAATAGTCTTTGAGCGGGGTGAGGGCAACGCACTGCCGACAGCATCCATTGGGGGGTATCACCGCTGTGGTGCCACAACAATCAGAGTATTCCTTTGTAGGGCCTTTTAACTAAGAGGAAATATATTGAGGATAATTAGTTACCCCCAGGCTTGACAGTACTAGCATATATATGGCATACGGCAACCGCGAGACTCCCCGGCACGTGATTCAGCCATCACGGCGCTCAACCGGATTTTTTGTACGGGGTCTACGTTGGTCACAACATACGGGTTGATATTTTCGGTTTTCGACAACCTCGGTATTCCCGGAGACGGGCTCCAGCCACGACTGGACAATGCGCGACTTTTGGTGCGGGATCTGGTTGCGGTGGCATAATAGTGGATTACTTCGTACTGGACGCGGCCAAGCAGTGATATATTTCCGACGGCACAGGTGTGTTCAGAACCGAGCTTGCGAACATTCCAGACCAGGTCAACCGCAGTTCTACGAGGTAACGTAGCAAATATCTGGTGTTGGTTGTGCAACAGGCAACAGGAACAAATAATGAGAGACTACCGACGTGTGTACTCTGTCTCAGTTTCGGGTGTAGGTTTCACTTTATCAAAGTGCTCGCCAACAACTTGTTTCTCACAACCACCACAAGTATTCTTATGTTACCAATTTGTCGTCGGCCCCTGGCTCAACGTCTGGGCCTCACTTTGTCGATATTTCGAGTCAGCGAGGTTTTAGAGATTGGGCAAGCCAAGACCAACTTGCATATTCATTCTGCGCTTCCGCAACCAGTTGGAACTGATGTTCCTGCAAATTTGTAGACAGTGTTATCGGGAGAGTTGCTCCCCGTCGCTACGTTGAAGCGAGTGAGGCCTCCAAGGAGGTCGTATATGAGGGCCCCGTCGTTTGGGGGCCGTAACGCGGACGGATAGCATTCCACGCGTTCTTTAGTGGGGTACGCCTGTGCAGTATACCTTTTCAAACTGGATCCTGATGGCTGTTGACAAAGTCCAACTCAAACGACAAAGTCAAACTTTATCGGCAATGCTCTTTTGATACAAGTATATCTTTTTCACAGTCATATTCACGTAGGGAAATGTACGGCGGCCGAGACGACACTTGGGCAAAACCACAAGCAGCTTTGTCGGCGTGTTACGGAACTTCCTTGGTCTAGGAGGTTTAGTCTCGGTTGAATTCGCCAAATGATCGCGCGATGTTGTGCCTGAAAGGTACATGGCGCCGAAGGTGCAGATCGAAAGCACTACCCGACTGACCGGTGGGGTATGCACTCTATTTACAACCTTTCCTGGGGGACTGGCTGACCGCTCGCTGGTCCAACTCAGACCGGAAAATTGGAAGTTCCGCGTCCCATTGGTCCGAACCTCCGGGAGTGTTCTTCGCGCAAATAAAATTTCTCTCTGCCGTACTATCTCGTGACATGCTTCCAGCAGCAGCAGGAGTTCCTCGAACAGGATAATATTCAGCCACTCGTGTGCTTTACCCCCCTGCAGCGCGTTTTTTAGGCTGCCGGACTCCGAACATCCATTGTCCCTCGCGAACCCAGGTATGTTCCCATGGCTTGCATTATCGACGCTTGGCTGAAAGTCGATTTATCCTCAGCTAAAAGTCTCGTCTTAGATGACGATCCTCTGATTCGGTAGGATCGTGGTTCTCCTGGGTTTACCCTTGTGACGACGTCCCTGACGTTTGGTGCCAGACCACAAACAAACTGACTGCAGTAGAATGTTCGCCGATTTCAAGTCTGGACGCCCTTACCGCCCCGCCGTCGGAAGGCGTGGATTTGAGGACTGAACGAGGGGAGTAAACTTTCGATGCTTCCACACCAAGGAAAATAGGGTAATGGTTAAGGTTAGGGCTAATCGATTAGTTGTGAAAACCCCCGCGAACGTATATTCTGTTCTTCTCAAAAGCAACTTACAGCGAAATAGCTCGCACCGTTTGATATGCATAAACTAAACACGCTCACGGCGTCAAGCATGTACGTTCCGAAATATACATGTCGTGGATCGGGGGTCACTTTCGGCGGCCATGAAATCGATACCGCATCAACAAAAGAAGGACTACGCTACCGTATCATGTTGGCAACATACAATCCATCCATTCCGTGGGCGGAGTATTGTACCCCCCTCGTCACATGTTGTTCTTGCAATTCATATAGACAAACTAAAATGCGGTAATCTCATATATATAAAACCGACCGTAGTCAACATTAACAGTTTGTGTACACAATTGTTTTCCAGCTCGTTCTTTTTAAGAGTCTGCCAGATCCCCTGCGGGGGGGGCACGACGGTTTTTTTTCTCTATGTTTTTCTTGTTTCTTTTTTGCCTTTCGAATTGTCTTCCTTGTTTTTGTTTTTTGTTCGTTTTTTGTTTGTTGTTTTGTTTTTTTTTCTCTTTGTTTCGTTCCTTTACTCTAGGTCATGGGATGTGTACGTCATGCCTGTCGTATGCAGTATAATGACATGGCATTGCATTGCATACGTGGCCACGTAGTATCTCTGTGGCGTAGCTTTGTGGCCACAGAACTTGTATCTGTCTAGGATTGAAGAATCGGCACGGACACTGGTTGTGCTGGATATCGACGGCTAGAAAGAACGGTTTAATATGAAGAAAACAACAACAACAACAACAACTAACGGAATACAAATTAAGCTGCCCCATTGAGGTTGGTGAAAAGCTTTGTACCTCCTCGGTAACGAGTCTCACTAGTACCTGTAGCTGATCGAACTGCATTGCCGGTCCATTCTAGGTACGTTATATTGGTAGTGTTTGCGGCTTTTGGCCGCGCTCTCTGGCACCTGTTTCCTGCAGTCTCACACAATAGAGTGTCTGCACATAATATTTTTTTTGTGTATCAGGGATTTCCGTCGGAACGATAATCACAAACGGAGGCCTTCCGGCATGCGCGTAATTCGGAGACGAAAATAGCTAAATATATATACATGTTGAAAAAAATCACTTGCAGCAGCAGCAGGAGCAGAACTTTTGCAGGACCAAACGAGCCGAACAGAAGTCGTGCAAGCAGCAGCAGTAGTAGTACCTACCTGCAGCAGAAGCACAGCAGCAGTAGCAAGCTGCAGGAGCAGTAAGCAGCACCAAGTACCATCAGGCAGAAATGCAATTTATCTGGCGCTCCCCGACACTCGTTGTGCTAGCAACGCGGCCACAACAAAAAGGTCATCATCATTTGTTGTCCTCTCCGCCCGAAATTTGATCGTAGCGGCGAAGATCAGGAGCGTCGCGGCAAGGGTGCACGCGCTTGTGGCAGCAGCGACCGCAAGTAGCAGTAGCGCCCGCATCAGCGCTTGCAGCAGCTCATGCTGGAGGCGGCTCTCTTTCTTGTAGCAGCAGGGCTTGCTTGCAGCAGACCTTGCTCTTGCAGTTGCGCTCATCGCATGGAGCATCGCTCACTTTTGCGGCAGCAGGGCCTGCTCACCGCAGTGCTGGCTGGCCGCAGCGGTTGCAGCAACAGCAGCACTGCCACGAGCAGCACACTTACTTGCAGCAGTAGCAGCAGCAGCAGCAGCAGCACACACTACGTGCAGTTGAAGCAGTAGTCCGTGACGTGCAGCAGCAGCTGCAGTAGCAACTATCTGCTGCATCAGCAGACAGCAAAGGCATGCAGCAGCAGCGCCAGCAACTCTTCTCGTATAACCCGCCGGTAGCAGACACGGTCCGAGGCCTTTCTCCGGGCAAGCTTGGCCAATCCAAAGCGTCCGGAAAGTGTTTGGCGAACAGAAGGCAGCGGTCGAATCTCATAATCACACAAATATGGCTCTAGTAAATTTCGCTATCCAAAAAAACGTAACTTCGTCATTTTCACGCTACTTTAATTAGCATTTATAATTAGTCGTCGGTGACGGGGGAATAGATAATCGAAGCTCGTACTATTTTTTCTTTTGCGCAGACCCTCTAATACCATGAACAGGTTAGGTTTGATCCCCGTTGTTGCTCATCTCACTGTTTAGGGCGTACCAGTTTTATTTTTTTGTGCATGGTTCGCCAATTTTCGAGACGGCTGAACCGTTCAAAAGAACGAACTGCAATCACCAATCCACACAAAGTTTACAGTCGCGAACCGTGAGCTGCCCGTATCCCTAGGGTCAATCTCAGATTTTGAATGATACTAAAACTATCACGACAAGCAGGGTGCGAACATATGTTCGAGGTAATTGTGGAAAGGCTGGTAGTTGCTTCTGCGCCCTTCTGCGCGTGTGTGTAATTACGCAGCTAACTTTTACCCAAATGGGACAGGCGTACACATCTCTCTCTCGAAGGAGTGGATTTAGAACGACAAACGATAGGCCGATCGTCGAACAACTGGCGGTTGCGTCCTTTACCATCCCAATCAACATATGTTGAGCCCGAGAGCATGGTATGTTAATGTTCTATTACCACAATGTGCTAACAGAACCAGTCCGCTGCTAAGGTTGTCACTTACGCCAGTTGTGCTGAAAGTTCATACGTCGGCGAGGGAGGGTTTGAGTGAGGTTTCTATCTTGGACCACGACCGCAAGAGGTACTGTGCGGTTGCTTTCGGTCACTGCGTGACCTGAACCCGGTTTCGTAAGCGTTGCAACCTTCTCATTCGAACAACGATGATAGGTCTGGAGCAACATGCTATAGCGACCGCTTTGGTTTAAGTTACACTCCCCGCTCTATCTTGAGTTTGACTCGCAACCGATGACTCAGGCGCTATACCGGCACGAGTCTACGTTAAATGTTGTCGTCGACCAAAATCGTCTCGTGTTCTGACACTCGACTATTTAATTCGCAAAACTCAAACGATATATCATGTACGTCGATCTTGTCTCACTTTAACACTGGCGAGCCCTCGAAGATCATCAGCTGCTCATAACGACTTATGAATTGCGATCGTACGTCAACCAGCCGGTTATACCGTTGCCTTCACAAATATATATTTTGTATTTCTGCATACAACTCTTCTATTTCCGTGGTCCCCTTTCCACTTAATTTGTGTACGAACTTCAGCCACTCTCGTCGTTGCCAGAACACGAACCCTTGTCTTCAATCTGCCACCGATGGGGACAGTACCTTCAACAAAACAATAACATCACCCGGTGGTTCAGCTTGTGCCGTCAACGGCAACGCCACACGATCGAGAACTCTCGCTTTCGTCGTCGAGCATAACTAAATCAACATGTTTCCCTCCGCAGGCCCTCGGAGACGCCTCCCTCCAGGTTACGTTAGGGTAGTGGGAGAAGTGGGTTTTGGGAGCCTCGCGGAGTGAGCCCACCGCTTTCAGCCTACTAACCGAACTGCCATGAAGCCATCTTGTTTCGCCCTCGCCTCGTCTTCTTGTTAAAATAATCAACAAGGCACCTCGCCGTTACCAGTATCGAGTACATCCGCCGGGGTGTGCCTTGCGCCTCCGGACCCCCAGCCCCCGTAAACGTGTTCTACAAAACGCTAATTCGCTGTTATGTTGGGCGCAAATATCGCGCGGTATCCTCTTCCGCCCCGTATTCAGCGCTGGGCTTGATGTTATACGCTCTTGAATGTTGCCACACCGGTCCGACCTTCAACCTACGTCAACGCAACGCTGTCCTCCATCTCGGACACATTTCTAGACGAGACCACCGACGGCGCGAGCTCGCGTCATGATCCATTGGCAGATCCAACAGGTTGCCTACGTGCATTGTTAAAAGTGCGAACCCACTGGTGAAAAAAACATACTGTAACCTAACACGCCGACGTGTGCATTGTACTTGTTTTATATATATACAACATTATCCCTGATTTATATGCTAGAGTATTCTTTTGCGCCGCCGCCGATCATTCGATGTAAGTATTTGGTTATATGAGGCCTCCTGCCGCGGAGCAGGTGGCCTCGCCCGAGAAAGACAGCACTCAGCGCGGTGTCTTTTCTATGGATTGAAAAGAAACCGTGCGGGAAAGACTATACTACGCTTGTAAGGACGGTGGCATAGTCTGTGTTTTTACCTGCACCCATTTCCCTATCCTCGCTGCGAGGCTCGCCTCTGGCCGAGTGAATCGTTGGGCGATACTGAAACGCAGACAATCGCCCCAAACCCTGGAACCACGTTTTGGTACCCACCTGAGTTTCCAATGATTGGTTGGCAATTTTACTACAGTATTCTCTTGCGCTGCGGCCGATCATTCAACGGGAGTTTTGGGTTGAATGAGGCCTGCTGCCTAGGTAGGTGTGCCTACCCAAACTTCAGTGTATTCCTTAGATTGTCCTTGGCCACCAGCCGGATGCTGTGTGGTCTCACCAAAACTTCTTGAAATTACCGTCTTGCTTGGGTGCATTTCGGCCACCGTACTCCGCTGGCCGCGCATCGAACCCCTTCCCCATGGTTGAGATGTGACCCCTGTACTGTTGCGGTTGTGTTGCGCGATCAAACTAGAAATGGTGAGCCGCTGGCCGCGCATCGAACCACTGCACCATGGTTGAGATGTGACTCCTGCACTGCTGCATTTTATCACGCTATAAACTAGAAATCGCACGCCACTGGCCGCGCATCGCACCGCTGTACCGTGGTTGAGATGTGGCCCCTGTAGTGCTGCGGTGTTGTCGCGCAATGAACTAGAAATAGTGTACCGCCGGACGCGCATCGAACCACTGCACCATGGTTGAGATGTGGCCCTTGGACTGCTGCTGGTTTCTCGCGCTCGAAACCATAAAAATATACGTTTGAGCATATTAAACCAAGAGATAAAATATAATAATTAGAGAAAGTCAAAGCTGCTGGCCGCGCATCGAACCACTGCACCATGTTTGACATGTGACCCCTGTACTGCTGCGCCCTGCCGCATCCCCTTTGCACCAACTTTGGTTTCGTTTGACGATTTGCCCATGCCGCGTACCCTTGCCCTGCGATTTTGTATCTATAGGTTTTAGCCCTGCCGCATATACCCTTTCACTGCGATTTGGTCGCGCCCCGTGCTTGGCACTGTCGTCCGCCCGTCGCTTGCTTACCCTTGCACCTAATAATTAATTAAATTAGACGGAACCGCTACAGTGGCCCCGATATCTAACCACTGCACTGCGACTAAGATTTGATCCTTGCGCTATGGTTTGTCTCGCTCCGATTCACATCAGCAACCGGCTGTTTGTATCGCCCATGCCTTTTCTTCAACATGGCGCCTTACCGTGCCGCGCATTCCCGATACTGCTGTAGTAATGATTGTGCTTGGGAATCGTGTACCCGTACTATCTCGTAGGTAACGTGATTTGTTACGGGTACCCAGCGTCTGATATGCGGTCCCGAGGAAATGGTGGTAAACACACGCGGTTATGCTGGTACCGCCGCCGCAATGTTAATGGTACCCCCCCAGGACATTCACAACATTATGGTGTCCAATTTATTCACCGCATCAGCGTCCGGATTAGCCATGCGACAGAGGGGCCTCAGTGGGGTATCCTCCCCTCTGCGGACCGCCCGCTATCGTGTCCCTTTTTGCGCCCCTCTCCACTTCTGCTCATAAAATATATATTTCGCCACCCAATTTGTATTAAGCTGTGCAACAGCAGTGCGTGTGGTATAAATCAGCCGTACCCGTACATGTTCCACAGAGTGTAAATTCTCCTGTGGACCCGGGTAGCCTCCGGGGAAGCCATTTGGCTATATCCTCAACAAGGAATAAACTATAGCATAGTATTAACAGAAAAGGCGCGATCGGCTTCTTGCACTTCTTGTAAAATGAGTAAAATGGGATATAGATGAGGCGTATTACGCAGCGTGCAATGTTGAGTATCAACTACTTCATCGATCGAACTCACGTTTGACATATTTCATGGGAGCTTCCGCCATTGCGTACCGACTACTTACTCAGTCGAACTCAGAGCTGGCGTATTTCATAATTTATTCACTAGTGTTCGTATGGCTGTCGTGTATAATAACACCAGATGTAGGTCATTCGTACAACACATCGTCCTCGTATCTATCTCCGGGATGAAAGAGTGGCTAGCATGTACCCCCATTTTATTCGTAAACATGTTTCTGAGATATAAAAACGAGACAGCTACAAGAAGGTAAAGTGCCGCCTTATTACGATATATCCTTGGTATTCGGGCAACACGCCGCGGAAAGTCAGTGTTTGGGAATGAATGCAGCGGTGAAACCTCAGCCGAACCGCCGCTCCGGCGGCCAGACATGCATGCGGGGTCGCCACGCGTGCAGGAAAATGCCCAATTGTTTGTTCTCGGGGTGGACATGCTATACCTGTGTACCAGGTTCTCTGGCGCCAGAACACCCGAAGCGATAATCGTACATACTGCACTACTATACCTCATTATATCACGGGGATGTCCCCCCATGTACGTCGCAGCATCGTATGTACAACAGCGAAACCTCAGCGGAGCAGCGGCCGCCCCAGCCGGGCGAGCAGGCACGTACGTATACCGGGTACGAGGAGAAAGGGAGAGCGTACTCCCAGGTCGGAAGCACCCGTATTCGCATATATATATACTTGATTTTTTTTGCGTTCCCTCTAAAAGTCCAGTCCCCGTACCGCATTACAGTTTGATGCATGGTACCCAGGTTACTCGTGCCGAGCGAACGAGTGACGCATAAATATGGTTGCTCAACGACTGGGGGTTGGTGCGGTATCTATTAGGGGCTTGCTGCTGTTCCCAGGTGCTCGGTTGTTGCTCGCTGTGTGTCTTTCTCGAATTGTCACTGCTGAAGCTACTCTCGCTATCGTGAGTTTACTGCTGTAGAAATTCCTCGTTTGCGTGTTCTCTCCCTCTACGCGTGAGTACAGAGAACAAAGCGTACCGCCCCGTGACCACGCTACTATCCCAGACCCCCCCCGCAAACCCCTCCTGCCCTGCTCGACATAATTCATGGTTGGAGTACTGTTGCAGACGCAGCTTCACGAAAGCCTTATCCCTGATCCGTTGACCATAACGCCCATGGTGGCCGTCGTTCTTGCGTCCGCTGGAGGGGTGACAGTCCTTCCCCGGGCTCCTGTCGGCGCGGCGAAGGGTGTTACGACCGAGGCACTCAAGGGCACCGAGGTGGCAGACGTGACGCCCAAATCCTCCGGTGGCGTTGACCCCACCATGTTCGTCATGTCGTTCGCGATGTGGCGTGTCGCCGACGCCTCTCCGTTGTCGTGCTCGTGGATTAGCACGCAGTCGTTGAAGGCCCGAAGAACCCCGTGGTTGAGCGCCAAGCGGACGACGTGTCCGGTCAAAATCGTTTTTGCCGTATTCTGCCGAAACGCCACCCAACTAGTTCTCCGGCGCGAATGCTCCGCTGCCTCGGCGTCCTGCAAGGTCTGCGTTCAACTCAGGGAACCCGAAGCTGGCTCGAACACGGCCACCAGGCGCTCGAGCCTCAGGCCGAGCTCCACCCGGTCTCCCTCGGCACACAGGCCCGACCTCCGTTAACACGCGGGCCGGTTCGCACACGGGAGGGGTGCCCAAATGGGGCCTGGCCGTACATGCCAGAAACGCCTGAGGAGTGTCCGATGGTATGGTGTTCGCTGAACCCTTGGCCGGTCGTGGGGCCGGCTCCGTTAATGCAGGCAATGCAGCCTGCACAGGAGTCGGCGCACTGTCCGGCTTCGGCGAGTCCCTTGTCGAGGCGCGAGGCAAAGTGTAGTCCCCTGTATGCATGCCCGAGCTTTCCTGTCCTCGCTGCGACACTCGTTTTGGGCCGAATGAATCGTTGGGCAATACTGAAACGCAGACAATCGCCCCAAACCCTGGAACCACCTTGTGGTACCCACCTGAGGTTCCGTTGATTGGTTGGCGATTTTACTAAACTTAACAAAAAGGCTTTACTTGCCGTACCCTACGCTAGATTGCAGCTTTAACCCTCCCCTGAAGCTGCTGCATGGGTTAACTCATGAGTCGTGGTCTTCCGTTTCGCCTCATTTCTCCTTGTTTCGTCGATGCCTCATGTTCCCGTAGGAACGTTTTTCCTGAGACGTTCCGAGCCCAGGTGCAGTACCTGCCCACCCCACCCGTTCGTTCACATTTAAAGCGACCCCAACACAGAGGGTATAGACGCATGGTTGCAGATAACTGTATCTGGAATCTGCTCTACATTTACCGTTTATGCGGAACCCGTTGTCGTATTCAGTGGAAGATGTCTCGCTTTATTTATCATCGTTTCTGTTTTCGACGACCCCGCATCGCCGCTCATACCTGGGTGGTACATTTACTTGGTTGTTGGTGCCGTATCACAGCAGGCATTGGAAAGTGTGCGTGGTTATGGCCAACCTATGGAACTCAGTCATCAAACCCTATTTTTCATTGCCAAACTGGTTTGTCATCCTCTTGGTTGTGACATGTTCACGCGAGCGACGAATATGCTGGCCGCGACGTGGGTGGATTGGGATAGGTCATGTAGAGGACCACCTAAGCTCTCAGCACCTCCTGTCCTGTGGTTTCCCGCCCTAGCATTCGCACGAGTACGGTCACAACGAGGAACACCCTGGATAATGCTGAAACACTATGAACCGTCCGTTCCTCGCCTGGTCTGACCAGAGAAATATATTCGAGGTATTCTATCGTTGGGTGGGCGCCACGTTTGTTCATATTAGATGTTCAGCCGCGGTCTCGGGAGATCACTGAAAAATAGGAGATAAGTGTATCACACCGAAATAAAATTATCCCTCGAAACACGTATATATATATACGTGGGACGGCTGTTAACAGTTGTGATATCTAAAGTGGGGATTGCGTTAGACTACGTACAAACATTCGCCAGGAGACGGCAGTGTCAATTATAATCAGGTGTCGTGAGTGAATCACGGTTTTTTTCAGGGGCGAGTGGTGTGTGTCATACTGTGATGCAAGTTATTCTCCTGCGGTGTTTCTCCAGCCCCTGTGAGATCCATGTGCTTCCGCTGATATCGGATGCATTTGAATGGGTGTTCATTTCCTTTCACTACATAGTATATATAACCCCTCATTATCGAACATGTCATGTATTTGTTTTCGTCGGAACCGAGCGCTAAAGGCTTAGACGTACACACCAAAAATGGGCTACTTGCGTACGAGCGTTTTCGTTCAAGGAGCCGCCCATATCGGAGGCCCAAAATGATCGCAACAATTGGGAGGAGGACCATTGATACTGTTGCAGTATACTTCGTTTATTGTGTGATCTGCGTTGCCGAAAATTGAAAATGCAGTCCAAACCTGATAACATCCACCGATAGAAATAGTGGGAACGAATCACCTGCGAATGAGCCTACTCGTGCGGTGAACCAATACGTATCACGCTGTTGTATAGACAACCAGAAGTGGTCACTCAGCTTGCTCTACGTTTTCCACTGTCCTACGTTCTCTATGCCTCCGTTAGGTCGTTGACCGCATTGCATTGCGACATGACGTTGTTCGAAAACACCAATCTCGTGTCCGTTCTTGAACTGTCCCTCGTTTCTGACTGTTCAGTCTGCCTCTGTAGTCACGCTTTACGTAGTCTGAGTCACTAGTTAGCTCACTGGCGGTCTCTCCTTTAACTGCAGGAGTGTGTGATGAACATATCTGGGTCAGTTTTTATTCCACTTTCAGCCCGTCCCGTCTTTCAGTTGTTTCTCGGTTTGAATATGGAAGTAGCCAGATACGTCCAATATCAGCTGTTGATCCCCGTTGTGTTTTCAGGTGATGGCAAGGGAGTGGCAAACTCAATTTTCGTATCATGCTGGGTTTCCAACTCTTCGTAGGGTGTCTGTTTCCTTTCCTTTACACAATCCACTTCCGGCCCCAATATTCGTGTCGTATCCTTCGTGCATTCCGCTCCACAGATATTTCGGCCGTCATTGGCTTGAACGCTCTTTCACCCGCGGTTCAGATATAACTTTGTTGGCCTTATGTAGCTGTTCTGACTGACGAGAAAAACATGCGTCCGCAAACAAGCTTGTCCACACTCCTCTGTCGAGCGATGACTACGATATTGCATGCTCGTGTCTCCATCCACGTGCACTCATCCCTGGCCAAATGCGCCGCTGCTGCATACATCTGCCCATCACCGCGCCATCGCCATCGGAGGTGCATTTCGCGTATTGGTACGTGACAAAAAGCTGGTCTTCCTTCTTCATCGCTTTGCGGCATTTCCTTGCCTGTCTCAACCTGTATTGAACCCCGCATGAAATTGTTTCTGTCTCGTCCTCGAGTATCAGCCTTGCTGCTGTTTTCACAAAATGACGGTAAGCTCGGTCCATCTTCGAGGGAGGAGTGTTGAAGACAAGTTTCACACCCCTTGTTTTCGAAAGCGTGTTTGCTCACACCCTCCACTACACACACAATAGTACGTGGCCGACTTGATTTCGTTGCTGTGCAGCTTGGGGAAATCTATCCATCGCTGTTGTCCACAATGCCGTTGTCCTTTGAACGTTTATGTTTCCTGTGCTTGTGCATAAAAAACAACAATCCGACACCTATTAAGGGTAAACCGTGTAGATAACATACGGCATCCACAATACGGACCACGACCCCTCCCGCGTTTTAAATACACTGGCTCCGCTGCTAGTCCTGTTTTTTCCGACCCGAAGGCGACACGTCTTCGGGGATCCAATGTCGTGTCGCTCCACATTTTCGACGTTGCCCGCATTTGCACTGCCAAACCCTCGCCGAGGTGGAGGCAGACTATTTTTAACCTGCGTTGATATCCTGCCCCTCATGATACTGCACCCGCGTACTGGCCGTTTTCCCACCAATACCAATATATTTATTTTAGGGCTCGGCACATTCTGAGGAATGGAAAGAAATCTCGCATGCGCCTCTCCAACCACTTACAAAACACGCCCCTGATGATACTAAGATTTTCTCCTCTAGTATTTTTCTACTCTATCGACTTCTCAGAATCGACATCTTATTTTGAAACTGAGAGTTAGTGTTTCCTTGCGATGTCTGAAGCCTTATGGCGATTTCTTTTCTCATCGTGCATACGCCAAATACGGGCAAAATCTCGAATCCTAATGGTGCAGGACTACCAGCCCGTACCCCTCCAGTGGCCCCCACGACAGCAAGCGTTTATGTGTGGTTCGCCGATACTCCTCTTGCTTACGGCCTCCTGCCTCTCCTGACCCTTTTTGTTTCACTTTTCTTTTCCCCTCGTGCTATTGAACTAGCTCCTTGGTTTGGTTGGGTGGGATTGAATGTGATTATCATGTTTCGCCGGTATTGCAAGTGTCAAATCTCAATGCTAATTAGCAATTTAATGGGATTACCTCCACCCCGTCCCCTAGTTCTGTAACACTTGGGCCTGTATCCTTCTAGCATGAGGCGTCATTACGTAAACTTGATTGTTGTATCACGAGAGGTATAATAGTGTTTAAATGTAACGACCATTACAGTTGAACCAACAGATGTGAATATTGATTGCAGCCCAAGTGTCTGTTTTCCTAGACTTCCCACGCAAATCTTGAGTTGACAGGAACCATACTCACGGAAGCTGGACTATAGTGCCACATCACTTACCCAACATGTTCTATCGTAACGTTGTGCCAACACTACTCCTCGATTGGCGTTGTGCGGAGCTCCACACTAATGAACCTCAAACTCTCGCTCATCATTACATACATGAACACATGTTCGGATGTCTTCTCTTCAGTTCGTAGACCTTACACGACATTCAAACACATGTTAGTGTTAAAGTTTAATTCAGCATACTAGTTCTTTAACTTTTTTGGTGAGATTTTAATATTTCGTGTTCAACTCGTTCTATGTCGCCTCGACGCACCACGTCTGAGCCTACACAGATCCTGTTGACGTGGTATTCAGCCCCGACTTGATTTTCAATGTCCTGGCCGTACGTTGCTCCTGACCACTCTCACGGTAAAGGAATGCCGTGGGGGTACAGGCCCGTTTCCGCCTACGTCCGCCTTGGAAATAGTCGACCCCTGTTCATGTCTTCGATAATGATCTAGACAGCTCGAAGGCAAAACCGTCTCCCAACATCCAACAGACATGACACCGGAGGAACAGGCCACCCTCAAAATCGATGATAAACAACATACGCCTGTATATGTTGTTCAGGTGCCTCTGACATTGAACTTTCGACTCCAAGTTTCACACCGGATATGTAACAACCTGTGAATCGCCTGCTATCCCGTGGAATCCATTTACACCCTGCGTGTACTACAGTAGTACCTTACCATGCAGCTAGGTAGCAGCTCCCGTGTGACGTCTCCCATTCTTTGTACATGTTTTGTTGGGGTTGCACTTTCAGCCCAAACATTTATTAGTGATAATTCCTCAACTGTGTAGCTACCCTATATTGTTCCGTGTGATCGGTGGTTTACATATATTCTTGTATCGTTGTGTATCGCGCGCAAGGTTGCAATTTTATTATCTGGTAAGGATAGCCACTTGGCCCTTCTACGATAAATAGTAAGTACCAGGTGCCTATATAAGTCGCTGTTCGAGGCACATTTACACCTCATATGATATACGTAGCTCTCACGCCATCGCGTATTGGCATGTACTGCACTGACACACTAGTTTCTTGTTCCGTAGTCCCTTGGCACACCACAAGCCCAAAACGCGACAGCAGTGCACAGGCGTTTCACTATGGAATGAACGTAAGTTTCATGAAGGGGGGCCTGGCATTTTAGTAGATCCGACGAAAGAGATGTGCTGCGTAATTTATATTTGTTAATTATTGTGTGTTCTGGCACAATCCAGTATGTCTTATCCGATCAAGCAAGGGCGACGAGTCGTTAAGCTTTGTTCGTATAGCTGTTATCTTCACACTCCGAGGTTGGGGTCACGCAGGTGACGACATTCGACACACGAGCTTTTCCTATTTCGCCACACTTCACCCGGCCTCAACAATGCGGCACAACTCCTGTATGTCTTCTTGGCTGCCTGTAATGGATACACAACCACCCCTGGCGCGCCCTCTCTTCCATATTCCCTTTTGCGAGTACGCCATGCATGACCTTTCGAAGTCCGCAGCATCAATCAAAAAAGTTTTTGATGGCCACCCACGGATTACATGATGTTTACACGTGAGCGTCTGGGATACGTAGACAACTGGCATGTTTCTCCCGCTTGAATTTCGTATGTACCAGCGAGGTGCACCAGTACTGACCATTTATGTTTGATCATTTTCATTGTCGTACACCATGTATTTGTGTACTCCGGGCGTCTCGCCATCGTGAGAGCCCACCCTCTAGCGCACTCCGGTCGCGGCCCATCACATCAGTGAGCTCTGGAAAGCTACCTATGATGTTGTGGAATCAGTCTAGTTGCACGGACAGCAGCTATGCGTCTTGTGAACGAAAGCCCTCTCCGCCACCCCCGGATTGACCGAAAAAGAATATTCCCTAGTATATTTTCCCTGAGACACGTACTATTAACACGCGTAACTAAATTCCCACTGTTCTCACCCGAGATCTTGTCGTACGTATAGCTACAGGTACGAGCGCGTTGTCCTTGTATTGAATCGATTTCGCGTCGGGTGGGGCGACTGATATTTTGAAAAGGTGACAGAGCAAACAAACGTCCGTGTGTATGAGTCGTGCCGTTCTGTGCGACGACCGATGGTCGTTTTTTCTCTGCCGCATTGACGGTGATGAGCGTGTTGCAGGAGTCCTGCTGTCAGCTGACGCTGCTGTGCTCAGACTCATGCAATGTATATACACGCTTGCAAATCACAACGTCGTGCTGGCCATTGAAAACGGTTCCAGCAAATGAGGCAATCGACTGGATGTCGGGGGATACACAATGCGTCACAGTGCCTCCTAACCGTACTGGTATGCTCTTGGCGTCGAGGTGTTCGTACGTTTTTTCACGTCTTACTGACGATGAAATATGGTTGGTTCCAGTAGATGCATCGATCAGTCTAGTGGATTCTGCAGAGATAGCCGAGACCGAACATACACCTCGTTGTGGATACGTCGAACAGTATTAGAGCATACCGCCGAAGGAGTCGACATCCTCAGGTCGTTACGCATGATGACGTGAAACATTATTCAAGACCCTCCTACTAACGCCTTTTACTGTTGGGGGGTCCCGCCCATCTTTGTAGAGACTACCGTATGCACTTGATATCCATTCACTGCGCACGGCTAGGTAACTCTCGCAGGATGTAGAGTACGGTTACTTATGCTTGTGGACCGTGTTGTGTCGACGGGGGTGGAGGGAAGAGGCTCGCCGCGTCTTTACGGTAGAAGATCGATTGAATCCCCGAAGGAACCCTGCTTTGTTTTTCCTAGACAGTATGGTAGAAAAAGGTTTCTGTAAGATATTTGTAGTATTTGCGGGAAGCGGATGATTGCGTGGTACCCCCCCAAAACCCGAAACGGCAAAACATAAATATCCGTAGGGTTGGTGCAGGGTTTATGTTTTTGGGCCCTCCTGAATCAAATGTTAGTCTCTGCCTTGGGGTAGACTGTATGAGGCGAGGTTTCGAGGTCTACCACACACATGGACGGGTACACGAAGTACTCCCGTTGAAACACTAATGGTCGGCTTACCTGAACACCGGCGAGCTCGATGTTTGGGTGAGGTAAATAGCTCCCAAAAAAGGGACCGTCTTAGAACTTACATATTACCGATATCCTAGCGCCCGTGTCATGTACTGAGTTGCAAATCCTTCTTCTCCTTGTTTTTGCAGCCCCTCTGCCTGACGACATGCGTCTTTTGCGTGATGACCACATTGTCTAGACGCTTGCTCCAAGTCCTTGGGTAGAATCGTACACGCACTCCTTTCCCCTGGGTTAACCTCGTTCGGAGCCCTCGTTTATGTACCCTTGTTTTTTTTAAGATACACAACCACTAATACCACGGCCAGTCTATACTTGTTAAATTAAATACCCGCAGTCTTGTTGATACGCTCTCATCTGGTTTGGTTTCGTCGCGTTCAGTACCCTGCTCCCAGGGTCGCTTTGTTGTCTCAATTTTTTGCCTTTGTTCGTCGAGGGACTGACTGCTCGTCAAACGCTTCCCATCGACTCCCATGCCGACTGCAGTGGGCGGCCCATCCCGTGGCCCCAGTTTCACTGCTGGATTGGTAGAAAGGAGTAGTATATCTAGTTTAGCGTTCTACATTATCTGCGATACCTTCTCTATTCCATTTTACGCATTTCCTTCCCCCTGTTGTTGCCTCCTCCCCTGCGCTTTGGATGCCGAACGGTTCCTCTAGAACTCTCGCGGGGAAAAATGGTGATGGGCTGAGCCATTCTCTGCTCAATGTATACACATAGCGCCAGTGAACGATTGTTTTTGCATCACGGCTCATCATCAAAACGTACGAATTTATGAGTCATGAATATACTGAGAGTATGTTCGTAGATTACAACTCTCAACACCTCGGCGTCCGACGGTCTTATTTATATATGATGATTGAAGGACAAAACGAGCAGGGACAAAATCCTTTGATGGTGGCGCCCCAAGCCAATATTCACGATACTCCTTTCGAAGGTGTACGCGGTCCCCTTCAACTTCTCACTGCCATTGCAGAAACTATTCAATCGAACATCCTAGGATCAAAGAACAAGCGGCGACAATCTCGCAGAAACATTTCGGGCCTCCAGGCTAACGACCACCTGCAGAAACGTACACCCCAAGCCATTGCTTTCGAAACAACGGCTGCACTCTAAATCAATGATCGTACACTCAATATTCAATGCCAAGTGGTGCCCTATTCTCCCATGTCCCTGAAAGTAGCAGGAACAGGCAAGATGACAAACTTGTTTTCTCGCATCACTCAAACACGGCAGTAATAGAACATTGCTCAAAATCCCCGTTGCTCACTTATCGTGGAGAGATTTATCGTGAATCTACGTTGATAGTTGGAAAGATTCACACTAGCAGATGTCGTTCATATCCCCTGGTAATGCTCAAGCAAGCCAGGCATCTGCACGTCAGCCAGCCTGGCACGAAATGGATCACGAACGAAATTGAAACGCACGTCAACAAATTAGCTTTGGGCATAACAAGTGGCTTCTCAGTGAACACTATGACCCCTGGCTTCCTTTAAAACGCGGGACACATGATCCGCTTGGGTCTGAAAAAACTAACGAGAACAATGCGCCTGTCGACAAGGAGACTGTTTTCACCTCTTTACTGACGGCGACGCACTCTGTCTCTGCTGTGGACAACGTAGCACACATGAGCGCGCTAGGTGACCGTCGCAACCCCGGAGTATCTTCCGTGCATGACACAACGCGTGTCTTGAGACATACCGGCGAGGTCCGCATCACCACACAAAGTGACATCCAATCTATACCCCCACACTAAATTCAATCGTAAAATCCTTTGTTCTGGAAAAGGTATGCCGCCGTTATTCTATCTGCCTAGCAAAGCCGTCAGTAGGGCCGTCGGAGTGGCCCGCCAAAACGAGTACCGGCTTCGTTGTGGTACACAGGTATATCAAGCAGCCCACAGCCACTCTGTTCATTCAGTCTCCCCCGCGCTGGCCCCCCTCTGTTGAACCTAGGTTTAAACCCTAGATCGGAGGGATGTTTGATATCGCTTTCAAATATAAAGTGATTCGAAAAGGACTCAATGTCTTCCTTCTGCGTAATATCGACTGTCCCCTTTTCTCAGTCCCGTTTGAAAGATAAAGAGGTGTGAACAGGCGTACCAATTTTGTCCTTCGAGCTTATTCGTGGTCTACCCTTTCCAGAATTCCACTCTGCATGCCCACCTTCAAGTCTCCTTAGTTGTACGCAGTAAATTCATAGGCTAATAATAAATCGACTCGTCGAACGTCGCCCATGACATACGTTTTTAATACAATTTCTGACGTCATCCACGCGTACGCTTCCGCAAGCAATGCACCCTCCACCTCAGAGGCCATCTTTGTCTGGTGTTCATAAGGTTTACCCTCCAGTCATTGGCTGAGACCCGGGTGGTCTCGTCCCCCTCAACCACGGCGGGGGGTCCTCCCCATTCCTTCTATCATTGTCCTTGGCTGATGATGAGCCCGCGTCACTATCAGCCCTATCTGCTAGGGCCGATGCTGCGTCGGCCGCACCAACTTGGGGCGAACGAATCGCATGCGTTCTACTATAGAGATTCGCCGAAATTGTTGTGAGAGTCCTACGTCCATTGAAAGTATCATGAGGAATATCAACGGGGATAGCCATGTGAATACGACTTACGCTGTACGCGTCTCGTTCGTGTCCGTACGCATTATGCCCAACAGTTTAGAGCTTAAGTTACGTGCTCATCCTTCATCTGCCTCCCGGCGAAGACGCCGTGGTGGATCAGAAAGGTTCTTCTCTAAAAAATGATACCTCTATCGTAAAACGCCTCATCGTCCCTGCTGGGTCCGCCCTCCCTGACGGAAGCGAGGCATCAACCGCATCTGTTTGAAACGAACCCATCGTCTATGCCTTTCCGTCGCCGGTATGGCTGGCGGCATGTGTTGTCTGTGGACGCTTTCATGCACCCGCGTCCAGATCCAACCCTCGTGACGTCGAAGATGTTAAAATATGCCACAACGTCTTTTCGTTCATCCACCAACCACCGTCACCTCAATCTAATTTCTTCTCGTCGTATGCTTCAGACCCTCCCCCTTTCGTAAAGAGGGAGTCATCCCTCTCGGCAGGTACAGGTATCGCAGTCGAAAAGCGTTGGAAGGTGACATTTCCCGTGACTAGCAAATATCGTGTGTACCCGTCAGTAGTACAGTAGGGACACGAATAAAACACTGCTTCGTATCCGCCTGTGACTTGTGGTGTCTTTCGTTCCTGCATTCCCCAGAAAAGTATATGTATTTTTGGGATGGGGGTGCGAGTTTTATGCCACATCGCATGAGGCGACTTGTGCTCTGGCATACACATCTTTGTGGGTCCAATCGTCGCACGCCCAGTCAAAAGCATCGGCCCACAACGGGGCAGTGGCCGATGATTACGCGCCTGGCAAAATATCACACGCCTGTGCTCGATCCGCCATTGCGACCGTCTCGATCAACCTTATCCCTGCTTTGTCCTTTGGTGATATACACAGGTCCCCAAACTTCTCCCCGTTGGTTTTACCACCCCCATCCGATGAGGCAATCACGACTGTCGAAGGAACACCGTCTGCAGGAGTATCCCCGATGAATCGGTTGAACAATTCCGTTGCATTCGGCTTGTGGCCCATTCAATATGCCCACGTATGTGGTGACAATTCGTCGCGCCCTATGGGTGTTTATCGCTCCTCCCCGAGAGACTACGTTTTAGGCCCGTTCAAGTCCACAAACCCCCCCCCGACTCTCGTCCCTGCTCATATGGGCGTGGACTGTTTCATGCCCTTGCGAAGCACCTTGTCAAACAAACGCCCGCTGCACGTATTTAGCTCTTTTTCGGGGAAGACCCTTTGCCCCTCCGTGGTTGTTGTGCACTAAGTACAACTTCGTGAAGGCATACTGATGCGGGATAGAAGTCGTTGATGTTGATCGCCGACTTGTTGAGCGGTTGCGCATCGGCGAATTCAGCACAGCCATCCCCCCCGCCACCGCTGTGGACGCTGTAGCCATATTTAATGAACAAGTCCGTACCCAACGGACAATCGATGGAGCGCTTGCAATTGCCATCAACGAGAACTCCTGTGGGCTTCCTTTCGTGACCGTGTATGTTTTTCACGAGATTGGACAGGGACAATATGCGGTGGAAATGGTCAGGAACGTTCGCAAACATTCGCCTGGCGTTTCCGGAGACGAACCGGTTCCAGGCACGCCTTGCGTCTGCTAAACGATTGTTTTGCGACAGTTCGAATAACTGCCTCCGGACGATCAACATGAAGACATTTAAAACACTACACACCGTTTGCATGAAATAAAAACAACAATTTTCGCCTAATACATTTATTCGGAAGGTTTGCAAAAGTCTACCTGGTTTTCAGTTAAGAGCCTGAACACACCTGTGCCATTTTACCAATACTTCCTCTGTATCATAAGTCTGTGCCGTTATGGGCGCTCAGTCGTTAGGGTACTTACACGTTGACGTTTAGCCTTTGGGTGGGTTCATTAGAAAGGAATAACACATACAAAGCTGACTAAAAACGAAAAAAAAAATTGAAAACCGTGTTATACACTAAAATTAGGTCAAAATATGCCCATTTTGGCCCATTTTCGAGAATATTTTTGCGAACATTTTTGAGAGTTATTACGAGAATTCTTGTGATATTTCGTGATTGCCACCCCAAAACTACCCCACGGCGCAAGTGTGTTGGTTTTAGTGTGGGCCTCCCAAGTGTATTGGTTTGAATGTTGAACCAAAGTGTCTTAGTTTTAGTGTGGGGTCACTATTATACTGGTTTGAGTATGGGGGGACGCGGCATGGATCGTTGAGTAGAGCGGGGGGGTTGGGTTCGGGCCCTACTGTTGTTTTTTGCTCCGCAAGTGTCTTGGTTTTAGTGTGGGACCTCCAAATGTCCTGGTTTTAGTGTGTAACCCCCAAGCGTCTTGATTTGAGTGTGGGGGGTCACTATTATACTGGTTTTAGTATGGGGGACGCGTTATGGATGGTTGAGTATAGGGGGGGGTTAGCTTTAGGGTTGGGGATAATTCTTTTTTTTTGGGGGGGGGTCAGGCTTTATGCCCCACCCACCCCCTCCCTGGAAAGAGGCAAAATACGGCCGATTTTGGGCCAACTCAATGTTTTCCGGCCGTTCAGCCGCATGGTTCAAGCACCAGCTAAAAAATAAAAAAATGTTTTTGCTCTAAAAACGCCGGAGAATTCAACAAAAATCGGAAAACAGATCGGACACCGTTAAGGGAGCGCAAAAACATTACGGCGCAGACTTATGATACAGAGGAAGTAGAAGGGAACCTTTCTTGCGTGAATGAGTTTGGCTGTGTGATTGTGGTCCGGGAAAGCCGAGACCTCGGAGAAACCCAAAGACGCCAGTAAACAAGCGGTGTAAACCGAATCAGTTTGACCTCCTCCGTTACACGTTCTTGGAGTATGGGTATAAAATAAATCAGTTTGACCTCCGCCGTTACACGTCCTTCGAGTAAGGGTCAGAAACGTTCATGCGATTTTCCAGGGAATAACTAAAACAAACAGTATTTAAATCTGCTGTCAAATATACTTCAGACGGAACCCCTGAAGATCTCTGCACGGGGTCGCCTGTGTTTGTGTGGAACAACGGCTGACTCATCCCGCAGTAGGTCTGATCTCCTCCAGTCGACAACCACCGGACATTTCAATATTGTCGTCCGAAAATGTATTTGTTCCAGGACTATTACTCGTGAATGAACATGTTGGTCGGGATGCGCGGAAAGACGTCTATGAAGGTCATGTTTCGGGTGAGGTATTTAATTCTTCATGTGCGGATGTCGGGTTTAGTTTGATGTCAGTACATTTCAGATGACTGTTCAACCGCCGTCCTGTAGATATATCAGTAATACCCACGGAAAACCGGCCGAATCCCGTCTTGTGCGTGATGCTTGAGGCCGATCCATACACGAGCCACCAAATGAAGACATAAGATCTTCTTGCGTCACGCGGCCGCTACTGCAGTGTGATGGTCGTTGCGGGTCTGAGTGAACTCGCTTTGTTTGCAGCACTGCTGACCTCAGAAAACACGCGATTGCATCCTCGGGCAATTTGGATCACTGTCTCGTCATTTCTTGTGTACAATGAAATACTCCATCAGCAACCGCTGCGGTCGGTTTGCAAATGTTGTCGGCCAAGCACCTGCACTATATTGGTCAGGATAAAGCATACCATTCCTTGATTTTTTTATGCATTTTCGAAACAAAGCGCTCTTTCGAGTCTGCAGCGTGTGGA
This sequence comes from Macrocystis pyrifera, assembly GCA_031763025.1. Classification (NCBI taxonomy): domain Eukaryota; class Phaeophyceae; order Laminariales; family Laminariaceae; genus Macrocystis; species Macrocystis pyrifera. Next base: position 8,663,694 of record JASSKH010000004.1, read on the forward strand.
GAACATCGGGAGGTCGTGGTTGCGCCGTCAGCTAACATGCCCGTCAGCTAACATGCCTCAATTCATTGCTGTCGGTTTGAACCAAGCATAAACAAACGTAACGGATGTTTCAAATGAAATTATAGGATGTCATTCTGACAAACTGTTTTAGTTGCGGTCAACTGAAGGCTACCGGTCTCGGCGACGTCTTGTTCGATCTGTTATACGATCAACAGTTATACCCACAAATATGTTCGAATTGCACACGGTTCAAGCCTGAGGAGCAATGCTACCGGAGTAATTTAGCTCGCTTAAACCATATCCAACAACTCCAAATATCGCATTTCGACGACCAGTGTCAGACGTCTCTGGAAATATGTTTTATGGCGAACCCAAGGCTAGATAATAGAAACCAACAACTCTGATGTCTACGCGATGTACGCCGATCCTAGGCCGTAAGTATGTTTATGGTCGCATGCTAAACATTTTGATTGGATATTGTCGGTATGGAATAGCGCGGGTTTTTTTTTTACATTGTTCGATCATTATTTCCCACCTTGCGGAGAAGTGGGTCCCGACCCTACAGCTGGTCGCGGGTCCATCTTTTTTTCAGTCGCCCCGGACTGAAAAAATCGCTTCCCGATGTTCTCCCCGCCCGTCGGTGCGGTCTACGTAGCACAAAAATATAGCGTCGCATGGACCAGGTATTGGTCGAACCGAACGCACCACTCATCCACCCTGCGCACGAGAAGGTTCGAATGGTGTTGGTCTTGACACGTCCCCCCCTCCCACCTACGAGGTGGCCCGCCTCGTATTCCATGAGCCAAAGTAGGCCATCACAAGTACCTACAGGGTCGCTTTCTCGTTTTCCTTAAGCATTGCTGCCACGCCTGCCACACGTATGCTGCTATTCGATAAATATACTTCGGGTGTGGTTGGGTATCCTCGCGTACGCCTCTCTTCAAAAATATTACCAAAGCCGACAAAAATTGCTATCGGTAGCGATGGGGAGTCGATCGTGTTTTCAGATAAAACTACCATTCTTAGCTATCTCGTACCCTTCTGCATGCCAAGGATGCAAGGGATGGGTCTGGGCAATAATCTCTCCCCAGAATTTCTTTGGTGAAATCGACCTACGTCTCCGGAAAACCTACGCTGGGTCGGCTCGGTGACAACAACTGAGGTGGCTCATTTGTGCCAACGAAGGCACTGTCGATTATATCCTGAAGAAACGGGTGGCAAGTCCATTGGGTTAATGCCGTCGGGTCCCCTCTTAAAATCTTCCACTTCCGTGCTTTAGATACTAACATCTTACTGTTAACCTACTACTGCACTAACGTGACCAACGACGGCAACCCACAGCTATTCCATCTCGTCAACCCCCGTGCTCCCCGCTTCTCCTATAGCATCATAAAATGAATCGCGCTCTAGACTCATACCTTGAAGGACAATCTTCCTATCGGTGTTCATGTGCTGGGAGGAATTCCGCCACAACGTTTGAGGGGGAATGATACAGAAGATCGCGACATTGTCTCGCTTTTCTGCCACCGAATAATCCCTGGTGACCGTATCGAGCACATTGTCTGTAGTTCACGTGATTGTTCGGTATTCCGTGGCGCCTTCTCCGCCCAAGCAGGGGATGATGCAACTACTTACACCAGTGTGTTGGTCTTAACGCACACGCTCAGGCAGTAGTTGTGCGTCGTTTGTCTCGGTTTATACCCAATATAGCCAAACCATTTGGCTTTGATTTATACCCATACAATGTGTTCCATGCTTGACTACATAGAGACGTTGGCACCTGACGAATATCTACGAACAATACGACAGGCTAGTACAAAGTTGGTTTAAACTTTGGGTCCATGCTGTATATCGTGAATGAACCATCTCCAGATTGTTTTGCGAACAAAATTGTTGCACTCGGCCCCGAGTATGATTGCACCTCATGCATTGACTTGGCAATATACCGACGGGGAGACATGGGCGTCCTTCGCACATTGCCCTGAAGGAAAACACTACGTTAACGTTGAACGTCCGGATTGTTGGCTCTCTTTAGACGTGCGTACCCCTTATTCTGTCTAGTTGGTGATGTATCGGGTACGGCTTGTCCCGTCAGGGAAAATTAGCTTAAAGCATGCAATTCCACATAGGACTGCCGCGGTGAACATACCTCCCTCGAACCTCATGTCGTGTTAGATTTCGAAGTGACCTTCAAGATTAACTGTCGTCCACAAAATCAACTTGTAGAGAAGTTCCTAAAGTTAATACCAGCCGGGTCAAATTACGAACAATTAGTACATCGAAGCTGATGCAACGTATGTTTCGCTCCCAAGCTGTACGTTTCGGGGAGGTCTGAGTACCCACCAATTCCGGCGCCAATATCAATACACGATATTTGATCAATTAACGTAGTACCCACAACGGTGTCCCATGCTTCACCCAAGCTACCAGATGATTGAAACATACTATCGTTTCAATTCCAGCCAGTCTCTCTCCGCATGTCGAAAATGACAACAACACGCACTATGGCGACACGGAGAACCGCCGGGTGCCATTTCTTGATCAGTGTACCAGCATGAAATCGACTCCATCAGTAGATGTGCACATGTTGCCTCCTTTTTTTTAGCCTTGTCTTCTGTCTACAGTACTATCGAACTCTTGGCGACGGAAGCCCGATGTGTGCCATATCAGCGGAGCGTACATGGAGCGGTTCGACTGTATATCCCCACGCCTGCCATGTCCGGTTTCCATATTTAGTTCGAGCGTTCTGGTGTTTATACGATATGCATTCCGGTCACACAAAAAGCAAAAACAAAACCGAAGATATGTTTCATCGAAAATCAAAGACTCTTGATTTCGAAGATTTTACAATTTGCGATACTGACGAAAATGCCGTAGAAGTGATTGAGAACCCGTGCCACATCCCGCCACGGCCGAATTATTAGTGCTGAGAAGCGTAATGCAACCTTCCACAAAATAGTTATAAACAGCGGCCTCTGCACCATCGGCATCAACCAGAATTATCGAGAAGGCGTACTGATGTTCGATGAAAAGAAGCTACCATGTTGTGCCCGTACCTCGACCCTTCATAGCAAAGCCCAACACGGTACGAAACCAACATCGCACATTGCCCTGAGGTAACAATTGTTTTCCATCACCGTTACAGACCGCGTTCGAGCATATAACCAGATGCTCGCGCCTGAGCTTGTCCTTCGACGTCCTGTCGTTGGTCATTAATTGCAGTTTCACAGCCTTGACGCCTCCCTTCCAACCCCTTCGTTCGAAAAGCACCGAACGTCGTTCACCTCTCACCTCCATGAGTACGGCCCTGGACCATCCGGTTTAAAACGTTTCCTGCTCTCCAGTTGGTGTCGTTCGAGGTATTCTGACATATCTCTGTTCCGCGGGTTGATTGCGATGCACGATTCCTTTATTTTTTAGTGAAACCTATTGTTGTCTCCTTTGAAGCGTTTCAAGCGATCTGCTATTTGGCTGAGCAAGAGGGATTTACCTGGGCTCCCGTATCATCATAGTGCCATCTTCCGTCTTCTTCTCGTCGACTATTTCTGAACTAGATTTGGCAATGCACATGTTCAGATATTCCGCTATCCATGCTCGTCTTTTCTGGATCAATTTAGCAAGATCGTCCTCTACCTCATGCGAAAAACGCAACTTAGCCCAGTGCCAAACCCCTGTATTTGATCTGCGCATTCCTCCAATGTCCTCTCACGACATCGGCGCCGAATCTGTCCGTGATTGTATACCTTGAGAGAGATGAACGCAGACACTAAAAAAACGCCGCACCCAGGGCCCTCTGCGGGCCACTGGTTCGCTTTGGTTCTCCACAACATTTGTTGTCCAACTTCCTCCTATGTGTTATTTATCACCCCGGGAAGGGGCACCCAATCTGTATTATTATGTAGCTGTTCTCGTTTGCACAATATTCGAATATTCGTCGAACATTGCGCGATGTCGGAACATCCTGTACCGGGTTCCCCGGCCGACTTCTTACCTCTCTCCCTCTACTCCTTTTTCATTTACGCTGCACGGGTTCATGACGTCTTTCTGGCTTTTTAATAGCTGTGACACGAGCCTGCCGTTGCCCATGCAGCAATGGTTCACCGAGGTGTACGCACGAAACACACTGGCTATGTCCGGCAGCCAATGAGGGTATAGCGACAATGTGCTCGACATTCGCTATCATCAGGTACCGCTCGTAGTACTATACCTTGGATGGGTTCCCCATGCTAAGCATACCCGTGCAACACCTAAACTTGGAACACCATCTAAACATCCCTTCCGCCACCGCGGTTGCTTTCCGTTTGTGTCGAGTCCGCTTGTTCTACGTGGCGTGCCGTATATGGTACGACGAAAGTTCCCGTCCGCAAGATGGGTGATTGCCGGAGTGGATTTTGTGCCGCATTCAGGAGTAGAAGGGAAACTGCAGAGGACGAATATAGGAAGGAGATAGCACACAGGGTAGCAAGGTACGGGGCAGACAACTGTAGGAAGTAGAACATGCCTATGCTACTCCTGCCAACAACTGGTGCAGCTGGTTTGAAAGTTGTCTTCCTTTGTCTTCCTTTTGTTTTATTTTTTTCCGTTTGTTTCATTATATTTTCATATTTTTTGTTTTTTTTTCTTGCGGTGATTCTGTGTGATTTTCATTTCTCCGATTGATAAGCCTTATTGAACGAGTCGTGTGGCGTGAGTGGATGACAAGCGTGGTTTGGTTGTTTCGTATTGTCTGACGCCGAGGGGCCGGGCGTAGTTGACGAACGCTGGATGGAAGCAGCAGACAAGGCAGCAAGGTACCAGGCGGACTAGCTGGGAGACCCTGGATGTTCTACTCGTACCAAAAACTGCCGCCGCTACCGCCTGTTATTTTTCCTCGGTTCTTTGTCTTGCTCTGTTGACGACGACTGGTGGTGTTTTTCTTGTTTTTTTTTTCATTTCTTCCAGCTCGTGTTTTGTACGTGTCTGCCAGATCCCCTGCGGGGGGGGCACGACGGTTTGATTCTTAGGTTATTTTTTCTTGTTTCTTTTTCCCTTTCGAATTGTCTTTTTAATTTTTTTTTTCTTTGTTTCGTTTCGTTTCTCTTTTTCATGGAATGTGTATGTCGTGCCTGTCGTATGAAGTATGATGACATCGCATTGCGTTGCATACGTGGCAACGTAGTGTCTCTGTGGCGTACGTTTGTGACCACAGAACTTGTATCTCTCTAGGATTGAAGAATCGGCAAGGTCACTGGTTGTGCTGGATGTCGACGGGTAGAAATAATGGTGTAAGGTGAAGGAAACAACAACAACAACAACAACAACATACTGTTGTGACTACAAGGATGGTAGCGGAAGTAAGCCGATTATGGAATGTGCTGATGTTCCGCCGTTGCTAGTGGGATCAACATATTCACTTCCTGCACCGTAGCGTTTATGGTTGAAATTAATATCGACTTTACACTTCTGCAGCGGCAAGCAAGTAGGTTTACAACATTTTCGACCGTGGGTTGGGTTTTATTTCCTCCAGGTATATACGCCTTACCTCCTGGAGAAGTGAAAGGGAAAGCCGCGGTATGACAAATTAAAACTGTTTTCCGAGATGCGTCTTGTGGGCGTACGTTGGTAGCCCTCCCTGTTCCAATTCCTTCACCGTGTTGTCCGTTGCAAACAAACGTAACCCATTTGGTATGTTTAATGGCTATCAATGTTAACACTAACAGCTTGCGGAAACGACAGATATACGAAACAAACCATCCCCCACTGTTATGATGGAAAGAAATATTCGTATTTGGTCGGCTTTATGTCGCGAACGTACCCGCGGCTCGACAGAGTGGCAGTTGGCGTTCAACTACGTCAAAAACTACACTTGGATCAAGGAATGCGCTCTAGCCTTGTAGAACTGCTCATCTCATAGATCGGGGCCAACAACCACCAAATAATCTGAATACAGCGTAAAACGCAACTACGAACAGTCTGTTGGAGGTGGTTCAACCGACTCACTGACCGAACGACTGTTCGGGATACATCCACCGACCCACACAAGGTTTATATAGCGGCATTCGTCGATATTCAGCTGCGCCAGAGTCCCTAGCGCCAGCCCAATTGTACGAATACGTTGATGGTGTTGCTATTGCTTCGCTGCCAGGGTAAGCTAAGTACGCCCAAGCAACAGCCTTGGCGATGATTCTGGAAAGCTCGTCGTTTGCGTCTTCGCCCATCTCCAGTACAACTCGATAATATTTTTCTGAAGGTGTAGAGTGCGGTTGAAAACAGCGACATTACGGCGATGGTCACTATGTTGGGGCATTTCTCATATGTGTTCTGTTCCTACTCTTGAAATGATGGTATGTCAAGTGGACATCGACCTGTTACGATGTGCATGACTGAGAAGACAACCAACCGTCAAATGTAGTCTTTCCTTTTGCGCCAGTCCATCTTGAGTTCCAGTCGTTGGCGAGCCGGATCTTGAAGTAGCACGACAGTACCGGATTGTATGTGTGTGAGCTCAACCGGTACCTCACCGGATATTCGCGTATGCTCTACCGTAGCCACCTTATGCGAACGAAGCGGCAGAGTCTTAGTCAACTTGCTATCGCGACCACCTTTATGTGCCTTTCGCTCGATGAAACAGTTTGAATTCCAACCGTAGACTTGATTTCGATGCGTTGGGCGATCCGCCGACGTGAGACCAAGTCGAACACCGTGACAAACCGGCGTCGTTTCCCTATCCGACCCTCGACCGATTCATTAACCGTGTTCAAACGATATGCCATGAATGACGCCAAAATTATTCGTCGAGATTATACCGCTGTAACCGGTGGTATCCCGCAACACCAGTTATCGCTGATACGTTAAGTATACCGTTATTACGATAACGCGCCTGATGAGGCGTCGCGTTTGCCCTATCTCTCGCCCGTTGACGCCTTAAAGCGAATATATTTTTCCTTTCCCCAAACCCCGTGATTGCACCCCTTTTTGTTGCCAGGAATCGAACCCAGCTTCTATTTCGTGATATCTCCCCACGTACAAAAGCCTCGTCAACGCCGCGTCACGATGCACATCGCACGGTTGGTTCACCTTGGGCAATAAACATTTACTATGAATAGCATGGAACTCCCTCGTTTGTCGATGAGCGGACACATTTCCCAAATATTCGCCCCCGGTGGTCTTCACTGGACGAGAGGCGTACAACGCCCCCCGCAGCACGCACCGGGGCCATCCGGGTGTCCATAGAGTGGATTTGAGGATTATTAAAAAGGCCTGTGCTCCTGTCCCCAGCTCTCGCCGCTTTTTCTTTAGATTAACAAAGGTCCCTCGATGTTGCCGGTTTCTACTATTACATCCATTTGCCTACCGCCCCCAACCATTTCCCCAAACAAACAGCCATATCTCCAATGTATGTACACATCTGGTAGTATTGGTCGCGTAGATCTGTCACGTCAAAGATTGGTCAATCAGAAAGACGCAACTACACGCGATGCCACTTATCCTCTATCAACCGGGATTCGCTAACCCTAAGAGCGGTGTGTTTCATGATTCGCTGTGCACTACAACGTGGTTCACGTACAATTTCATAGCGTTGTTCATAGCACCGTGCACGGGTTCATGACTCGGACTAAAGTAGAGGTGCACGAAATTGTTTCCGAACTCTTCACTGCAGGAGCTGTAAATTGTTTGTGGGTACACCCCGACTTGTAAGAACCAATACGTGTGCCTAGATGTACAAGAATGGCATTCGCTCAACAAAAATGACATTGAGACGATTTTGGGCTGTTTAGAGATGCGTCATTCTGGAAACATATCACCGGAAATGCGCTATGTCTATAGTAGCACGCGTCCTATGGTTGGTGATGTGGATCATACCAGGGGGCGAAATATGACCATGGGTTGCACCATGGAAATCCATACGTCCGGACCGTATAATACACGTTGAAGCCGAACCCGACATTACCGCGTACGGTGAGCAACTAATAGTGTTCAGCCTGCGATTGCAAATAATCAGTAATCAACGCCAGGTGTACCTTCGCTTTGTCCGTTTCAAGCGACAGGTACGATGTGGGGCCGGCTAATCGGGTGCTGACTAGTTGGACAGCTCATTGGCTCGCACATCTGCTAACGAGTGCTCGAGTCTGAGTAAACCCACGGGCACGCATGATGTACCCTTGTGGATAGGCTGGGTGACTTCATAGTTATTTCGACGGGATGCAGGATGCGCTTCATAAATTAAATTTGTACGCTTGTATCAGGATGTTTCGTGGGATTTATTTTATGGATTTCTGCGCGATTCGAATATGTCCCGTAGTTCCGTCATAAATGTGAAATTCAGCTCGCCCCCAAACTCCCCGGCACACCTTATTAGGTCGCAAATCCCGTTTTGACGCACGTTGCCCTGTGCACATACACCTGTGCGGTTATCACACAGAAACGTTCGGTAATGTTCAGACCATCAAGAATCCAGAGCATGGAGTATCTAGTAACCCTGGAACAAGAATGTGAATCTCTGCCCCCCGTAATCTCCCCCCCCGCACAATATTGTTTTTGGTTATGTCAGAGCTAAGGTGCATAACAGCGTCAGGCAATATTGTAGAAGATCCAAGTTCAGTTATTATGTGCCTCTGTTATTGTCTTGTTGTGGAACTGTTTAATTTTATTAGATGCAATCATTGGTAAACCCAGTGTCAGTTCCGGTTCTTCATCCTATAGAGATGGACAGTTATGTGGTCGCAGGCTGTGAGACTGAAAACACCAAAATATTGTAAGGCTGGGTCGAGATGTGAAAACTAAACGCCAACGTATCAAGTAAGAGACCTGGCTATCCAAGCTAGCTAAGGCCACAAGTACTAAGCAGCATATAGAGTGTTTGCGCGCACCAACGTCTGCAACATGGATGAACGTCGGGTTGAGGACCCAAACTGAAGTATCTCGGGTGTGAGTGAAGCATGATCTTGAATTGCGGCATATATGTTGGTGTTTATGGACCGCTGAGCGGCCGTCCTATGCGATTTGTTGTTTGTTTGCACCATACGATAGCGAGAGCGATGCTATGACAAAACCAGTTGCTAGAGTCGTCCTGTCCGTGTGGGTTCTGGTGACGCGTGCTGAAGTGAGTCGTCCACAAGCGTAGCACTGCCACGACGGCACTATAACGCTGCAAACTGCGAAGAGCCGCTCGCAGCCTGCGTCTAGCTGGAAACACGCTCCCGCTGCGGACAACAGAGAAAAGCGCCCAGTACAGAACTTGTTTTCCAAATGCTTAGCCGTGTGGAAACCAACACCCCAATATCAAGCGCAAAACACAGCAATACAGCGAATTTGCGCAGCAAGGTTTTGTTTAGGCAGCGACGTTTGCAGCCAGCACTCGAGCACCATCCCTTGGGTGCCCAGTCCTCGCGTCAGCGTCCTTGACATAGCCTCCCCCCCCACCCTCCACTCGTTGTAATCATGGCCTGAATGCCCTCTAGACAAAACGCTCTTTCTCCCTCCGTACCTCAAGCGAATATCAGCAACCGATGAATCTACAACGAAAGAGCGATATAGGTGCTGTAGTCAGTCGTAGATCAACGAGCCGAGAGGGGGTGAAATAGTCAGGGATGCCGCGAACGCCGTATGGCAAGCGCTACCCCCAAATTTAGCTCGGCGCGAACACCTCCGCTGTGAAGAAAAGGCGACGGGTGATTAATACTCACGGGCACTGGACTGGACTTGTGCACGTCGTCTAGACGAACGCCGGCTGCTGTACAACGTGGTGTGATCCTCGGCCGAGACAATTGTCCCTCCGAGCGGACATTTCGCAGTTTCCTGGTACAGTCAGGTAACCTACGTCGTGCAGTTTGCGCAAAAAATATATGTTGTCCGAGCGAATGATGTTTGGCACTAGCTACGATAGGGCTATGTAGCACTTCCTGACCAACTATAGTTTCTATTGGTGGGGCTCTGCAGCTGAGGGACTACCCAACATAGATACCTGGTCGTTTGGTTCGATAGAGCGAAGTGCATACCCACAAAGGCGAAACGATCGCTCATGGGGTTCAAATTGCACATTTCCTTCATTCATGTTTTGTATGATGTGGAGAGCTCCTTGGAATCCGGGGGAATCCGCAGCCAATTCCAGGGGCACCCCCGTAGCAGCAAGCGCGCAGGCGTAGACAGGCGTTTTCTACTATACCAAGATTTGCTGTTGAACATTTTCGAACTCGTAACATTTTGCCGAGAGGCGTTTTGCGATCGAGGTATCACATTCAGGGAATAACCTTTCTGAGCCACCACCACGTCCTTCCCGAGAGACAGATGAATGATGAGCGTTTAACTCTACAATGTTGGGCATGCTGCGTACGTGCTTGAACGACATGCGTGTGGCATCAGTCGCATTTTTAATGCCTTCCCCGTTAATATTTCGCATGAAACGTTCAGTGGACGTAGGAGCCTCAGCAAACTATGGTGAACATATTTTGTAGAACCCATCCCAAAAACGGCTCAGACATGGAAATAAGGCAAGACGAGCTATCGGTCACGGAATATTCATTGTTTTTGATATGTGACAAATACTGTTAATATTGACAGTGAACACCTTGCTAAAACGAAACAAATTCTAAAGTAACACAAAATACACATGACGCAAGAGTCTGATATGTTTTCCTGTTAATTGTTGGGAAAATATAATTAAGTATCTTCTACGTTATGTCATAATTATGTAAACTTTGTCTCAAAATTGACAGTCCCGACCCTGAAACACAGCTGTGTCGTCAAAAATAGGATCACTTCGTAATAGCGTCCAATACAAAAAACAATATAGGACCCCCGTAGCCGTTTCCGCACACACAACCCCGTTCTGTCATTCCGTCGCTGGATCTTGTACTCCGGAAACCCTGTTGGTCGAATCCCGAACAAACAAAACCGGAACACTCGTCATTACTCCATTAAATCCTCATTTTTAAATTGTGTATTCCCGTGGAGCCTGACTCCCGTCCCGTGTAGTTCCGTGGTGGGCGTATCCGATACAAATCGTAGTATCGTGAAATGTCGGCGTATCTGATTCTCCTCGATTTTCTTCCTGTTGTCGAACGGGCGTTTCAGAGGAATTCCCTGGTTTGTGTATTGTCACGGCAGAGATAGCGTACACTGGACACACTCGGTAGTTTGTCTGCCTCATCGCGCTCAGTTGATATTGGGCAAGCCTACCTTCGTGCATGACAAGAATTTCCTGGAGATCGGGGAAGATGCAAAGCGATCAACAAGGATGAGGCATAAGTAGACAAGCGATATCGGTGGGCTCACCGGGGCGGAAAGTCAAAGTCTGCTGAGCCTCCTCAAGTCCGCTAGACGCCCGTCGAGTGTAGCAACTCTCTAACAAAACCAATAGCATTGTGGAGGCCGATAGATCATAGCTGAGACGCAGAACAGTCACGTTCGGGATGTCGGCAAATGTCGAGTTTCAGCTCGAATAGTAGAGGTATTTCTCGTTTCTGGGTTTTGCTTGAATGTCCGTCGAATGGACGTTTTTCTCTCTGAGCATATCCCGAAAACGTCTTGGGTTGTTGTGGCTGTGGCTTCTCTAGAGTTTAGTTTGATGCGGCTATGCGAAGGTCTTGAGGGTCCTGCTGGGAATAAAAACAAACCTCTCAACATAAATACTGTACAAAAAAACGTCATCGACGTCAGCACCCGTTGTGTTGTTGTGGTCACCTGTATCGAGCATTGCATGCCACTCGGCATTTTCAATACTCAGCATGTTTCCACTCAGATGTTTTGCTCAAAAGCACAGCTGTACGGCAGTTGAAAGCTCCGTGATACACTGAATATACTGTGGCCTTGCCGTTATTGGTGTGTATACGGCGCTTTCTGCACATGCCTTTCTATCGAATATTTTTTTATACTATCACATTTCGTAGTTTTTCTTGAACACATCATAGACCGGACTATGTGTCTAGATAACGTGCAGAAGCCTACATTTCTTTTTCTACACTGAACCTTAGCGTATACTGGTATGCCTAAACTGCGCCCTCTGTGCCTCCCTCTTTGTATGTTGTGTAAAATTAGTTTGCACCTTGAACTGTTGAGGTAGAAATGATAACTCGCTTCTCGGAATCTTCTCAGAATCTTCTCGGTATCAAGACATCATAGCAATAACTTAACATCGTCAATGTTTGTGGCGAGACGCATGAACAATCTTATACTGCATAACCCCGTGTGGACGTAACATAGCTCACTGCCTGGTACAATTTTCATAATAACGTACTTTAGTGCCGAACGCAATGTTGATGTTTGCCGTTTGCCTATAATACGCTTTATTATAAATTCTTGTGAAAGCAGACTGAAGGTCAAATCAAACCGGTAGTATGATCTTGTCGTGCAGTTGTCGCCTCGATGAATGTTCTCTTTGCCGGCTGATGGGCTCTATGGTCTCGACGATTGCTCAAGTCTGAGTGAACCAAGCGGTATTCGTCATACCGCCTGCTTACCTCTGTAGTGTCTGATATGTGTTTTTGAGTTCCTTTCCGTGAAACCTAGCCAAACCACGCGTCATTCTTCTATGCCCATACGATATGTTCCACGTTGACTTGCCGCGAGGCAGTCACACCCAACAAGCGACTAGCGACGAAACGACAGTATGGTACGGAGTTGGAATGAACTTGCAGTCCACGCTGGACATCGTCCAATAACATATCTCACTTGTTTCGCCAATTCGTTATTTCCATGCGCCTACGAGTATGACTGCTCTTCATTCATCGCCACAGCGTGTGTAAAGGCGGCGGCACCTGGGCGCCCATGGTACCTTGCCCGCAAGAATAAAATAGAACGAGTGTTGGACTTCAAAATGTTCTCCTCTATATATATATTTTTTGTGTACCAACTTTTGTCTAGTCGATGGGGTGTTGTGTAAAGCTTGCAGCGCTGTGGCTATTAATATACTTTTCATAGCACAATGCCTGGCTTGCTGTCGTGCACTTACCTGTTGCCGATCACGTGGTCCCGCCTTAAGCCAGCCTCTCACTCGACCAAAACCTCTATGTATTGATATATCGGTGACATATCTGTGCTGGTAAGTATCGATCACATTGTTCATCCCTCGTCTCGTTTTTCTGGACAAAGGTTACGCAAACCCAGGTTAGCCACAAGGTAGCTTTACTACTGTATATATGTTCGGCAGACTGCCCTTCGGCTAGGTTTGACAATATAACGTCCCCCTTTTAATGTCGTGGACTTGTGTCGTGGACAAAACAACTAGTAAATATACCTGAAGATTTGGTGCAAGCACGTGAAGGGTACGAAGGATATGTACATCGAAGGTGGTGCAACGTATGCTTCGTATTCGAACGGTTCGCTCTGTTGTGATTTGAATAAGCACTAATCCCATCGCTAAAATTATTAACGTCTTTGGTTGTTAACATAGTACCCTCAGTGCTTTCCCGTGCTTCATCCAGCGCATAAATCGATTATTCGACACGCATAGATATATAGATTCAATACCCTCGACGCCGTCGTCTGATGTCGACTATTGCAACAACCCGAATGATCACGACGCTCAGAGAAACCGGATGCCATTGCCATTGATTCATCTTCGTACCTGCATCAAGGCGCCGACACCAACACAACAGATGAGCACGTGTGGTCTCGCCTAGGTTACCCTTGTTTTCTGCCAAAAAAACTATGTACTTCCGGCACCGGAACCTTGATAGATATCATGCCTGCCGCGCGTGCATCGAACTGTTCAACTCTATATCCTATGCCTGTAACATCCGATTTTCCTGCTTTCGGTACAACTTGCAATGAAAGATGGGGTGGACTTGAGTTTGTACGATATGTAGTGCCATCAAGCCAAACTTTCCACCGTATGAGCTATCCCGTGATGACAGCTCTCGGCCATGTAAATAAAGTACATATCATCATTGGCATACGCGATGTATCGATGGCCCACCAAATGGTTCTTGATGCAAGAGATGCCTCCGTCCGACCTGCAACGTTTCGTATTGGGATATTCTGTTTCAAGAACCTTTTTAAGCCTGAGATATTATCGTGTGTGAAATATGGACGTATCATCAGTACGTGAACACATTATTCTCCACGAATGTTGTCCGATGAGGGAGGACGTCACTTGCAAAGCGAACCTATCACCGATTTCACTTTTCATAGGACAATCCAATATCGAATTAAAACAATCAGCTTATCTTCGGTGGCGACCATGGTATAGTTTCAGTGGTCCAACCCGATACAACATCCCGCCGCAGCCGGGTTGCTCGCATGCGTCATGCAGGCTTGAACCACCTATCTTTTTCAACGGTCCCTGCACCATAGGTATCAACCATAACCATCGGAAAATCGTACCTTTGCCGAATGATGGAATTTGCGATGGTGCGCCCGGGGACCTGACTCATTGTACAAACGCGTAGCACGGACAGAACACCTTGCACATTGAGTTGAGGCATCGGTTGTTTTCCTAGCACTTAACGTTGTGTGTTTGAGCGTGAGCGAAACGGCTCGCGTCGGAGTTGGCGTCGTCTTGAGGTTTGCAGTGTTTCGTAGTTGATCTTGGTATACTGTTTCCGAGCTTACCTTCCTCCAGTGCGCGACAACCGTGCGAAAGTGGTACCGTCCTACTTCTCGGTTCAAAACGCAACGTAGGTCGGTGACAATTCACTTCTAAGAGCGCCGTCCAGAACGCGTTTCTGTACAGACTGCCTGTACTCAATATTGGTGTCGTGCAAGTTCGTCCAGCATATCTCTGCTCCGCTGTTTGCGTGCGATCGCCTAAACCTCTATTGTTTTGACGTATACGATGCTTGTCTAAACTCAACCGTTGCAAGTGGTCTGTGGCTGAGGTGAGATGATGGTAAATTGGAGGTCCCCAGCCGCATCACCCTGCGAGATATTGTCCTGTTGGCGCCGTTGATGTCTTGACTAGATGCTGCAACTCATGGTTTCCGATTCTACGCTGCCGATTTGAGGTGGAGGTATATTGCGGCGCCTCAGCGTCATCATACTGAAAGCTTGCGTCGTCGTCTCGTCGACTATGCTGTTGTTAAATTTTTCAACGCATGGTTTAAGAACATCCGCTCTGCACGTTCTGGGTCAAGTTGATCACCATAGCTAGTTTTGTGGTGCAACACAGGCGTGTAATGCAGCGTAGCTCGGCGTCAAACCCCCGTATCTTAACAGCGCATGCGTCGAATATCTTGTCGCGACCTCGGCTGTGAATACGTCCGCGATGGTATACGTGAAGAGGGACGGGCGCCCGAACCCCAACAAAGCATCACCCAGGGCCCGCAGAGAACACCTGCTTGAGGTTACTACGCACAGCGTTGGACGCCATGATACCGTTCCGGTGCTTCCTATGTAACCTCGTGAGGTGGCTTTTCACGCTGAGTATTACATATTTGTTACGTTATGCTAAGGTAGTCGTTTTTCAGTCACAGTTGACTTGATGTCAGTGTATTCTCTGTACTTTCGCATCCAGCAGATTTCCTAGCTCCCTTCCGTACGCTGTTTTTGTTCTTGTCGCCCAAATCTTTGGTCGTATCCCTGCCTGACATATGGCTCTGACACGCGTATGCCCTGACACGCGTGGCAACGCTTATCTGAGGCGTACTCATACAACCACAGTACCTACCTCCGAGCCTAGATTACGGTATATCAACACGATTCCCTGCAGTGGCGATAAATGTGTACCCCTCTCGATTTCGAATACGTTTGCCGTGGAAGCGCTCAGCCCTGTTGATGTCATACCATCGGAGCTAGCATTCGCTTCAGCCATCAATATTTATCATCACCAAGACATGTAGGTTAACTGTCATGTTTGACGAACACAACCCCCCAACACGGTTGCCTTCCTTCCGTGAATAGTCCGACTCCCGTTCGGTGCGTGATTTGATGGTGCGGTTGTTTTCCCGGCCGCCCTAGAGCCGCTTGCGTTGTTGCCGTTTGTGCCGTCTTGCCTCTTTTTCGTCATGCCCCAGATTCCAGGGGAAGTATGCCAATCAGGACATGTGCTGATGTATCACTGATGCTAGTGGAATCAATCAACTAACTTGCGGAAAAATAGTATTCAATATTGAACATGCATGGGCCAAACGTATCCCGGGCATCACCCCCGTAGGTGTCAAAACGACATATCATACACCAGGTGGTATTTCCTACGGTTTCGAAGTCCATACTTCCTGTAGAAAATAAGAACCATTCTACGATATGTTTTAAAACTGATATCGATAGTCCATCTTGCGGGAATCTATTCTCCCCTTTTTGAAGTGTTGACCATATATTCTGCGGCCTCTATATGTGATCTTCACGTATCTTTGTAGTTGATGACAGCTAACCAAAAATTATTGTTCGAACTAAACAAACCCGAAGTAAATCGTCTACCCCATTAACGGTGCTGTGCACCTTGGTTTCTGTCGGAAACAAGTCCCTACAGTACCCTCTACAGAACAGGTGTCTGTGGGCGTTCGACAAATTCAGACACGGCATGCCGATCCAACTATTGTGTCCGTTAGGCTTAATCTAAACCTATGGTTGACCCCAGGCTGTCGCGCGTTTAGCAATGGTAAAATAAACTTATGTTCGACCTACACGGCTGCCCATCTTATCGGATGAGGGCAAAAGCTATATCGAATGATGAATACGACGCTTAAACGACTCTTATAACACGCTGTTGAACGCGGCAGAACACACCGACAGATCGAACGACCGATAGGAATCTATCAACCAACCGACACAAGCTTGTCTTACTGGCAGTCGCTAAGTTTCAGGGGCGAGTCCCAACACCAGCCGTGTTATTCGAACATAGTGACGTTAACGCCAAGCCACCGTTACACCGCCTCCGTGAGCGGGATACGCACAGGAAACAAGCTTCACGATGATGGTGGGGGCTTGCTGTTTTGTTTCCTCGGAACTCTGGAATTGTGGATGACTCGAACGCTAACAGACACCCCACGAATAGCAGTAAATCTCTCGCGAAGCCTAAACATTCAGTCGGAACAAGCGAGAGCATTGCGGTGGTCGAACAAGGTTTGATCCTTTCCATCTGTACTTCTGTGTTCCCTCTCGAAATGATGGTGTATGATTGTGAAGGTATTATATTCTGAGCTATAGGGGTAAACGGGACGAATTACGAAGCTAGAGGTATTCCTTAACACTCTCCCTCTCTCTGAACAGCGGAATATTTAACACGCCTGCACTGAATGCGGCCGTGCGCTGGCCTACCGACTTCGTTCCAGTATTTGGGGATGCAGGGAGATATGTTCGTTTGTTGATACACGCGCAAGTGATGTACCCAAAGAAATGTCTCTAAGTCAGAGTCGAACCCGCGTCCTCGACGATGTCAAACGTACAGGTATTACCTACTGAGCGTTAGGGCGAAACGGTCGATCGAATACCCAGCCCAGGGTAATGAATCTCTATACAAACTAATGCTCTTTATTGTCACACTAGATGATCCAATATAGTTTGGACGCTACGCACCGCCCATTGGCACTACGATCGGAACGGTTACGATGGTGTTGAAGATATAGGTTCCCTTATCATTTCGAGGGCACCCGCCAGGATTTCGAGGTATCAAATGAGTCATACCCATACCAAAAAAGCAGTTGTCGTAGGAAGTAAGATTCAAGTACCCTGTTCCATCTTTCTCAAGCGTTCCACCCACACCCACTACGCGCCCTCTAGGACTACGATGATCAAGCAACAATCAGGGTGAATGACGAATGCTGGCGTATCCAATCGAATCCCCGCTGTACGTTCCGATATCGTCCGATAGCTGTCGTTTTGAGTACTCCCTCCTGGCTACCCAGGTCTGCTCTATCTAGGCTTTGTGCTGTTGAAAATATGTTTCGATGCTGAGACGTCGGGCACAGCTTGGAGCCCTTAAATTGTAGAAATTGCGCTTTCAACCTGAAACTGTCTTCCGCAAAGGAACTTCTCCACACCCTGCACTAGTTTAAGGGACACATGTCCTGCATCGTCCGTAACAGTTCGGATTTACACCTTTTACTAGTCGGACGTGTAACATCTTCTCGCTGCCTTACTATCGACCGGTCACCTTCAGCCGCAAAGGCCTAGGCACTGCCCTTTGCGAGTGGACGGCGTGCCACTCGGGCTACGCCCAGATATTATCACCTACATGTTTGCGACCATCTCAACGCCTGACCACGTCCCGCCCCTGTTACTTGCCCCCGTCAAAGGTATGAGAAAGGTAGCACGTGTTCGGGTAGCGCGGAATGGCATGGCAGTTATGCCGCAAACGGTTCCAGCACTCTCATGCCGCTCAGACAACATGCCCCGAACCTCGCTCTGTGTACGTACAACAACGCATTGAACCCGACCATGGTCGCCTACAGCGCAATCGTATCTCACCTGCGTCGGCACCACACCCATGACGACGTGGTTTATGACTGTCGTCGGAACATAACGGGACACCATTTCGACCACAGCTAGACCATTAACATATGCCTCATCTGACCTTAGGAGGAATACAAAAGCTCACGCCCAACTTAGTTAAAGCTCAATACTCCCAGACCTCCCGTGAGGTATGCGTTCCTGTCCGCTGAACAACGTATCCCATGACATGGGGCGCCGAACCCGTGGGCGTGTTCACCCTAATGTGTGCGATCGCGAAGATACCTTACAATACGCTCTTGATCAACAGGTGTCAGCTCCATACCAAAATGGAACAGAAGGAAATATTGAATAGCAGCTTGCTTCCTTGATATGGTTCCCGCTTGATGCCTTGCGACGCACTGCACCAAACAACGAAAGCATCCAATGCCTACACTTCGATTTACTTGGGACTCACACGGTCGCGAAAACCGGACATTCGCGGTTAAACCGCCAAGTGGCGTCAAGACCGCAAGCTCGACGCGTAAGAGCTTTCAGACGATCTCGCAACCCATCGATGGAGGTACACATGGATAAAACGTCTTCACAAGGATCTGCTCTCTTTTCCCCCCATTTAGTCTCATGCCAAGTAACGCTAGGCCAGAAGGCCCGAAAAGCTCATTAAAGGCATGGACAGTCCGGCCGAGATATTCCGACATCGGGTCTGTTAAACCACCCTTTTTGCGTCTCGAGCGTGAAAGCACCAACCGCTGCCTTTCTCTAAAGCGCCCGAACATCTACAGTAACGGGACAGATCACGGTGCGTTTCCGTCAGACTATAGTCAACCCAGTGAACAGCGGCTATATTATCCCCGCGCATTTATATTTCTTGACGGCTGTGTCGTGGTTTTTTAGGCACTGGAACTACAAAACTCCCGCTCAGTAACCATGCCAGATGGTTCCGATATATATGTATGGGCAGGTCATCCTTGGCTGTAACGTCCTGGAGGACTTCATTCTGACGACTTCATCGAACAATGATTGCGACCGCGCCCGGACTTTCACCAATATCCTCTAATAGCATGCCTCGAAGCGTGGGAACAGAGGGTGGGTGAATATGACTGCGGTCAGAAGCTATACGGTAGTAGCAGGGCGTCAGTGGAGTGCTTTTTCTAACAGTAACCGTTAAACATTTTCATTGGCACTGACTTCGGGTACAAGTTTATAGTCGCCAGCGTCAGCAAGCCCGTGAGGAGAGGAAAATCATTTTCTCCAAGGTATTTATTGAATGGTTGTCTTACCGGTTAAGTATGAGTGTGTGACCATCTTTGGGTACATTTCTAACTCACAAACGCGCAAACGTGTTCTCAAAAACCACCGCACAGCCTCAACACAAGCAAACGATCCGACGGCCGCCGACTCACGCAGTAGATCACAGAGTTTAACTATATCGACGACGGCAAGGAGGTTGTTAGGGATACTAGTCTATCTCCCACCTAAAACTTCAGGCCGTGTGTTCGACCAAGAGACGTTCCGAGATTCGCCCCGAAAGCAGAAAGGAATACTTCCCTGACCGCTGGCATAACATGCGCATATGATCAGAAAGTAAAGAAGCGAAGCTGACGCCATTCAGCACCCAATGCCCGATGGATACCATTGCATTTCAACGATCAGACGATGGTCGACGTAGTACCGAACAATGAAATAATCTATACCCCCACTTTTACACAGGGCCACATGACAACCTCACGGTCATAGGGCGGGCGGATCTGTCGCTGTTGGCTGCGTTACCTCGACGTGCGTGGTATTGTGTACGGCCCCATTCCGCCACGACCGCATTTCACACGAGGTGTTTACGTGGTAGTGTTCTGGCACGAAAACAGAAAAACACCCAACTCCCTGGCTATAATGTTTTCTTTAACTCCAGTCGCCTTTCTACTACTACCATGTTGCGGGATACCCACCGTAACCTCGTCGACCGCTTCTACCCCACTGTCACCTGCCAAAACTCTTCTTGAACGCGCATTTTTTCGAGGACTATGCACGCACCGCCGCTGGGCTTATGCCAAACATATAATAATTTCAATACTTCGTATCTGCCTTTAACCCTTAGGCCGATGGAAACTTCGCAAAGATACGATCATCCACTACGAACGTTTCAGACGTGGACGCCGATACTACCATGCGACAGGCTCATCCTCAGAATGTCACTGACCAATCGAAGGGCGAAGACAAAGGCGCACCGAACCGTACGTTGTCGTGGGCATTGTAAATAATGTCGGCCGTACACAGACCTACGGCGCTGTGGTTGGTACAAGTGACAGCGGTCGTCACGTCAGTATCGTCGAAACCGTTGACATGTACGTGTTCCCCTTGCAGTGTATTGCTAGGTAACTGGTTGAAACTGCGAAAACCTTTCACGACTCCAAACTAACACCGACCTTGAGACTTCTAAACTGCTAGGCAGTTGTTACTGAGGTTAAGAGTCTTGCATGTGCCCAAACTCCCTGTCACGAACCCATGCAATGTCATGAACGCAATCACCATGCAATCAAACGCCAGTAGTTTAGACTCGTTTTCATATTCCGAACCTGGCAACTCCTCCCACACCGCAATTCCCTATGTAAACGCTCGAACCCACCTGGTTGTGAACCCGGCAACACCGGTATAATCTGTTTGCTATCTGCCTGAGCCCGAGCTTGTTCCGTCTCCGGGGGTGACCCTTCAAGCTGAACGAGCCTGTACCTCTATTTTTCGTCATCATTTACCTATTGCGCAGAACCTCCACCCTTGCCGCTCCCGTCTCCGTCGCCCAGCTAAAGCAGTCTGCACCGTTCTACCATCACCCCTGGCCTCATTGTTTGTAGCCACGCTGCCGCCTTCACGGTATTGACTGTCGGCCCCGAATATGATATCCGGATATAAATGGTACTTGCACGGGTTCCCTGTTCTTTCGAATCGCAATTTCAGCTGGGAGGTCCAACTAAAACGCGGCAGCTCATCACAGTCTTCATCCCGGCGCGCCGCACGTCGAGCTGCGCGCCCTGCTTTGTCGTGAAGTGTGACCGATTCATTGTTAACGGTGATATGCCCCACTCCACTGACGTCGATGTAGGCGCCAACTGTCGGCCAGGAGAGACGCACTACTGCTGGATTTTCATCGATCCCCGGCGGCTCGTACCATTTAGACTCGCGGAGAGAGCTGCCTCGAGAGCAACTGCCGACCAATCCTCGATCTCATTGTTTGACGAATCGCACAATCCTCGCCGTGTTGACGAGCATTTGTATCGATCAGTCGTTCTCTTCGGCGACATGATATCGTGTGTGCACGCCGTCACAAATTTCTGTGGGATAACGACAAACAACACCTTCGTCAAAAATTGGAACGGCTGTTTGATCTCGATGATGCAGGAGATGCCATGGTCCGCCTCACGCGACATACAATTGGTGACATGAAAAGCACCTCTATCGCATGGACCAGTTCCATTGGGGCGGACGATACTGGGGCGGTGGTCGTGAAGATCCCGAGCAGTTCGACTCTTGGCAAGCAAGACGGATTTTGCTCCACACCATAAACGAACGAAACCGCTACGATGTTGAGATTCGTGCAACCTACGATTCTATCCTTCAGCCATCAACATTGTTTATTTGCAACAGTGCACGGAAGCCGCACCTTTATGCGGCCCCTTGCCATCGCTTGGCTCGGCGTCTTCAATGACGTGGATGTCATCCAGCAGAATTCGAAGATTGTTCGCGCATGTCCTCGATCATTTAGAGCGCCCCCCCCGTCCTCGGGGGTACTGGCCTCAATATTTTCGACCCAAGTACCGTTCTCGGCTGCACTGACCTGGATAGCATAAATCCGATCGGGTACTGCCTAGCGGTGCACAGAGTATTCCGCTTGGCGGACTAGACGCTCGCCTGCGTTGCTCTTCATACCGCCTGACCGTCTGCTCGTAGCACTCCGCAATTTGCTAATCGTGGTCATCCTGGCCCGCGCTCTGCCCTAGCGTCGCAATAGATAATTGAGTATTGACATTGCTCAGGCGGCTATAACTTTGCCTGCGAAACCTGTGGGTGGATTGCCATCATTGAATTCGCAGAACAAACGCACATTTGGCTATATCGTTTAATCAGCGAACATGGGCATACTCGCATATCCGTTCGTGTATTTACTTCTTGGTTTCGCAGGCGAATTTGTCGACTCGCAACACTACCTCCTTCACGAGCTGGTGTTGCTGCAAGAACGTCAGATGTTTTGAAACAAAATACATTTTGCGCCCTACTACAACCAACTAAGGGGTATCTGCCAGAATACATTTTTTATAACCATGTTGGCAACATTGCCATTACCCCTCAACCATCTATTGAATACGAAATAGTGCAGCTGTGTCTCAACGTCGTCTTTGCTGCGACGTGGAAATCAGTTATACGCGTGTGCCTGCTCTGCTGCTATTCTGGCCGATATTCTAGTGACCTATGTTTTTTGCGTTGACGCTGCTTGGTTATGTGGCAATGTGTAGGTAGTGATATTCTTCGCCCCATCGCAACCGCGTGAGAAGTATCACCAAGACCATCTAGGGACGCTGCATAGTTGTTCGTGTTGAACCTTCACTTACGGTTATCCAGCACACATACTGTCGGCAATCGAGACCCCTAGCTGAGCGCAGTGCCCGGAATCCCCTCGCAAGCCGAGGTTAACCAGCAGCGGTTGCTAAGGTCGTTCATTGTTTAGGCTGGTTATCAGTCAACCTCTCACCAATCCTACGCGTGATGCGGCTTACGTTATACGCAGTGAGGTCGACAGCTGCGAAAGATATGTAAGCGGAAATTATGTTTGATGTCATCCCTTTTGGATATCCACGAGCTGCGTGGGGGATATGCGTGTATAAGGGAAGTAGCTCTAGGTATTCATGTCGCACTGGAACATGTTCCGCACGAATGAAATAATCCTCCTTGAAACACACGCCCTAGGTATGTTAGGCACTGTGAGTGCGACTGCTGGGATAGGCACCATACATATGTGTACCATTCCGTTTGGGTCTGAGGGGTGTGGAGTATGTACTCGTGCCCTTCGGCAGTAGTGCTCGACCAAGCACTGCCTTTATTCGAACTATTCGGACGATAAAACGGCACACAAAAGGTATGTCTGTTGAATGCCACTACGGCGCGCCCTTCGAGAAAGGCTTTCGTTTACTAATTCAAGAATGCGTATCCCATTGAGCTTCGCTTGTGGTGTCTACTGTGCGTCGCTTTTCAAAGGTAGGGTCTCCTACAACTACCCACTACCTATCGTCATCGAGCATGCTTGCATGCACAGTGCACATATTAACTCTCCACTACATCAACCATCTTGCGTTTTAACAGAAACCTACGCGGTCGGGTTTGGGGTTTTTACTATATACTTGGTATACCATACACACCTATCGAAAAACGTGAACATCACGTCTCGGACGAAACGTTACCAGCCCTCCCCCCCCCTAGCCACCAATTATCTCGTCGCAATTATCACAGTCGAACAGACAAAGTCTTGAGTGTTCCTGTCCTGTACATACAATTTTTCTTATATTTCGGAAATATTTTCGATACATATAAACTTATATTTAAAGGCTGATGTGGTGTTAAGTAGTTTTCGTTTTGAGTGGTCGCTTCCCGTTAACGTTCAGTCCATACTGTACTTCAGTTGTTGGAAGTACACCGACGCATGTAAGTCGCATATTCATGACTCCAGCGTACCGAAGACATCACAATTTTGACTTTTTCGTTCGGATTTGTCCCCTGAAGATTAGTTCTTCTAAGTTATTTTGTATCATCGCCTCGATCATTTTTTGTTTATACGTTGAGATCAATGATGCCTCCAGCTGCGACCAGCTGGATACTCTCACCTAGGCTTACTACTCCCGCATATTTGTCTGGAAATGGACATGACATCTCGTCGCAAATTGTAGGTCCCCGGGCAAAACAAATTAATAACAGAACCTGATGTTGTCGACGGTACACCTAGCTGCTAACGTTGGGCGACATGGCGCTTTTTTCCTTACCTTTTTCTACTTGGCCGTATTGTTGTAGATCTACGATATCACGCACAAAGTGATAATTGACCACCGTCTCCCAGTAGAAGCGTGAAGCGGTTTCGAAAATGGATCCACCTGATGGCGTCCCCTCTTTTCTATTCAAATTTCTGGGGCAATACTGACATCCTTGTTCGGGAGGGTGGCACCGGCCCTAGTCAGCAGATACAGAGAAGCGAGTTTTTTCACTACCAGGCTCGGTTTCCTCTGCTGGCGAATTGGCATGAAAATTCGTCAAATAAAAATGAAGATGACGAAAATGTTTTTTTTTTAGCGAAACAGTGGCGCCTGTAATAGAGTGACCCGCACACACGCGTGCTCGTAAATCAGGGGCTTCACTGTTGCCCCGCCGCCGTACATAAAACACAGGAAAACATGAGGAACCATCTTTGTTTCCGTTCTCGTCGGGGAAGCCAGTGTCAACCGTGAAACTCAATCGTTTTCTGATGCAACGAGTATTCATACTGCGTGATCCAATCAGAAAATGAGTCAGCCGGCACCCCTGCAAACAGCTTGTACGTTTCAACGACACCGCATCTTCAAAATCTGATCTGCCGTCGGTCCCAACCAGAAACATCTGAAAGATGTGATTCTCAATAGTGTAAGTTACGATGTGTGCCTAACTCCAAAAACCAAAGCCTAACACGGCACGATACAATCGCGCACATTCCACTGTGGGAACGGTTGCATTCTTATGTTGCGATTCAATTTTGAAGCGTGAAGCCAGACCCTTCTGTCGGGGTTTGTTTTCGTGTCTAACATTTTTTCTGGTCATTGTGTCGTTGATCTTGATTCACTTGTTACCTGCTTTATATTGTGTGACCAACGATGTCCGTGGGAACGTGCTACCTTCCTATGACTGGCTTCAAAACGGACCGTAACTGGTACACGTGTCACCTCTGTAGACACGGTCTGCGACACCATGATGTTGTGGCTTGGCACCTTCAAATTGACATCTTCGAGTTTTTCTGAGAAATGTTTGTTCACGATGTGGCCAGTGAACCCTTGAAGCGGGTCTTTTGAGATATATATGCTAGTTTTGTTGAAGCGATGTCAAGTGGTTGGAGGTTTTGGAAAGGTGGAGATATGTTGCCTTGTCACCTCATAGTTGAGCACACTGCGAGATTCCTTCCTCCTGTCGTTGGTTGTATCTCGACTACCTGCGGCAATGCATCTATACACAATCTGCGATTTTTGCGTTTCCGTTTGGTTCGATCACCGCAACGCGTTTGTTGTGTATCTTCCGCAGTTTAACGTGACCTACGCCGGTGCGAAACCCGCCGTCTTGGATCAATGCACGCCTCGAATATCCTATGGTGGCATTGTGTCTTTCGTTGTTGTACGTATATCTTCTGCCACCGTGTAACTACTTTTAGAACGTGCCACGTTCCCGTCGAAATGGTGGGACTCTCGTGCATCCAGTACATACCGAGCCTTTCACTTGTTTTTAGTGGTATTGGGATCTTCTACGGGGGTGCTCGGCTGTCCCGCTGCGGGCTGCATGCCTGTCGTACGCGTCTGCGTTTCTGCACGGCGCAACGCTAATAGTACGTGGCACCCATGCAGAACAGCGTCCGGGGCTTGTCACGCTCTGAAGCTACTATTGTCGTCGTCCGCAATCAAAAGGTATACCCCTCCAATTCGTGCCTTTTGGTTTCTCCGTCGGGAGCTTTTCCCTGAACTTTGTGGAACAATCGGTGCAGCTGTCGTTCAATCTGAATCTCGTCAATTGCTTGTGTCCGCTCCGCTTAACGCATGGCAGTCTGTAGCATCGCGATTAAAAAACATGTATTTCACAGGGCCAACCCGCCGTTGTGTTAGTCTTGGGTTAGGGCGAAGTCCGTTCATTACTCGCTATTCGCTTTGTGTTTTGGACTATCCGTCAATCTTCCCGACATTGAGGGACAACATGACCCTCCGTCCTCACTCCGTCATCCAACTATACTCATTTAATCCTTGAAAAAACACAAATTTCCTTTCTTTGGAACGTCTTTTATCCCCGCAGGTGTCGTGTACGCTGTCTTGTCAAACATCTCTTTGAATGGCTCCACCGAGGTTTCCAGGAACTACGCGGGAAATTGGGGAGGTGAGCCGAATACGGATTAGGCTAATGTTTCACTGATGCTCTTGAAAATGATAACTATACAACTGACATCAGCCTAGCTTTTGGTGTTGGGCATGCACGGATAAATTTCGCGCGCTGGAAGGTAGATTTCATCACATATGCAATCAGGAATCGGGCATCAATCCCTACTGCCGTGAGCTCGATGCCGCTTGGCGATAGGAATGACTTCGCTGCCATGTAGTGTTTGGGAGACAGTCCACCATCCATGGCGTTGGCGGAGTACTGTGGCCCCCTCAGTAGAATGTTTTCACGATGCGTTTTGTTGCACTAATATGTGGTATTTTCACGATCGAGAATTGATCGTAGCGACCACGAGTAGGTTTTCCAGATCAAACAAAACGTTGTTGAACATTATCCACCCCATTGGCGTTGTTGAAAGCCTCTGTACCTTCTCGCGAACATGTCCCAATGATACCCGTAGATGACCAAACTCTTTGCTCCATTCACTCCAGGTATATCTGTTCGTTCGGTTTCCCTCGCGGTCCTTGAGCGCCTTCTCCGGTACCAATGTTCCGCAGGTCTTGCACACTACCCAAGCCTTAGTCGCGTCTTCGCCAAGTATGCCCATATCACTGCTTGGTGAATACATATCGTTCCTTTAGTGTGCCCGGTACAAGCACCAAAAGGCATAGACTACTTGGCCGATGGCTGAATTGACATTCGCGAAAATGGTACACCTTGCTCTCGACGGTGTATATCATAGTTGGAACGAGCAACAATATTCCCAATGGTCGACCAACTCTCTACTGCTTCCTTTCCCATGTCTACGGAATTTGTAACTCTCGTCATGATGGTATGCCACGTTTCATACAACTTGTTAGAAAAGACGACCCGCCGTCACGCTTGTCACTTGCACAAATTTTGCTGAAGAGGAGTGGGTCATCATGCTTTCTCGATCGCTCCAGTTCAATTTATCCTAACCGGTTGACCTCGACAATGCCTTACAACCGGCGACTCGAGCGCTCCGCCGATATGAGCCCACGTCGAAACTGTGTCGTCAACAGAAGTAGCCCCGTTCTCTGAAACTCGACCACTTTAAATACGACGGGCAGTCGTTCTGTTGCAGCAGGGTACAGCTCTCAGACCGTAAAAAGGGCCTGCGCTCGTTAGATATCTGAGGCCGGCTCACCTGTTGTTTGGGAGTTTGAGGAAGTGTCCTCAAGCAGTAATGATCGGGTCACGCAGAACGTGGATCGATGCAACGCAGTAGATGCAAGCAGTCAGCGTGAACACTCAACGAAGCATCACAGACACGATGACGGGCATGACGGGCAAGGCGGGGCCCAAGGGGCTGGGGGTCGATAGGACAGGTATCACAGTTCACTTGGCTTTGACGTTCTTTCTTCACTCTTGGTGGTGTTTTGTAACCACCGGGTGGTCCCGGAACCTCGTTACTGGCTCTGTACCCGAGACCGAACGTGTTCCCACACCGGCGACCCTCCCTGCCCCTATAAGATCCGCCCAGAGAATGCAAACCAAAGCTTACCCTCTGCCTATCGAATAGACCCGACGCGTGACCCTGATCAGGACAGTGGTCTCGCGCCGTATTATCCTCCCCATAGCGCTGGTCACGACTGTCACAGCGCTATGAACCTCCCTCCTTGGCGCCACCCGCTGTAACACCCCCCCTGCCCGACACATAACCGTCGTCGGCACAAAGCCGGCGCCCCGGTGCTAGCCCGGCGACAGCCTGTGCGCTTTCCTCTTCGGACACCCCCCCAGACCGGCGCATATGAGCGACGGTGCTCAGCGGGTATTACGATCTTGGACCGCTGCAGCGGCTGCGCCTTCCACCTCCGCACCGCAGCCTCCGCACCTCGCCGTCAGCTCGATGTTGCAACTCCTCTCCTTCCCTTAGTGCTGCCATCAGACTGTGGTAAGAAGAGCGGCGGTCCTGACCTTCGTCCAGACGTTCTTCAGTATTCCTCTTCCATCCATCGCCGTCGGCCCGATGTTGCAGCGCCCTTCCTCTCCGCGGTGTTGCCCTTGGACGGTGGTAAGAGGAACGGCGGTCCTGACCTTAGTACAGATGTTCTTCAGCATTCCTCTTCCATCCATCGCCGTCGGCCCGATGTTGCAGCGCCCTTCATTACCGCGGTGTTGCCATTGAACGGTGGTAAGAAGAACGGCGGTCCTGACCTTCGTCCAGATGTTCTTCAGCCTTCCTCCCCCGTTTTTTGGCCGTCGGCCCAATGTTGCAGCTCCTCTTGTTCCCGCGGTGCTGACCTTGGACGGTGTTGAGAAGAGCGGCGGACCTGACCCTCGTACAGTCTTCACTTGCAACTGCCAGCGCCACATCTGCCTAACACGCTCGGAGCATGTACTCATCGGCGAAAAAACATGTTTTCTTCCTGGCTCACCTGCATCTGAGGTGGGGGTTCCTCTCGAAGGCTTACGTCTGCACTTTGACAATAACCTACACGTAAACGCTTTTGGCCAGACATACATTCCACTGAAGGCTACCATCGTCCTACCCCACCACCTAACCTTTAACTGAGCCTTCAGATAATTCTGCCAGTCCTTTGTCGTATATCTATACATGGCCACATTACCGAGACACTGCGGTGGCTGTCCAATTTGCCCCTCTATATATGTCTGCGGGCTTGACTTGTCAAACCTGTTATAACGGTTCACCGATCAGTATTCCAATATACTCACGTACGTGTTTGTATCGATGTGGCAAAACTTCACGTACCTTTGTCACGGTTCAGCGTGCGCAGTGGACCATGTCGATGCTTCCACCATTCACTTACCTTCGCCAGACGTTTGTCACTGTACCTTCCTTCAACAAATGTTTCTACGTAAGTTAGAATCCATCTGCTACTGTGAAGTTTGTCCAGATCTCTCTAGTTTCTTGCTATGGATACCTCATTTTGATATATTGACAGAACAAAAGAAACATCTAGGAGATCGAGAATTTCTTCCCAGCTCATCTTGGCCAGCTTCCACGCTAGTCCTTTGCAAGCTGTGTGTGATACTTCGGTCGCGCGTATCACGCGTTTTATATATTATATAGGCCTTTCTTCTAGTGATGATCTCGAACTTCTCTGCATTGAGAGTAGGTATTCCTTGCGAATGTGGAGGTCGTTTTATGTATACATCCATCACGGGCTGTAGGAAGTTCATGAGTTATTTCTACTCCGGGCCAAAATTATTA
The DNA here is from genome assembly GCA_031763025.1 of Macrocystis pyrifera. Taxonomy (NCBI): domain Eukaryota; class Phaeophyceae; order Laminariales; family Laminariaceae; genus Macrocystis; species Macrocystis pyrifera. The sequence continues at coordinate 8,693,329 of JASSKH010000004.1, forward strand.
TTCGAGTGACTTAGGTCGTTTCAAGGTACTGACGTTCACGCCACATCGACTTGCGGGCACTAGCCAAGGTAAATATTTGATTCCGAGTTAAGTAAGTGTTTGAAGCTACTGGCGTTTGCGCCACCTCTATTCGAGTGACCTAGGTCGTTTCAAGGTACTCCACATCGACTTACTGGCGCTAGCCAAGGTAAATATTTGATTACGAGTTAAAACGTGTTTGAGGGTACTGACGTTTACGCCACCCCCCAGCACGGACACTGTCCACTCGTGAAACTTGTTGGTGCTAAAATCAATCACGCCTCTTAAAACGGCATTCGTGCAGACTTACTTCCAAATCGTACGCCTCGTATGCTTTTTGTGGAAGTAGTTGCAGCAAGGTGGAGACAAACACCCCCCCAGAACAGAAACTGCCTACCACCTACTGGCATTCCAATCACACCTGTCGATTCGTTCCTTCAACCCTCGACCGCTATGCTTGGAGCGACAAATAGTATCCTGTTAGGTTGCGCAGATCATACCAAAGGTCGTCACGTTCCATCCCGGTTTAGCGTCTCACAAATGTGTACCTGTGCTTGGTGTGGCGACTTGCACGTGTGCTCGTTCCTTCCTACATGTGTGTATCCAATTGTTATGATACCTGGTATACGCCTTCTCATGTACCTCCTGTGCGCGTGACGTCGAGTATCTGTATATAAACTGAATCTGTGTGAACAACCCCAAATCCTAGGTATTATCACGAAAACTTATAGCAAAACACTGATGGTCTGTATCCCCCTGATATTGGGTTAAGGAGCCTGGTCGGTCCTAATAGATGCTTTGCTGTATCCAGCTATACCACTCTCTTAGCTGGGGTTTTGTGTCAACTTGCCTCTTATTCGAATGTCACTGTTATTGTGCCATCGTGGCGATCAAAGATAGTCACCTGGAGAGCAGCAGTAAAGCAGCGAATGAGTACATGCGTCCTGGGGAGGGTTTTTACTATCGGAAAATGCCAGGTTTTCTCTGTCCAGTTTGGTTTGCATAGTGTATCTCGAATCCACCGGTTAGGATGCATGTATCAGTTCTGGGAGAGCAGTCGCAATTCCTGCCGGCAAAGCACTCATGATCGGAGCCAACGCTCCGGGGTCCTTTCGGCACGATGTAACAAAGACCAGTTTTCACATCAAGGTTTATATTTTTTTCTAGCCCGCTCTATGCTGGGTATACATGCCACGCTCACACTCTGCTCTAGTTCATGCACAGACTATTATTTCTTTGTCTTTTTGTTTTTAGCTCTATTAATAGGGTGTAAATGTAACAGCATGGACACGTTCATGGTGTCATTCATTTGCGATTGGTACGGGATGGTATACGCCATATCGAATAGCTCGTTAATACCGTTTATCTCACCTACCGGCACGGCACTATTTCGTGCCTGTTCTGTGACCACCGGTGGGATTTCAGGAGTTTGAGCTAATATTGTTATTGTGTGAGAACATCACACGGAATGCGTACTACAAAGTATGTATTTGACCACCCCACACTCTTGAAGTTACAGCGTTTACCTGCTGGTCAGATTCGTTCTCCGACAACCCAATCTCCGGATAATACTTACGCAAGGTCTGGACCTAACAAATGGTAAGTAGTGTCAGTGTATTCTTCAAACAAAACCGATCTTGAAACCCCTCTACGCCCACCGACCATGCAGTGTTTCTTTGTACTCGTTTGCTGATTTTTCACGCCAGGTACCTTGTATTATTTTTTCGTACGTAGTTATGTATGTACGATACAGATATATCATTGATTTCCATCCCGTTTGTTATGTTCGCCCCTTTTTCTCTATCCCTCCTACGTATAGACACCCGGTGTCACGCAGCAAGCTCTTTATTCCTCTCCCCGATGTGGTCTGTGCCTTGGGTTTTTATTGCGGAAATACTTCAGTTCTTCGTTGCCCCTACACTCGTTCGGCGGTCTCAGCGGTTGATTCCACACATTTTTATTGTGTACATTGCGTAAATCCCCGCCTCATCCATCTTGAGATTCGAGCTCCATGGTTCAACGCTAAAAACAGAAGCGACACACTAGACCACGCGGGCCTTTATATGAAAGGAAAAGGCCACGTATCAAAACCAACGAAACTCTTTCAGGGCCACGACCCAGATTGGGTAAAAGTATATGGAAGGTCGAACCCTAATAAATATATTCTTTGTGTTTCTGTGCGGACATTATTTACGTAATCTACAGCTGATAATACTGCTTCAATCTAATCTTTGGCCATGGACGGAGAAATACAAAATTAATAGTACCGTACGAAGCTCATGAACAGCAGTAATTATCTCATTGCTCACTTCCTCGCCGTAGTGGACATAATTATACGGGGTATCTGCCAACAGTAAACTGAGGCTGTGTGATACCGCTCGGTATGCTGAAGATACTGTTGTATATTATAGAATATGAATGAAAGCAACAAACTTTGCAGTCAGCATGAATAATGCGATCGTACGGGTGTAAAAACCTTTTTGTAATACTACTGGGTGTAGAATGTATGGAGACCCCACGGATATGAGTCGTAGGGGTACGTACTTCCCTTACGTGTGTGCCATACCGTTCCATACACCCAACTACATCAGTCCAACCCAGTGTCCGTTCTGATTTATTATTATTTGCAGACAAAGCAATGAGTAAAGCAAGAAAGCAAGGGAAATGCCAGCGTACCGGTGAATACCGGGTAAAGTAAGTGAATTGCCAACGTACCGGGTACGAGAATACCGTAACGGGTAGAACAAGTGAAATGCCAACGTACCTGGTACGAGAAGACCACAACACCAGCTATGTTGTGAACATATGAGTCGTTGTATAGTTCTCAGTTTCAACGTAGCTTTCATGCGGTGCTTTTACCCGAATAAAAACCTGATTGCTGTACTGGACAGCTGATCGGTTTCACTGCAGTACTTCATGCCGGGAGGCAGCAGTGTTGGTACTTTGCTGCGGCAGTATGGGACACTATTTTTAGGGCCCAGAATCGAGGGAGATCTTGCCGTACGACCTATAGTATCACCAACAGTTAATTTCTTTACAGCAGTAGTATGAATACCATATAGAACGGCTTCACAACAGTACTTTATGCCGAGAGGCAGTGTTGTTGATGCTTTGTCTGCGGTAGTAAGGGACAACTATCGTAAGGCCCAAGGATCGAGGGAGATCTTGCCGTACGACCAATAGTATTACCCACATATTTATATACATCCTCCAGGTTGTTGTCTTGAGTTTTTTAGACCAACGTCTTCTACCCAGCTTCACTCTGTTGATCCAGCTTCAAGTATGCCCCGTGTGGATATGGTGTATGTGTGTGTTCTTCACATTAAACCGTTCTTCTACTCGTCGACATTCAGCAATAGTGTTCGTGCTGATTCTTCACCCTACATATATACATACGGGTGTTGTTTCAACGAGCCAACATGATAACTCGTCAAGATAGGAAGAGAGATAGGCTCAAGGGTCCCTCGGGATCTTGCCATACAATTTTAGTATCATGGATATATTGTATACGTCCTCTATGTACGTTTGTGCGAAAAGCAGATGTACTGCGAGCCAAAGGGTCCCTCGGGATCTAGCCGTACAGCAGTTTTAGTATTATGGACATATTGTATACGTCCTCTATGTACGTATGTTTCAAAAGCGTGCTGCGAGCCACCTGCGAGCCAAAGCGTCCTTCGGGATCTTGCCGTACAGTTTTTGTATTATGGGTGTATTGTATACGTCCTTTATGTACGTATGTGTAAAAAATGCATTCTGCGAGCCACCCCCCCTGTACGCTTGTGGTTTAGTATTCACCAACTCCGTATATCGATAAATCAACCTTGTTCGGGAAATAAATAAACAAAAACTGCAGGTACAGCGTACAGCAGCAGTATGGTTCCTGTATTTTCTTCCAAATTGCATGCACTTAGACTGATATTAACACCAATAGTGTACGGCAGTGCAGGTCGTCAGCAATATTCTTTTAATCTTTTTGAGCATCGTGCGTAGTGTTTAGACTACTGATAGCATTGTAGAGACGGAGATACGGCTCTTCTGTGTAATTCCGAGTTGAGGCGCCTTTGCTCCGGGCGGCGGTAGGCAAGGTTTCGTGGCATGGTAGGCTCATCAGTAACTACGTCCAGCTTCACACTTAGAACCATCTATGGGAGGCGCTCATCCCTCAATGATATTCAAAAGTACTCCCTACTACTGCTGTTTCGATACCAGCAGCGAGATATTCTTCAACACCAGTACATGTGACATGTGACAACGAAAATACTGACGGTTGATCAGGTTGGGCTGACTAATTGAGTCGTACATATATCGACAGCCCACAGCAATCCTTTCCATGGTAGTCTAAATGAATGCAGCACATCAATTTACTACTCGGATACCATGCCTTTCCGAACACACCGGGCAGCTCGTCACTGGTATGCGCTATGTCATGCTTGCTACCGGCATCTCATTAGGTCCATGTCCCTGGTCTTACATCGGTGGTCCCGCATATTACGGCATGCGCTGCGGGAGTTTTCTAGCTTTGGTGCGTGACTTGAAGTCTAAGTCAATCAGGGCGACACAGCAGCCTACCCCCCCCGATTTTATTTTTTATTGTTTTGCGCTCGAGGAAAAACGTACAGCAAGAATAATATAGCAATTTCGACTGTGGATACGACATCAGAAAAAGAGATGGATCACCACGGTTGTGTTTCACCCGCTCCATACCTGTTGCCCTGGTACTACTCAAGTAGGGCTGCATCGATGCATTTAGCCCGAGCCCTCTGGACACAGCAAGCCACACCTTCCTCCGTTGTGTGCAAGCTCATCATCGTCCAGCTGAAACTATGTCACCCCGTGTGACCCGTGCCCCCCGAGGGCTTGCGTAGGCGATCTTTATCTGCTCCAGTTTTTTTTGTCCTTTCCTCTTGTACTTGGCTTTCAGTCCTCCAGGTGTTATACCTGATACTCGAGCGCAACGCTCGGTTGGTATACAACACAGAAAATGGTACGACCGGAGACATCGAAGAGTGTCAAACGTGCATCGGACTTTCCATTTGGTGTGCATAATACGACGATTGGTCTATTACTACTGATGTACCAGGTAGTCTACAAGCATCGCGGCAAGAATATTAGTCACCAAAATATACGTGGTTTTCTTGAAAGTTCTGTGTTTGCCAGCCGACAATGCACGGTGTTGTCCAGGGGTTCATGGTTCTATAGGGTTACGTACGCCCAAACGGTGTAAGGCTCAACGTTGTTAGTTTCCGGTATCACCTAACCAGGCAAACGGTACACGAGAGCATGCATGCATTAGTACGTACGGCACCCTTGGCTTGTATCGATACCCGTCGATTGCACTCGGTTTTGAAGACAATATGTTTGTCAATAGCATGCAGTCATTTATTAACGAACATGCATGAGTGTGCGATCATGAACAACGAGCGAACAGACGAGCACGAGCAACAGGCAAACGGAGCACGAGCAACGAGTATGCCTGCATGCATTGACCAGATACGTATCTTCAAAGCCTCACGAAACAAACAAGCAGAGCACCATTGGCAGCGTGAATACATAACAGCATATTGCACGTATCACCATCATACAAGGCAGGCAACAACGAAAACATGTGGATGTATGCATATACTAAGTAACTGGTATGCAATGAAGTATTATGCAAGATCAAACGTGGGATTATACAAATAATACGATGACATTATTTCACAAGTTTGCAATCGCTCCGATCTCTTGCACACGTTTTGCGAACACTCCGATCTCCTGCAATGCACTTCGATCTGCCTGGGTTCATCATGTTACAGCAGGGTACAGCTCTCAGACCGTAAAAAGGACCTGCGCTCGTTAGATATCTGAGGCCGGCTCACCTGTTGTTTGGGAGTTGGAGGAAGTGCCTTCAAGCAGTAATGATCGGGTCACGCAGAACGTGGATCGATGCAATGCAGTAGATGCAAGCAGTCATCGTGAACACTCAACGAAGCATCACAGACACGATGACGGGCATGACGGGCAAGGCAGGGCCCAAGGGGCTGGGGGTCGATAGGACAGGTATCACAGATCACTTGGCTTTGACTTTCTTTCTTGACTCTTGGTGGTGTTTTGCAAACACCAGGTGGTCCCGGAACCTCGATACTGGCTCTGTACCCGAGGCCGAAGGCGTTCCCACACCGGGGACCCTCCCTGCCCCTATAAGATCCGCCCAGAGGATGCTAACTAAAGCTTGCCCTCTGCCTATCGAATAGACCCGACGCGTGACCCTGATCAGGACAGTGGTCTCGCGCCGTATTATTCTCCCCATAGCGCTGGTCACGACAGTCACAGCGCTATGAACCTCCCTCCCTGGCGCCACCCGCTGTAACAGTTCCGCCGCTGCATGGACATGTTCCCTTTATGTCGCCATTGGTGTTTCTTGCATCCTCGTACGTGTTGATAGCATGCCCCCCTTTCGGATCGGTTTTCTACGCGCTATCCCTATCTCGACCTGCATCGACTCCGCATTCAACGGTTCCCGCTTTGTTTCTCGTTTTCCCGCCTCCTGGATATTGCCACTTTGGCGATATGAGCGCGGTCCATCTTCGAAGAAGGGGTATACAGAAGAAATTCGTGAGGTTTCGTTTTAAAGGCATGTTTACTCACACCCTCCGTTACAGGCACAACCAGACGTCGCCACCCTGATTCCAGTCGGCTCGCCGCTTGGAAAAATATCTCTCCCGCGTGGCCGCTGTGTTCTTCTGACCGTCGTCGGTCGGTATCTCTAAACGTTTTGTGTCTCCTGTGCTTCGTTCACCAACAATAACGTCCAACACCATCATGGGTGCGCCGTGTTAACAACTACGCCACGTAGAATTAGTATCACTACCCTGTCCTCCTTTCAAATAGAACATGTCATGGGCTTTGCAGCCAGTGTAGTTGTTTAGTTGTGAAAACGGATATTAGGTCGGGCATTCAGTTTTGTCGGCGACCCCTTGTTGGATGCGGACATTGATTTCATGCATGAACACTGACAAACCTCCACGAGGGGGCAGCATACCCTTTCCTACCGGCGGGGAAAGCCTCTTGCGTGTTTCCCAATATTACATAACAATGGGAACGAAACATCTTCTGTAACCGCTCACACCTTTGAAACACGCTCCTGATCGTTTTCAGAGTTTTCCCAGGAGTCTGCTGTATGTCTTGAATATTGATTTCTCTGGTGTATTATTTTGTAACATGGTGTCAGTGTTGCCCGTGATGGCTGAAGCATTGTGAGATGTTGAAGTTTCACCATGCACTCGCCATATTGGGGAAATATTCTGAAAACGCTGATAGTGCAGCGCTACGGGCATCTCCTCTTCGCATCCCCCCACGACGGAACGCATTCCAACCTATTTCGACGATAAGCCGCTTTCCGAAGCCCTCCTTCCTGCCACTTATCCTGTTCATGTTGGATATTGTTCGCTTCTTCAATGCAAGTGGTAGAATGGTTTGTGTATGTTGGCATCAATATGATGTTGTGGTTTAGTTCGCATAGCACTGTCTAATAGCCTCGCTGCTTTTGAGATGTAGTCGTCTTTTTGCTTCATGTCGTAGTTCGTGACCGCTTGGCCTTACATCTCTGTAGCACGAACAGTCAGCACGAACACTTTCTTGTTGCCGATTCTGACGAGAATGAAGACGGTTTACGGACGCGTTCTACGATAGACGTAGCGCATCGAGCTTCAAGCGTTTTCTGGTTGACCGGGGTTCTTAACCCAAAACAGTCGGAGTGCTAATTTGGTTTTGAAAACCACGTCGTTTTATACTTCGGCCATGGGATTATTCATGGACATGCAATTGATTTTCGCTGAGGACAGTGTTTGGAGGAGGTGTGGAGCTCCTGAGGAGAGGAGTCCCAGATAATCCACGTTGAACCTCTATCGTAGAACGCCTCTTCGAGTCACGTCTTCGTGGCCTATAGCGATTAACACTGGTTGAAGCGAATATGTCTGTTTCAAAATCGCTCACTCATATCTTCAGTTTGCAGGAATATGACCCGCAAAAAAACTCACTTGCATTTCCGAATCACCTGCGACACATTTGCAATCGTGTTTGTTTCGGCCAGCACCACTGCTTGATGAACGGCTTTTTTTTTTTGAGCTTGACGTACGTCAACCTCACGCCCTCGGTCATCATAATGTACGCCACTACCGCTGCGCGGTTTTCTTCCCTTCGGCTAGTATACCCTACAAGTCATTCGAACGCATGTTTGCCTCTATCCCGCATAATACGTACTTTAAGAAGCTTTTTACAAGTCGACGTCGTACTCGTCGGTTGTCGCAATGAGGCTCGTCTGAACATACAATTCTCCCGTTGACGTCTTATGCAGCCCCCATTCGGTGTACCAGCGTGCGGGCCATACGTTGCTCCTGACTACGGTCATGGTAAGTACGTGCTGTGGGTACGTACGTGTCACTGCCCCCGGCTTCGTTTACAGCCAACCCCTATTCTACTATATATAGACAGCGTTGAGGATCAACGGTCGCCCCAACCACCATCACAATAATAACAGAACGTAACAGGACGCAATGGTTCATATTTACGGCTGTACTTGCTATACATATACCTATATACCCTTTACGTCTCAGCACTGCCTTCAAGCTTCACCCCAGAAATGCGCATAAATATACACCTGGGAGATATCTGCTACTCCGTTGGATACGTCTAAACACTGTTCTGGTACCTTCCCAGGCAACGACAGAAGTACCCCCCCCGATAGTTCGTTCCATTATACGTGCTGCTACATCAGGTACCGATGGTACCTTTCGACCCTCGACACGTATTCAACACGTAGTACTGAACCACGTATATACCCAAGTATTGATTAATTGGTCTTAACCTCCTTTCCAATGGCATTGTGTGTCGCACGTAAGTTGCACTTACATATTGAGGATACCTGTATTTCCCTGCTACAAACCACAGTGTATGTCACGTTGTCCATAGCTTATCGATCTCGCTTTCAGTGACGTACTTGCACCTCGTGTACTACACTCAGTTCGACTGGCACAGTTGTGCGACGTGTTACACTATACAGCTGTACTGCTATTCGAGTGCTTTGAAATGTATGGTTAGTGGTTCGTGAAGTATACCTCAGGTACACCACAAGACATGGAAAACGGCATCAGGGCATTAGCTTTGCACTATGGCATGAACATGCATATTATCCACAGGTTCGTGGCACGGCGTTGTGAGCGTCACGCAGGTCACGACATGCGACATGCGTTTTTAGTACACCATGCCCCATTGAAATTGACTTAATCCCTTTGCCATCACTTCTTCGTCGCCTCATCAAGCATCTCCTAATTAAACACACCACGAACCTTGGGGTGCCTGCTTGTTTGCTGTTCTGTTGACAGGGGTATAGCTCGACACGTATTCGAGATTTGGTCGGATTCGCTTAGGGTGGGCATTTAACGCTTCTGTAGTTGTCTCGCGCAGAGGGTTAAGGTTAGCTTTATTTGTCTCGCGAACAATGTGTGTCAACTATCTTCTCGGGCAAGTGGTAAGCATCCTCGTTGATGTTATTAAATGTACGTGAAGGATTGACGCGTCGTTTGGCGACACACTGACATGGCGGAATTGTTTCTCCCCGGTTAATTCCATGAGAACGAGAATGGTGCCCAATCAATGAATGTTCTATGGTAGATCTTTCTAAACTCAACGTTTTGTATTCTTGCTCTTTGTTTGACCTGCTACCGAGGGAGCTTCACCCCTCCCAGGCCCAACGCGTTGGTAAGTGCGCTGGACAAGGTTTCCGCAGCGAAACTGATGCTGCAGTGCCAGTCGAGTAGCAACCACTGAGTCGGTTTTCTCTCATGTAGAGCAGACGTCTGATGTAATGCGCATGGCCGCGTAAACAAAGTTTCAACGTCCGTCTACGAGATCTTAGTTTACTTGATCACCGGAGGGCTCTTAGTTTCGAGAGGCAAATAACTCCCAAAGCGAGAGCATCTTATATATAATACCTGCACCGTTGCAAGCTACTTGTTTACTGCACTGCTAATGTATAATCATTTTGTTATTTGCACCCCCCCTGCCGAACGACTAGCGTCTTCTGTGTAAAGCCAACACTTGATAACGATTGCGTGAAGCCCTTGGTTGAAGTCGTACACAAACTGTTTTTGGTGCAGTCTATTCTCAACGGGAACACCCGATCTCATTCGCGTACGGCTTACGATGTCAATGCATACTGTGAACGATGAGGGCATTGCTTGTTCAGGTTTGCCACACCGCGACCACTGCAGTCGTGGTGCTCGAATGACAGCAGTATGTAGCGATGCATATTGCTTGGCGTGTCTGTACTTATCCAACCGGCGCCCCCATCCACATTGGTATGTATATATGAGAAAGCTTATGGCATGGCGACCTGCAGCGTTTGTAGTAATGGGTGCTACCCTAAGTATGCTTTTAAACAAATATTTAGTGTAACAAATCTACAATTGCGGCGGATGCAACTTTGGTGGCCTTTACTGTTGATATGCTATTTATTGTACCAACTTGCGAATCTATACAGTTAGAATATACTGGTTTTATACAAACAACCAATGTACGAATCTATACTATTAGAATATACTGCTTCTATGGAACCATTACTAATACTAAAAAATCCACAAGGGGATGCAACGTAGGTCGCCTTTACTATTGACATATATTTACTGTACCAATGTACGAATCGATACCAGAATATAATGCTTTTATACGAACAATATTTTTTGGGGTCTGTACGTTTCCACCAACTCTTTCCACTCTGTCCGAAATTGCTGCATTCGCTACTATTGGGGGACGATGAGCCTTCACTAACAGTACGCTATTATGCACGTAAAGGAGTCTATACTATGCTATTATACTCTTGATAATAATATCAATAACAGTCCGCAATTGCTGCAACTGTGGTCTGGTAAAATGAACCATACTACCAACCCTATTACCGCACCCCCGCTGGTCTCCGTAGACCTACAACACGACTTATTCTTGAACGTTACGGCCGCTATAAAAGCAAGAAGGCTCGCCTTCACCAGTTTTTCCCGTTTCCCTTTACGTACTGTGGTTGCCCTCTACACTGGCCTCCGTCTCTTCCTCGTCCACCATGACGTGTCCTCCTCACCATCATCGGTTGCGGGGACGTCCGATAGGGTGTAGTCCAATACTTGCGCTTCCTTCAACAGGTCCATGTCCTTGAACCGATTGGGGATGGCCTCTGCCGCCTGTTCGTCGCTCAGTTTTGGGATGTCGTTTGGGATGTGGTCGAATTGGCCTCGTAGATACGTACAAGTCCATTTCTAGGTTGTCGGGGTCAAGCCCGCCGCGCTTGCGGGGGACCAAACATGTCGGCAATGCAAAAATCGAGCTCCATCACGCCCGCAGAGGCCGGGGCACCAAACACTGCCTGCGCCAGTGCACGAAGGACGAATGGCCATTCGTGGCCGTGAGAGCGCCAGTAGTGAACACCGCTCATGGTCTTCTTCTCTCTGTTCATCTGGGGGGCGGATCCCAGGAAAACCAACAACGCATTTTCAACAGCGGTCGTAAAAGGGTGAATGGGTGAGTATTTGCATGCGAAATAAAGTGGCACGAGACACTCTTTATGGGGTTTCGTTTTGTACATTTTGCAACCGGTGAGGTCCGTGAAACTAGCAATGCTTGATATTTATGCTCCCACCTTTTCTCCCTCCCATTTGGAGATGAGCATAGCAGCTTCTTCCTCCGCGCTTTTTGTGGGCTCGCTGGCGCTTTGGGTCTCATCATCGCTGTCGCAGTCCACCATACCTGCGGCGCTGAATGCCGCTTCGTCGGGGTCGTCTGCGGTGAGGGAGGCGGGTTTCAACCGTTTCGCGCTTGGTGCGTCGCGGTCTACATCCACCACCACGGCAGTCGCTAGCGACTTTGCCCTCGCCTTGACGATGCCTTTCACGAGAAGCTGACGCACTTCGCCGATGATGATCCGCTTCACGTCCTCAGCGGGCTTCACGAACCTTCCGAGCTGTCCGATGGGCGAAGCCTTCAGAGTGGCCAGGTACACCATATTGCGTCCCGCAGGGCTAAGGTAATTTGCCATATCGTAGCGGTGGCTATGTTTTGAGACACCGGTGCCATACCGCGGCGCCACAAACCGGCTCGCGATCGCCTTTGCAAAGGCCGTTCGAGTGGCGGCTCCGACAGCCGTTAGCTCGTCATGGGGTCGCTCATCGGGCTCCTTGACGTCGTCCGCCTTCTATCCGATGAACCGTACGTGCGCCACCCTGAGCGAATCATGCGGGTTTAGGACCGTGGTCGAGAGCAGAACGAGCCGCTGAAGCGCGCCCTGCGTCGTTGACGAGTAGGTCGTTTGGGTGTACGTGACGACCTTCTTCACCTCGTCGATGATGGCGTACATCTCCTCAACCTGAAATGGCGGCAGTTATGGACGCAACAAGGTTTTACAGAAATATGCAACTTTGTGAACAATCATTAAGCGCACGTATTACTCGACAGGCAAATACGGTGGAAGGAAAGACGACGACACTACAAGGACCACACGGGGGGCAGGGGGGAAGCGGACAGTTAAAAAAAAAACACTTACAACAATACACGGAAACCTACAGCAGCGGTAGGCTGGGGAATCAAAAGACCAATGACATTACTTTGGTAAGCTACGTTGCGACTGCCAGATTTTGACTGTTCCAAACACACTACAAAAACTAGCAACTCATTCCCTGTCGGCAAACTTGAAAATGGACGTGGGACCGTTTTTCTGGGGCTCTCACTTCGGGAACTAAGGAGACTAGTCAAATGTGTATGCAGTCCGAATATGCTACCTCTATGGTGGCATGACTCTATTTCGTGCAGTATGTTGATACAACTAGTGTGCGTGTATTATGTTGATACCACTAGTGTGCGAGGTGACGCATCCAAACGCAACAAACTGGTGAGCTATGCAAAAGAATTGCTTCGAATCACACATCGTCCTTCATATTTTCAAAGCACAAGCTTCTTCCTGAATCAATAGAGAACATTCCTCAGTCAGAGGTGACAAAGTATGAGGTACACTGGACACTCTCAATGGTTCGCCCGGCGTACGGCATGGCAAGTTCAAGCCAGTCATACCAAAATGACAAAACAATAAAGTGGTGAGGCGCCATGCCGCTACCGTGCGAGGTGGCGTACACATTCAACGGACAGGGTCATGTGCCAAGGGCACCTACGGAAAGCAACGTACGACGAAAAAAAATACGAGCCGTTTGCATGCTGAGCGGTAACGTATGCCAGGTAATGCGTCGAATGCCTTGAGGGTGCAGATTTGCAGCTTACCTCGTCCTTCCTGTCCTTCAAGGGGAAGGATTGCTTTTCTGTCTCGAGGTAGAACTTCTCGAGGACTACCCATCTCTCCAAGACGCGAAGTAGCATCTTGCAGCTACTGAGCCACCGTTGGCCAACGGCTTGTGACAGCTTCCCTTTGATGCGATTCCTCCAGGTGACGCGTCCGTGATGTCGTCAAGAATGATCTGCATAACACAACGGTCAATAGCGTACGCAACATTCACACTGTAAATTCGTCGCGCCAGCTATCATGGAACAACAAAACAATGACCAATGCAGTAGAAGACAATATGGTGCAATACATATGTCTGTCGTCGTCGGTAGGGGCTATCGATTGACTATTTCCGTTAAAAAGCTCTTGTTTCAGGCGGCCTTTTGTATCAATCATTTGTTTTTTGATGTTTGGCGAGGTATTCGCAAATCGGTGGATTTGTCGGTGAATTTGTTTGGTTTCGTACAAACGAGGGTGGGCATTTTATTTTATTTTCCCACCGGTTTCGAACAGATCTCGTCGATCAAGTTCATGTCAGGTTCATGTGAAGCGAAGAGGGTTTTTTTTGCCGAGTGTTGACAGATAAAAAGATAGACAACCGTATATGGGGGGGAAATATGTCTCGTTTTATGTGCAAAACCTCACCATACGATGCCGAAAAATCAACGGATTCGGGCGAATTGGACCTGCTTGCACCCACGAGATTTTTCATCATTTCGTGCCAGAAAGAAAAAAGTTTTGAGCGAGATACGGCCGTTCAACATTCCCGGGCGGCATAAACAGAGAGCCTTACTACTACTGTACACACGAGAACACACCCACGCACAAACACAAACCAATGACGAGGGCTGGGAATCCTCGGGATGACAAGGCTAAAGGCGGCAGAGTACGTAGCTGGTGGGCGGTTCTCGAGAAACGTGTTCCACCTGCGGAATAAATCAGTTCTGGACCACAAGAACCACCATCTAGCCCTGGCAGTGCGCAGCAACCTGGTCATGCTGGAGAGGATAACGCCAATGATGGTACATGCCAGGTAGATATTCTATTGTACGACATATACAGGGGAAAAAAAAACACAATCAAAAAGTCGTTTTTTTCCCCCCCTAAGTCCCGGCCGTTTTTCCTCGGAAGTGGCCAATTGTTTCAACAACAAAAATGACACCGGATTTGCGTTCCTCTCAACCCCACGGTTCTTACCAACTTCGTTTCGCCTTACAACTGTAAAAATTGAGCGAGAAAAAGTGGGGGTCACTAGATGGCAAAATTCAACCGGATGGACTATATATAGCACCAAATTTCCCATCGATCTATCTATTTCGCCTTGTCGGCGGGAGACCTGTTGAACTGATCCACGAGCCCCTTCACGTCCTCCAGAAGACCGCGACCCAAGAGGTTCTTCCAGTCTTTCTTCGCCGTCGACATGCCAGTCCCGTCGATAGTGACGCGGTGCAGGAGGTGGGCGAGGCACCACTCCCAAAAAAGTGCCAGCGCCACCCCGCTGCGGACGTCGGATCCTGCGTTAGTCACGGCCGCTACAATATCCTCGTCGCGTACACCATGCTGGGCGAGAACTTGCCTCAGCCATGTCACTACTACCTTGCCGGTCGTTTTGCCGAGAGACGGCATCGGCCGGAACAGCTTGACCGCCAGAAGGTGTGTCCTCACCCGCAACTTGTCGTCATTGAAAAACACGCGGACACCTGCATAGGTTCCAGGCAATTACGAACCGCGGTAGAGTTGAGCGGTTAGCAACAGGATGATCGGTGTGAATAACAATGCGGTTGATGCGCAGGACCGACGATTTGATGCTCGACGAAATACGCTAAAACCCCAGTGCGGAACCAGTTCGGGCGGACGGTGCGCAATGGACCATTTTTGTGTTGAAAGCTAGATTCCGTCAGGTGTGTATTCCGCTTTATTCACGTTCACGACAGTTCATGTAATTCAGGGAAGGGGAGGCGTCGGGGGAGGGCTCCTCTTAAAATTTGATGGTCTCACGAGCTAGGTTTTGCTTCCAACAAGCACGCACGCAAAACCTACCGATGAACTTGTGCCTGGAAACTTTACTGGTTCACAAGTCCGTGTTGACGTAAACGATCGGGATCACGGCGTTACGGATGATCTTCTGCATTTCTGCGCTGAAGCTCCGCGTGGTGGCATGGTACAATTCGATCATAATTTTCTTCACCTGCGGCGAGTACAGAATGCAAAATGGGGAATGCGGTTTCAAACTTATTAGCTACAATGTTTTGCTGCTCAAAGTGGCCCTCTACAGTAAATACTTCAAAGCATAATTTAAATCGAATGCTCTCAAGGTAGGGGGTACACTTCAGTAGATATATCTTCGAGCTGGGTTGAATATTAATCAGGCAGGTGACCAACGCCCGGCATTGATACGATTTTTGACTTCAAATACGAGGTTGAAAAAACTGTGCTAACATCTCGAAGCTGAGCGGGGGATCGCAGATATTCCAATATTTGTGTACTGCTTGTTCGTATGAAATAATTTTGTGGCACTACGTCTTGATGCATGGCGAATTGGGGGGAAAAAAACTACTAAAATATCAATCTTCTGCTCTTGTCTTCAGCTCCATGTACAGTAATTTTACCTCGATCGGAAACGACTATTTTAGGTACGTATCACACGAATATTGGGTCCAAAGGTCTTCAAAAAAAATCTCTAGCGCTGGGGGCTTGAGTTCTTGCCGATGTCTCGGCGGTATAAGGCACAGGTACGGTGTAATACCGGTCTTCCTAAATGTTGCCCTAATGACAGCGACGACATCAACGTAGAAAGCCACGACGACACGGCGTAGTCAACGGCGGTGCCGCCGCTGCTACCGACAGACTATGGCAAGTAGCAGCAACATCGACAGCTGATAGATAATCGACAGGTGCAGTAGAGTACCTAGCCTAATATGCTGGCCACAGCGCTTCGCTCCAAGCACGCCCATCCCCGAACTGAAAATAACAATTTGTTCATGCTGGCTTATTAACTATAGATAGGTGTTGATTGGTACTACAATCGCATAGGCATAACGCTGCAACAGCAGGCAGTACATATATAGTACCACAAGACATTCGTCTGCTACAAAAAATAGATGTACTGCTATTGTCTGAATGGGAAGAGGCCTTGAATTTTTCTTGGGGTACATATGCTGGGACATGTCTCGAGAAGGAACGATGGATACTTTTGCGAAACAATTTCAGTTATCAACAGCCGTTTTCCTCAAATACATTTATTCTGACCTTGAGCATAATTTCACGAAACTAATTAGCATACATACCTTGTTTAATTTTTTACGGAAACACGGCTGCGTACTTTCTCAGGTGAGTAGCCCCGTCATCCTGGCACGGTGGGGATGAATACGTGCACCTATCTGTGCGCACGCATGATTTTCTCAGCTTACAGCAGTGTTCATCTCGTCTAGATCCACCTTTACCTCGTACCTGGTACCTGGTATTCATCTAAACCTCTGCAACGGCAGTATTGACGCAATTTATTTATTCATTTTACCGCCCCGGAGAGCGAAAGGAAACCCCTGTTTACACATATTTCTCTATATCAGTTTGCGTGTTCCGGTTCGAACCAGCGCTACTGCTGTGGAAGCACGCGCGATAGCACATTATTGTACTTGATTGTGGTTGGCGGTTACTTTTTTGCTTACCTCATCGATTATGTCGTTAGTTTCTCCTTCTCCCTCTTTAGTCATGATCCGGGACCACGTAAGAGGCTCTTGTGTATCTCCCTCCCCACTACGTTACGCGCAATCGTTTTCATCGGTATCACTTCCTTCCCTCGTCGGCTCGGGTCGAATCGTGTTTACCCACCGCTAAGAGGCGCTCACGGCAGTCGGTATCCATAGAAAAAAAAACTCTATACCGACATTGTAACCTCTGATTCCACGATGGACACAGCAGTTGACAATATGTTGTGGATGGCGATGGATATGTAATCGTCGCAGTAGTAGTGGTTGCGATGAGCATTGATACAAACAGTTGATCAGATGTTCTGCGTAACGATGGCGATTGATGAACACCATATATTATTGGTTGGTGGCGGCAACAATGGCCTCGTACACGGTACTTTTACAACAACCTTGGTATACAATGTATTTAGGCGGTAGACTATATTTGCGCACACGCCCAATAGACCATTGACGGAGGCGGTGGCTATTGATGGACACACATCACCAAATGTTTTGAGTGGCAATGGCTATTGATGGATACCATGTACCATCTATTGTTGGTGGTGATGGATATTGATGCGCACAATTGGACGTGTATCATGGGTGGCCATGACTATTGCTGAGCTTAATTGATTATCTATTGTGCGTGCCGATGGCTATTGTCGAACGTAATTGATAGTCCATCGCAGGTGCGATGCCTATTGATGGACGTGGTTGATCATCTAATATGTGTGGCAATGACTAATGATAGGCCCAATTGATACTATATTGTTCGTGGCGATAACCATCGATAGACAAACTTGTAGTGCCTATTGGTCTGGCAATGTCTATTGTGATTGCGTCTCGTCATCTATTGATCAGAACAATAGGCATATATGGACAACCTCACCACTCCATTGCTAAAGCACACGCACGTTGTGAGCATTGCCTTCTATTCCATTGTTACCAACAATATCAATTTGAAGACAGTGTTGCCGCTCTCTTGTGATTCGCAATATCTGTTGATACTCATATTTTCTGGGCTGCTGCAGCAGCAATGTTCTATTTCCTTTCTATTGTCCAGGGTATATACAAGAATCAGCCCCTCTCCTGACGCTGACCATCTATTGCCTCCAATAGAGAGCAGCCATTGCTGTCGACAATATCTATTAATTACACACAACAACCTTGGTGCACAATGGATTGAGGCGGTAGACTATAGTTGCGCACACGCCCAATAGACCACTGAGGGAGGCGGTGGCCATTGACGGACACAATTGACCAAATGTTCTGAGTGGCAATGGCTATTGATGGATACCATGTACCATCTGTTGTTGGTGGTGATGGATATTGATGCACACAATTGATTGTGTATCGTGGGTGGGCTTAACTGATGATCTATTGTGCGTGCCGATGGCTATTTTTGAACGTAATTGATAGTCCATCGCAGGTGCGATGCCTATTGATGGACGTGGTTGATCATCTATTATGTGTGGCAATGACTAATGATAGGCCCAATTGGTACTATATTGTTCGTGGCGATAACCACCTATAGACAAACTTGCAGTGCCTATTGTTCTGGCAATGTCTATTGTGATTGCGTCTCGTCATCTATTGGTCAGAACAATAGGCATCTATGGAGAACCTCACCACTCTCCATTGCTAGAGCACACGCACGTTGTGAGCATTGCCTGCTATTCCATTGTCACCAACAATATCAATCTGAAGACAGAGTTGCCGCTCTCTTGTGATTCACAATATCTATTGATGTTCATATTTTTTGGGCTGCTGCAGCAACAATGTTCTATTTACTTTCTATTGTCCAGGGTATATACAAGAATCAGCCCCTCTCCTGACGCTGACCATCTATTGCCTAAAATAGAGAGCAACCATTGCGGTCGACAATATCTATCCATTACACACAACAACCTTGGCGCACAATGGATTGAGGCGGTAGACTATAGTTGCGCACACGCCCAATGGACCACTGAGGGAGGCGGTGGCCATTGATGGACACAATTGACCAAATGTTCTGAGTGGCAATGGCTATTGATGGGTACCATGTACCATCTATTGTTGGTGGTGATGGATATTGATGCGCACAATTGGACGTGTATCATGGGTGGCCATGACTATTGCTGAGCTTAATTGATTATCTATTGTGCGTGCCGATGGCTATTGTCGAACGTAATTGATAGTCCATCGCAGGTGCGATGCCTATTGATGGACGTGGTTGATCATCTTGGTTGATCATCTAATATGTGTGGCAATGACTAATGATAGGCCCAATTGATACTATATTGTTCGTGGCGATAACCATCGATAGACAAAACTTGTAGTGCCTATTGGTCTGGCAATGTCTATTGTGATTGCGTCTCGTCATCTACTGGTCAGAACAATAGGCATCTATGGATATCCTCACCACTCCATTGCTAGAGCACACGCACGTTGTGAGCATTGCCTGCTATTCCATTGTTACCAACAATATCAATCTGAAGACAGTGTTGCCGCTCTCTTGTGATTCGCAATATCTGTTGATACTCATATTTCCTGGGCTGCTGCAGCAACAATGTTCTATTTCCTTTCTATTGTCCAGGGTATATACAACAATCAGCCCCTCCTCTGACGCTGACCATCTATTGCCTCCAATAGAGAGCAACCATTGCTGCCGAGAATATCTTTAGCACGCATTTTTTTCAAGTTTCTGACACACCTCCTGCGGGGAGGCACGACAGTTTTATTTCGTCCATTTTTTCCTTCTTCTCTTCCGATTTGTTTTCTTTTTTTTGTTTTCTTTCGTTCTCTCATGGAATATGTGTCTCGTGCCTGTTCTTTCCGGTATGATGACATGGCATGGTGTCTACTACTAACAACGGAGTATCTCCGAGTAGGCCAGTGACCACAGAACTTGAAACGGTATATAGATGTTCATGTATTTGATGGCGGAGGTACGACTTAACATGATCTAGACGTATATACCACTTTTGCCAATTTCATTTTATTTTTTTTAATTCAGTATCCTAGGGGATTGGTGGCCAGTATCGAAACAACACCCGTGGTCCTCACCGCTTTGTTGTGGAGACAGTTCACTTTAAAACGTTTTCCTCATAAGCGACAGAAAACGGCGGACAGGTTCACTCTCGGCAAGGCTGAATGCAGCTGCGGCATGTACTGGAAACGCTTTGACCCACTCCAGCGACAGAAAGAGGTAGGGATCCGTCCGGAAGAAGTTGCTCTCCCTGGCCGCTTCGAGTTCGTCCGAAACTGCTATCGCCCTGGGACAGAAAACATGAAACAAGACACCGCGCGAGGAAGCGTTGGACACATTGGTTTGAGCCCGTAATATAACTTGGATATAGTATACCGGTATTCTTACATGGCCATGGAAAAAACAACACGGTGATGAAGTATAAGAACGAGTGCAGCACAGCAGCGCACCATTGTCATAGTGCGTGATAAAGAGTGCACGATAGAGTGCAATCTAAAAAAACGAAACGCACGCGCAAATCGTGAAAACCAGTAAAGTACAGCAATACACCGTACTAGGATGGTGCAGGAACAAAACAAATATACTGCACGATAGAACGGGCATAAAAAACAAAACAGACACGGAAAGCGCACATCGCCCTATTAATAGTCGAGCGTATTCGACTCATTTTTCTTCCGCAACCGCTGTCCGCGTGCTCTTGACTTTGTGCTGTGTGGTCAAGTGGGTTGTTGCACTCGACGTCTGCTTGCTTGTGATCTTGATAGTGTGCTGGGCGTTTCGGCATCGGTTGTCAACGAGGCACACCCACAATTGAGGGCGCTCTTTTGGCTTATTCCCCGCCATTTCCCACTCGTTCTCGGGCCTGCTGTCCAATCTCACGCCCCAAACGTGTATTATGCTCGGGGCGCGTTGGTTCGCCTTGGCGAGGAAATGACCTTCTTTAGGTACGTAGCTGTTGATTGCAGCTTTCACGACGGCTGGAACATCGCTGGGGAACGTTAACGGCTGGCTGCAACGCTGACGATCACCTGTTGGTCTACATGTATTGTCACCCACGTTGAAAATCGTGGTGCAATGCTGTCGAAGGCGCTGCAGCAGACGCCGAAGCAGGTGCAGCACCAATAGCCGAAGCAGGCTGCGCCGCCGCCGCAGGTTGCGCGGCAGCAGATGCAGCAGGTGAAGCACCCGCAGGCCCAGCAAGACCTTGGGGGTCTTGTTGGTCGCGGTCGTTCATGGCGAAAAATGGATATCGCGCTAGGGTGGCGCTGGCTGGAGGACCCGGGCTGTGTTCGCTGTGATGAAGGGGGGCCGTGGAGCAGGTGCTCCGGTACTGCTGTCTTCATTTTTTTTCGCTGGAAATCGTAAATAACGGTTTTGGCTTAGCAGTCTATCAAGGGACGAAAATCTCAAGTTGCAAATCGCAAGAATTACATACGTACGAGGTACACTCGTGCAGCATCTCACTCGCACGTATATGACACCATGTATGACACCCGTATATAAGATAGCAGAGTCTAAGACTATTCCACGACACATCTAAATGTATTCTCTCTAGTCATGTTTCTGATTTGTCGCGCTGGGAATGTTCTGTCTTGAGTATATTGAGTACTTCGGGTGGCATTGTATTTTTTAATCGCGTTGCTGCAATTTTTGTGTGCTGGTGGCTGAATTGCCGCGCAGTTTTTGATCAAAAGGATTGCATCTCTCGAGGATGATGATGCATCGTTCGCACATCGCTTACCGTTGGCTTTAAACACAACGATTTCATTTGAAAACACTCACGGTTTATTGGTGTACAGAAGGAACATAGGCAACTCTTGTGACGTATTGTCGATAGCGATAAACATTCGCTCCAGGCAACAGGTATGTTTGTGTTCATGGGATGCCGCACAATGTTTGGGTGGCCAACTCCTATTCATGTAGAGTGGATTATGTGTGGACAGGCTGTAGGCAACACCGCCAACCCGATCACGAAACGACGCCGAAAACAAGTTGCAAAAACACTGCACGATCGATGTTTACTGATGTACATGATATTGTTGCAACTCTTGCATAGCACAACCCCTCCCAAGCTTTTCCCCGGGTATCGAACAACCTTCGAAATAAATACTGTTCTTTGTACATATTGAAAATGCTACGTGTTGTAGTACCTTCATATGGAAGGAAGCAGCAGCCCCCGTACGATTTCCTCCATGGTCGGTGGTACGGCAGAAAGGGGTTACGTATCTCAGCTCTAGCGGTATCTCAGTGACGATGTCTCCTGCGTAGATATCCACTCAAATCAGATCCGATTGATATTTTTTTCACATATCACATGTCATTATGTACCAGGCTTGAGCTTGCATTTTTACCACCCGGTTTGATGTGAATTATCAATATCTCTCAAAAACTGGGGTGTCACGTATTTTGTGTACTAATATTTATGTCCACGGCATTGCCGTTTGAGGTGTTGCTCTGAATGTCCTCTTTGGTACATTTTTGCAACGGCACTACATGCACAATTGGGGTTAACATGTGCATAGTCTGGCTTAGCGACGCTTTGTTTGAGCTTGTGTCGCACGTGGGTAGACTTGCTTCCGTGTGTAGTATTTCCCAACCGTGAACCCTTGGGCGTTTGGACGACACGTTTCATTAGTTGAACGCTGAGATGGACCCATCTTCCCTCTCGTCGACACGCGACCCCTGCAGTCTACATGCTTGATCGAACGCATAGTTGATAAGTCTGTTCTTGCTAATCACGCCTGAGACTGGCTATCGCCGCTATATTGATACGTGCTTTACGCCATCGAACGTGCACGCTTGCAGGCAGTGAATTATGTCTTAGACACGGCCTTTCGCCGTATAGAAGGCAACATTTGTGTTTGGAGTTAGGGTTAGCCTCGCCTACCAACTACCGATGTCCTCCCACTGTCCGCCACGCTCATGGCGTACGCTTGGCGAACAATAGCCCTACTGGTTGCCGATATCTACCACTATAAGGGGGCATGTGCTGCGCATCTGCCACCTACCGTTAGTATACCGTATCCACACTTCCAATCAAGCACACACCGTGCTTTTTTAAACGTGGCCAGCTTGGATAATCTTGTGCGATGAACATGGCCCAAACAAAACGCCGAGCCTCAATATTTCGTCAGCGAAATTCCGAGCTTTGTTCGTTGTCTCTGCCGTTCTTGACAAACCTGCGGTGGGCCGAGGCTCGCCTGCTTGCCTCCGCTGCCCTGGTCGATTGAGATCTACTTCGCCGTCAGAGAACTGACTGTCAAATATCTGGCGTTGATCTACACGCCAAGTGAAGACGGTGGCTCGAGCTCTGCCGACAATTTTCCCCCCCGGAGAAAGCAGGAAGAACATGGAACGCTACATGTGGTTGTACTTTCTACAATTCATGCTTCCCCTTCTCCTTTCCTGTCTATACTTGCCGTGCCCCCTGCTCTCGTCTCGACCCTGTCTCTCGAGGTCACAGCTGCCCCCCTCGAAACATAGGCGGACCGGAAGAGGTTGTATATAGGCAGTGAGAGTTCCATATTCACAGTGCCAGAGACGTCGCATGTGGAATTGATATCCTTCAGAACGGGTTATATCATCGCGACGTACGCATCAAGAACTTGTGAACATGTTTTTCCCCCGTGCGCAGCTACACAAACGCACCGGGCAGGTCAGCCTCTTGCGTGGCTTCTCCGATGAACCGAGCGGAACGTCAAGCTGCTGCAACCCATCTTCGGGTCCATCCCATGAACACAGCACCTTATATTTTCCTGACACATTTTCGTCGAACGGTATATATATATTTTGTTTGTATATTTGTCCCCACCGATTTAGTTCTCTCTGCTATCCATGCGTTTCCTTGTATGACGCCGTTATGGGTTCCCCTTTGACCTACTCACCTATCCTTGTTCGATAGTCTCAATGCTTTGACGTACAGAAGACAAAACCCATGATCATAACACAACATCCTGCGAGGCTTAAAAACTCTGGTCAAAACCGGGGTTCTCGTCATGCCACATACCTGGTACGCATCATTTTATTAGTTGATCTTCTGTTGTGACGAAACGGGTTCTGTTGCCACTGTCTACGGTAATGCGACCTCGAGCACAGTATTGTCGATGCACGTTTTGGAAACCGTTTCTACCATACACCCAGACCGAACCGTGATGCTGTCCAGCGCCGATTGGGAATACGCCTTACTCGTCACCCATGCTGATGTATACCACAGGTTTCAAACCCATGTGGTATCCAGATGTTTACGTGGTTGGGTGCAGTGCTTGCTTGCTGGTTTCGTTGAAACATTGCATTTTGTACCAGGCAATAGGTACCAATTATTTTCCTGTCGGCGGAAGCTATTGGTATCTCTTCAGTTCGGGCACAAGGAAGGTTGACGTAGTTGGGAACTAAGTTGTCCACGGCTGATATTGCTATCAAGGTGACTTTCAATGTCGCACTGTTTCCGTGTTTTCTTTGCTCCAGGTGCTGTTCACGCATCTTCTTCAAACATCAGCATCTACGGTAACGCCGTCGTCACTAACAACTCGGCCGTTTTCGGAGGTGAGCATTCATGCATTGATGGATATGAAGTGCATGTGACTACTACATCGTTTGGTTGTTGTAACAAATCAACGTCGTAGTCAATGGCCACTAAAGCACAACGAATCATAGCGGATTTTTATTTGCTCACTTTGGGCGTTCTGTCGCCTCACGGATCCAAACGTGGCATGACCAGTACTGTATATGGACAATGAGCCTGCTTTAGAAAGCAGTGGACAACGATTGATGGTGTCATTTGTGGAATGCTGGTACGGTAGGGGGGCGCTCTCATGTCCCAAACATTCAATCAGAGCCACTCGTCTGTGTGATCGTTATATTCCTTGACAATCTGGAGTCTTCAAGACTTGATGTTCGGTGATGTTTTGTTGGCATGGGGTTGTTTATGCCCCTGCAAGAACAAGAACAAGCGGCGCCCAGGTTTTCGTGAGATACGGAACACCTTGCCCGAGTAACGTCAATGTCTTGGTAATAATGCGGGTACCACCCCGACCGTAGCACCAGCAAATGGTATATATAGCAGCAGTCACCACTCAACCGGCACTCACGAGTGAGAAATTAGATTTCGCTGTCCTCTGGAAAATTGTTTCTGCTTTGTGATTTGCTGTAAGGGCAAAATGATCCGTTGTCAGTGCCATATCGGAAAAATACCAGAATGGTCACTGCTGCATGTGTGTCACACACCGCGTTTATGAACTAATCATCGTGTCCTCTTGATACCATACGTGCTCAACATTATCGCTTGCCGGGTGCTCGCCGGAAGTAAATCATGCTCTCCTGAAGTCCGTGAAGGATGTTTTGTTGCAGTAGTGGAAAAGCAGAAGAGAATCATAACATGACTGTGGTAGTTATTATATGCGGGCATTGCATAACGGTCTTACCTTGATTGTCACACGGTCAGTGACGCATGGCGTCGTTGCTTAATGCGACTTCCTACCTGGGGGATCAAGGTTTTTTATCTCATCGACTCGTTTTGATGGAGGAATTAAAGAGCTCGTTATCGTATTTCAGTTGAAATAGAGTGCACATGCTTCTTTCGTAGCATAGCCAAACCTCAATATGTTTCGTCAAGGGCTTAACCGTACCCATAGTATTTTCCTTGATAAAATTTCATGTTCGCCATTCTCGTGGCATAAACCAACGAACGCTTAGCAATAGATGTGTGGGCGGCCTTGACCGAATTAAAATACACCTTGAAAAACCCAAATAGTTAACACGCCCTGTTCGTCAATGGAACCCGATTATAGGTGCTGCAGAGCATTGCGTGAAACCTCCTCGTTGTGGTTTACCAAACCTCTCGGATGTGTTCGTCTCTAAACCATACATGATGACTTCCAGCAAACAAAAGCAAACAAACCCGAAACAATTCGAAACTCTGGGCCAATTTTAACCCGACATTGAAATTGCACCAACACTTGGTCTGTTTGCTTAGTTTTTCTCTACCCACATCCCCAACATTGAATATCTCCAACGCTGGGACTAGATAACATTAAACGGCTCCGCTGGGGCGGTACAATGATGGCCCGACAAGGTATGTTGTGCATTGTTAAGGAAGTATTAATTTTGCCGCAGTGCACCTTTGTAAATCCCGATAAACTGAAAGCGGAACACGGCATATCATTGATGTGTTTTTTCTGTCCGTTTCTTCGCTACTCACGTTGACTAATATTGTATTGTACTGGGAATCGCACCTGAAATATCAAACGTAAAGGACCAACCGATCGCTTCTGTGAATGACAACCGCAGTCAACACATTACCGGCTCCCGCGAGTCCTCATTGTTGCTGGATATGTGAATACAGCCCCTTGAGGTATCATTTCAACATGTTGATTTGCTGGCAGAGCACATGGACGTATTGCCACCTCCATGAGAGAACACGCACCCGCGGACGAACGTTTCAGTATGCCGTCTGTTTAGATCTTCTCTTGTGCTCTCGCGCCTAAATTTTTGCAGCTTACACGATCGTGAAGTGTGTGTTCTCCCGTTAGATTCACGCTTTGTTGCAATCTCGATCGATTGAACTGTCGCCCTCGATTCGTGACAACTGCAAAAAGCGGGGAAAAAAATCGATCATTGGCCTATTGCTGTACTTCGAAGTACTTGGCTTGACCTAGTACGCCACAAATCAAACAGTTAGTTACGTAGCTGGTGTGACGTCGAGTTCGGCGTTGGTCTTTAGCAGTTGCTGATGCCCTCATGGTGTGACAACTCCTATGTTAAATATTAAACGTTTGTTTCGGATCCCATCGGCGTTCCCCCTATACAGAGTTTCCTCTCACCGTCATTGTATTGTCCACGGTTTTCAGAGTATGTTGCCGCACATCACATCCGTTAGCGGGGTCATTATTGGACATATATATCTCGAGGCCTCTACAGCTGAACGATGGATTTCTCTGTCGTACACCGCCACCGCTGGCTTTGACGTTGCCTAGGGTTCAAGGTTCTGCCTATAATCCGCGAGTACCGCGCTAATGCCAGTAAACGACTCCCTCATGCTATACGCTCAATGGTGCTGGTTTGAGTAACTACTAGCGCTTCCGGACCAAGCGCCCCCACCAACAAACTGAATGAGGAGAATACACCGGGAACACGAGAAAACTCCTAAATTTGATTTTTTTCGTTGGGGGTAAGCGCGCCGGGTCGAGCTAGAAAGTCAATAAAGTAGGGAGAGAGATCGCTTACCGAATCGGGTAATTTATTACCACAGGTGATTCCAATGGACGAGCAAAGGGAAAGCGTATATGTCAAAAACACCTACGTGCATGTTTGTACTATAGTAGTGGTGGTACTCGTGATGGTGGTAGGGGTGGTGGTGGTAAATGCTTAACATTCAAACGCCGGTTCGACAATCCGCCATTACTACCAGTGAGAGGGGATATACGTCCTGGTTTTTCAGAGGCATGTATGTACTGCCGAACCGCGGCGCGGTTTCCGCAATCGGAGAATCCCGATGCATGCTTCTAATCACACTGTTAGCTATGCGCTTTCGTATTTTTCGGGGCGAAAACAGTTGATTTAGGCCGTTTATAGTTTGAAAAAGATCATCATCGATAAACCACCCAAAATATAGCGGAATGTAACACACATCACCAACATAGGCTCAAGGGTCACAACTTGGTCTACTGCTGCTGCTGCTGCGACTGCAAACATAATACCTAATACCAGCTGCGTACAAGTTATATATTTTTTTAACGTGCGTCGGGAGCACCGCAGCAGCATGCATCGGAGTAGAAACGTGCAGCCAAACCATCACCGCTATATACGCCGCTGCCTCTCTGTCCGCAGTGTCAATTCCGCATGTACCCTTCCCGCTTCCGCCTCAATCTTGATATCTTCAGCCGCAAGCCTGAGCCTTTTTTTCCGAAGACACGCTCGACTCCATCTCGGAAACGTTTTAATCCGAATCACGGCTCTTCAATTCCGCATCGGCTGCTTGTCCGCGGCTTTTGTCCCGCTCCGGCGACGCTCTGTCCCGGCATGCCTCTGACACCACGAGGCCGCCGTGTCCCATGGCATCCTCGTGTGCTGCGCCCCCCCCGCCGCTCTTGGGACGGTGTCGCCACCGCTCCTCTCCTCGTAAGCGGTTTCATTTCGATTCGCGGCTGCCTTTCGTGCCCAAGGCCTATGCAAAGCTATCTCCTTTCGTTTCCGCGCGATTATGGAAGACACAGCCCTCTGCTTAAACGTAGAAAAAATGAAGCGGAATTTGTTTAATTGGATGCCACACAACCTAAGCAACATGGTGGTCAGCTATTTGTACCTCTATACATCTCAAGACCAGGTGATTCGCCTGCATTACTTGGAAATATCCTTCAAAAGGTCAGGTTTTCGGCGATTTCACCTCTGTTTTAAGTTAAATATATTTAGAAAGAAACGAGCACATAGTTAAGAGTTTGCGTCTGGAGCCGTACGTGAAGTTTTGTTTGAAGATTCATGCGCAATCTCCAGTATTGTGCATTTGCACATTGCCGAATTTTGTACACCGAAATCAAGTCATTCGACAGTGGCTGGAGGCGTCAACTTTTGACGGGGTTGAGTGTGTTTTGCTGGTCGATGTCGTTTGTTTTTGTGTTCGATAAACACAAAAACGCATAGCTAACTGTGCACTATAGACTGAGACACAATAGACATTTCGGCCGAGCCAATTCTGACTGACATGGACCCAACTCGATAACTGGAGATCTTACCGGTATGCCATTTTAGCCGCACAGTTAGTTTTGTTAGCACCAACCGTGTAGGACATGATGGTGTTCTCTGTCTGAAGTGTACACATTTTCTCAATTTCGTTCTTGGGTGAAGTGAGGAGCACCTCGTGCCAAGAGCCCCAAGGATCGAACAGCATGTACTGCGCGGCGCTCCAGTGCGGCGATGATTTCGCTTTGTAACTGCCATTCTATGCGTTGCGTTGCTGTTTGAATTCGTGCGGTGCGGCCCACAAGAATATATCCGAAAGACCCACGTGCACGGTGCGCTGCGATGCGGTTGGGGTGAAAGCGAGGAAATCTTCACAGTGTCGCTTAACCTCGCACCGAATCGCTCCGGACTTTGAGGAAAAACCCGCACCCTGGCACAATTTAGGTTGGTCTTGTATCGCCTCGGAGTGAAAGGGTTCCATGAAGGTATTTCCAGAATTCCCCCCGGGCGCGTAGCAATTGCTCCCGGGAACATTTTGACGTTGGCGCTAAGACGATCATAGATCACTCACAGGCATTCACCAGCAATATGAAGGTTTGTCTTCGATACGGTCACTACTATAAGACAGCGGGGATCCTTCATTCACCGTTCCAGCTCTTAACCTCTGCTACACCGGAGTTGACTTGACAGGTTAGGATCATGTTGGCGTCGAGAATTTATGTCTGTACGTACCACGAACCACGTGTGTACAAAGACGACTGTGTAAGCTGAACGGTTGACCGTGATTACATCCGGTGTTATGGGTTGAGTAGGCGGTGAAGTCTTACGATGACGGGGGTCGATCGTCCCTCGAGGCCTCACATTCACGTGGGATACGCTAAGTCTGATACTCGGATCTCGCGATGAACATGAACGAACGCTATATATCGTCGCCCCTAAATTCCAAGTGTAGGTCTGATTTGATAATAGGTTGTGCCAGGTCTGACGTTCAGACTTCTGCTATTACGGGGGTCCATCGTTGATGGGACCAAATTTTGTTAGTAAAATAGGTAAATATATAGGTTTTTGTGTGTACCATAGGTCCTATTAACTATGGACCCCCGTAATAGCGTGTTGAAACTGTCTGCGTAGGTTGAGCCGACGATCCATGCATTCCAGGTAAAATCAATCGATATTCCTGGAAATGTTCATGCCTTGAAAGCTTCACATTCGTACCAGCGCTGCTGACATGACCGGCTTTATTAGATGTTGTGTTAGCGCAATACCGCTCTTATATCACTGGGTTGGCTATCGCCAAAATCATGAACAGAAGTTTGATTATGATTTAGAGTTGATAGGATGTTTCTGGAGGTGAATACATCGAGGACTCTGTGAAAGGGAAAATTTACTTTTTAACCCGGAAAGCGCACAATATTGGGGATCGACGTTTTTTATTCCAACTTTTGTTTTGTTCTGACAAACTCTGTAACACGTATACATGAGATTATGTTGACGTTTGCCCTTATTTCCCAGACAGCACTAAACAACAATGTCATGATCAACCAGCTCGAGCATCCTATCAGCATTCAAGGTTGCAGTCAACACAAATCGAAACATGCTGGTCCTCGGCATATCACTCACCCTTCGGAAGGGTGCCTGGAAACAGTATCAAACTCGAAAGTGATCACATATCGTGGATAGACTAGTTTTTTTTTTTTTTTTTCATCATCACTTTTACTTTCCAGCCCACTCATAGGAGATTTTACCCTCGACGATCTTGTGGACAAGCCGTGGTCACAGGTGTCGTCCCTACTCCCCCCCGGTACGTGCCTTTGTATTTGGCGCGCATAGGGTTCAGCATTCCCACTGCTCGTCGATTTTCATCGAATGTAGCTAACTCACGCTCTCGCGCTTTCCGCTTATCAATTTTTTATGCAAGAAACAGTCCCTACGAGCATGCACTCGGTGAGATTTGAACCCACGAAATTGATCTTGGTAGGCACGCGGACCACCTACCAAGCCACCGGGGAGTGGAAGCCATTCATCCACAACACGCGCCGATATGGATGCCGGTACCAGCGGGAGGCGAATGTTGCGCGTGATCAAAGTAGAGCTATCTCGGAACTTCTCGTTACAAACCGGTCCGACTGCTACGGGATTGCGGTTAAGAGATGGTTGGTGCTGTTTGTGGCTGGAAACGAAGGTTCCATATAAAACCGTCATCTGCCAATGTTCGAGTGGGAACAAGCCTCTTACGTGTAATCCTGGGGTTTTTTGCATGGGGTGTGGTGCCGATAACCGTGTATCTGAAAGGCGGAGTGTTTTGCTGTCAATCTCTGTAGTCAATTCTGTTCGTGGACTAATTCCCTAAACACTTGTTATTAGTATGAAGTATACTGTTGTTTTTAAGCTCCCTGGGATGGCCGCTGGGTCAATCGTGTACGCGTGCTCCCCCAACGTGTGTCGACGTTGGTACGTGTACGTGTGCTTGATACTTGGTCCTTAATGATTATTAGCCATGTTTAAGCAGTACTCTTACCTGTCCACCCAGCTCACAATCGTAGACTATATTTAAAGTGGTAGCTGGATGTTATGTGCGTACAGCCTAGAGCGAGTCGGATATTTCGTGAGAACTACCAAACGAAATAATATCGAAATCACCACATATTCGATTGGGGGGTTCGTGCTGCGTTAGCGGGCGGCCAATGACAACATGTTCGGCTCCGAAGTCAGGCGCAGCTCGTCGCTAAACACCACAAATTCCATAATCAATGGCCGCCAGTCGCGCAGCGCGTGTATTTGAGTCGTGTCTCGTCTGTCGGGTGTTGTGTAACATTAGATCGGTATCGCGGGTTGGATATTGGGCATATATCGAATGCAGTCCGAGAGAACAGGGAAAATGGACAGGATTCTTCGACGACAGTTTTTGGGGGCGTTCATATATGCGATACGGCCGTCACTGCATCCCTTCGCAATAACTTTACCTCGAACGTTGACAGGAAACTCATGTTTTGGATATGTTGCTTGCCCCATACTACCCGGCCCCTATTCAGCTACGCACACGGCAAAGTCAGCTGAAAACGCAAACCAGGAAATGTACCTATTGCGGACCCAGCATATTTGTACACTAGTCCTGTATTGAAACCCTACAAGGTGTCGCACCTCCAACAATTCTATTTTTTCACGCCCCCGCGCTAGAATCATGTACCGAGGGCTGTTAGGACAACACGAAACGCTGAAACCTATCCATTTCTCTTTCTTCAGAGTTTCGTTTGAACGTAGATACGGCATAGTGGTCTAGTTGTCGTGGCCAATAGTGTATGTAGCCTGATCCCGCTAGATCTACTCAATCCATCTTGTTTGACCATTTCATGTTTTTTGTTTAGCGGAGGTATACCATCCATGGTTCCTCAGGCGCCCGTTGGCGTCGAACCTTCAATAAATTTCTATTCGATTAAAATCTAACGAGTGTTGATGGACTTGTTATTGAAACCTGTGTCTGCTCGAGAAATGTTCGGTTGATGATTTCGAAGTGACCTGACACTTGTGCTGCGACTGTACGGTGTGCCCCTTCTTGTACATACGCCCCCCATGTGCATACTATCAACGCGAGAGGACTTTTCACTAGAGCGCAGGCTTTTCCTCGTTACTACTCCTCGAATAACGTATTAATTAAACGATTCAGCTCCGATCCACGGCAGCCGTGTACGATCAACACGGGAGGACTTTCAATAGAGCACAGGCCTTCCGTCTCGAGGTCTCCGTGTACGGAGAATGTTTGTCCAGTCTTGGTATTCTATCCCACCCACTGAATCGGTCAGCACATATGTGGAATCCATTCACGCTTGACCGACCTAAACCCAAGAATACGGGCTCTAAGTCCGTTTGGCCGTGTTGCCTATATATCCCGTCTATCGCTTATTCGGGTGATAGCTTGGTTGTCCTCATCTAGCAGCGCGAACGGCCACCGCCTATCGTTGCCCTTAGAATCAGTCTCGCCCTCGTGCCCCAAAGGTTCGTTGATAAAATGCTTGCTCTCTGTCGGGAGGCTACTGCTTACGCCTTACGGATCCTTTCGCTCAAACGAGAAAATCCGGGTTAGTGCCCATCATTCACACCATCAAAGGGGCTTCGGACGTTGTATTTTCGTTGTTTTAGTTTAGTGTCGGGTAGACCGATAATAGCTATCTGACATTTTAGTTTTTTCGCAAACGTCCCCCTCGCCATTGCCCATATGAACCCTTGATTCGTTTGCCCTTTGTTCTGTTGCAGATGCCTACTACCTCCTGCCTTCTGTTGACAAAAAGTTTTTATTCCAAAGCCAATATTACGTGTTGACGTTTCTCATGCAGAACACATGAAGATACATATGTATCTTCGGTTTTTAGCCCCGCATCTTGTTGTATACAAAAAGAAGCACCTTGTTCGTCATCACTGATGACGTTTTTAATTTGTGGCTGTCGTACCGGACACAACCCCCGCCAATAGGCATTTATTTGTCTGCTCACACCTATGTTTTTCCCACAGCATCAACAAGAGTTGGCGGATCCATCTTATAACCGCCCGGAGTACTCCTGCCAAGCGTGCACCGTAATAGTCGTGCGTGTCTGCGTAGTGTCCTACCAAGTAGTTTTGTGGTTTACGCATCAATTTCGCCATAGGCCAGCGCAAAAGAAACCATTCCGATATGTTTTTATACCCGTTTGCGACTGAGCCATCATCACTTACGATTCACCCGCTAAGTATCTCACCTTGAACCTGTGCTTTCATTTATCACGCATGCAATGCTTTAATTGATATAATCTAAAGCACCTGACATGTGATTGCGGGACATTGTACCATTATGTTGCAGTCAACATAAACGTTGCTTCTTTAGGGTGCCATTCGTCGGCCCAGTGCCTTGCATCCTTCGACCGATCTTGGCGGATTCACGTGCAAACATCTGCAGTGTTCGAGGCAATGCCCCCGACATCATTGTCGACGCCGTTGCCGCTGCTGTTGCACGTCCGTACGGCCCCATGTCCCTCGTATTGACTATAGTTACCTCGTTGGACTTGTCTACCAACAATTCTCCCTTTGACAAGTTCCGGTTGGGTAGCATGTGCATGAACGAGCGTGGGGTTTATTTCTGCAACCTCGCCTGCTCGTGGTTTTGGCTTTGGAGAATACTACCAGTTGACAACCCTGCAGAGTCTGTTAATGCTGGACCTTGGTCATGCCATCTAAGCAGTTCGCCTTTGTCGTCAAGACTCTTCATTGTCCCTCTTTAAACCTGGGGTTGAGACATCATCTCACGGTTTGGTTGCCTTTGGCTGACGAAGTTATGCCATTGTTTTATACGTCCTGGGGCTTGCTATTAAATAATTCACGTGGTCGTTATCGCCAGACGATATGGTGACGAGCATGCGTACAGTCCAGTCCATGCCAAAGTCGAGATGTAACGTGTTTAACTATGGTAGCCGTATTGATGGATTGAAAGGGGGTAGGGCTATCAACGACATCGGCAGTGGCTATAGCTTGATTGGTTTCAGTCGCCTGACTGTGTTGACGCCGAGCTGTATACATATTTCCCTTCCCGTGGTATTTTCTACTCTATAACGAGTTCCTTGAAACCCACCCGTGCTGTGGTTCCTTGGTTTTTTTCCATGATAAATTGTGCAGCGCAGTCCTTTCCTCGGCGTGCAGCGCAGTCCTTTCCTCGGCGTACAAGTATAAACTAGGCTACTACCCGCAGGAAAACGGCATCTCACACAAAACCCGGTTCTACCGTACCACAGTCGAAAGTGGCTTGCGATGACGAACCTCGTCTATACAAAAAACGGTGTTGGTGTACGGACACCCTGTTGAACCGCTGCGTCTTCGCCTCGGCGATGTACCCGCACGAAACGATTGTGTTCGTAAGTAAGACATAGAAGCTGTAGGATGTATTGCTCGTCGTCCATGCAGATACATTTTGCAACATGACGTAAATGGTACAGATATGATCTTTTGCGAAACTTGTATATCTGGCTGTATACGGTGCTGTTTCATCATCGACGTTTTCGGGAATAGAATGCGTACCGATGCCTGCCTGTGTGTATGTTGGGAAGATTTTGCCTTTTTTGTACGTACATAAAGGCGACCTACGCCTTGTGCCGCCGATATGCCGTTCCATAGCTTGATACTAGAACATCCACCCACCACGGGTACCTCGTTGTCGTGCAATTTACGCAATATCATCGAGGGTAGGCATTGGCGGAACGCAACGTGTACGAGCAATATCGCTGACTTGTCAAGCGTAAGAAGCGACGCGGGTTGTGCAATTGTTTCACGCGGTGGATAGGTCTACCGCAGAACTTACGGTAGTACCGTAGCTTGCGGGAAAGCACTACTTTAGGTGAATTTCAACGTGCAGAAAACGCAAAGCAAGGAGAGTGGCGGGTGCTTAGTACAGTAAATCAGACATGTTTACGAAGAACTTCGCTCGTTGGAGTAGATCTGGAGGTAATGAGGGGCGCACATCGTGGATCGCTCGCGACCCTATACACACCATTGCAGTTGCATACAGCAGTACAAACTGGGAGGAGAGCCCTAGATTTATCAAAGGACGAATCGGAACTTAACCCTTTGGGCGTTTTTCATTCGAATGTGTCCCCACCAATGGTAGTAAAAAACGAGTGAAGGAAGAACGATGAGACCCGATCGATCGCGCGTTGGAAAGCTATCACCAGTCATCACACAACCCATCAGTCAATCCATTGTTTATTCGGCGACCTCATGATAGTATTTTGGGTTTCTTTTTGCTGGCGAGGAAACGTGAAGCTTTGTGAATAGCTGCAACTAGTACCTGCAGATGTGCACTTCTTTCATCTGTGCGCCTTTGGTACGGCATAGGTTGCAATGTACTAATCTCATGCACTCTCTACAATTTGTCGATTGAGAATATCCGCGTTTTAGGTGGGTGATCACACTCTCGATTTACCTTTTGAAATTGAAGCTGCCAAAAAGTCCGCAGCACCTGCTGAGGGCTGGGAAGCAAAATCACACAGTTTGAATGTACTTTGTTTTGCCAGATTGCAAATCTCCTGGTAGTGCTTGGCTGAGAATAGCGCGCCCGAGGCTTGTATGTTCTACCGTTGGGCCATCAAAGCGTATTTTGGCAGTGAAATGGGGCAGTTTCAGCTTCCAGGGATCCCGCGCAGAGTTTGTGTATGTTTGTTCTTGAGCAAATGTACAGGT
Organism: Macrocystis pyrifera; assembly: GCA_031763025.1. Lineage (NCBI taxonomy): Eukaryota > Phaeophyceae > Laminariales > Laminariaceae > Macrocystis > Macrocystis pyrifera. The sequence continues at coordinate 8,729,168 of JASSKH010000004.1, forward strand.
TTGATGCCTTCGGTTGAGTAAAGGTGTAACCGTTTTGCTCACCTGCATTTAGCGGCCTTTGAAAACCGGCACTCACGGTACTGATCACTTCACCACTAAATACGTCCAAAGCCTGCAACGTAGGAATGGTTGAAATGTCTGTATTCTTACCTGCTCTCATATGCCCCTGTCCGCGCTGCGAGGCTCGATTAGGGTCGAGTAAATATTTGGGGTTTTTATACAACGTAGACAATCGCACAAAACGAGGCACCACCTATGGGTGTACAATATGAGGTTCCGTTTATTGGCTGAAGATTTTACTAAAGTACAGTACGCTATTACTTTACGTTGATGCCGAAGTTTCAACTCAAGTATTAGATTGTGTGAGAACTCCTGCCCAGGTCGATGGACCTGCCCCACCGTCGAACGAGTCCTTAGGATGTTTACGGCCACTTGCCGGATGTTGGGTGGGTTAACTCAATAAAATATGTCAGTAACCATCTCCGTTATCCCTGCTCCAACGAGCAAGCGGAGAAATCTGACTCAATTGGCTGAAACAGTGCTAGCTCGCCGGCTGCCACATAGTCGCGGTCCGGTTTTTCTTGGACTCTATAACGCTCTTCGTCGAACATATGTGGTACTTCGCTATTTTACCTGTTTCTATCCTCTGTCTTGCATGATGTATTCAACAGCAGTACCCTCTAATGACTCGCTTTCAGAGACCCCCACGCGAAACGTGCGCATCGTGTATTGATCCGGTATTTTCGCCGCTCGAAAGTATCCCTGCAAGCCCGTTGACGTACGCTGTGCTGTCATAAATAGTGGCTCCAGGATCCATTCGGTAAGGACTAACGGGAACAGGTGACCCTTTGTTAAGGCCCACCCAACACTCTGTGAGGCGGAAATGAATCCCATATCCCCCCGCGACGCACAGACATGTGCGCACTCGTTGTCCGACGTTTCCAGTACCACTTCGATCGACTGCCGCAAAGATTTCTCCAGCCGAACCGTGAATTTGAGCCCGGCTGACTCTGGTACTCGTTTTACCAGGGAGTCCATGGAAAACGAGAGATCGCACCTTCGCCCCATCTACTCGTACGCCAAAGAAAATCAGTACAATGTCACGGGTGATCTTGATTAGCGTGGCCATCGACCCTGCGGATTGAGCCCGTTGCCGCATTTCTTGCAGCGACCTGGTGGAGTCACGTGTGAGCAGTGGGGCAGCGTGATTTACCTGGACGCCGATTTGTTTCTGCGTATTGCTCACACATGTGACGTTAGACGCCACCAAGAGGCTAGAGCAGTGATTCTCCCGTCTTTGCCAACAAATTCCGCTCCTCTCCCCTTCCTAATATTTCCTTTATAGACATCCGCCATTCGATACAGAGCCTTTATCAAGTGACCACGCTGAATACTGCTGTGCATCCACTAATAAGCGAACACGCATCCGTCCCCGGCGGATCCCAACCCTAGGCATGACCAGTCATGTACCCACGTCGTCCCCCAGCCTCGCTAGTCCAGGTAGCAGCACCAGTCAATAATGTTTTTTTCCTCTGCGGTTCGCCACCTGGGGTGCCCGTCCTAACATGCTACGGAAAACGCGTCATATTCGTCCGCTATCTTTTGTTGCGTTGTTGGCCTGACCGACCCCCCGCCTTGCTTGAATTGACGCGCGGCAGTCTTGCAGTTGTTTCGGAGTCAATCTTAACGGTATATTCCCAGGTGTGGTGCGGGACCGGCGGCCCTCAATACCGCCTAGGTTAGAGTTGCTTCAGTCCCTAATTCCCGATATACAGGCAGCACGAGGCACGCCTGGGATCAATCGGCTCGCGTGTTCGTATAGCCTCGCCTGGATGCGATATGCCGTCCACCCGGTATATGCTGCGCACACATGACCGATATGGGAGGCAGGAAACCCACCCACTGGTTGCCCTGACATTTGTACAGTTTCACGTCCCGTCCTCTTTAGATTTCACCGCTTAACGATTTTGACCTAAGTCCAACTCATACGCGCACATCGCCCATTTGGGATATAAAGCAATATTTGATGCCCTCGCTGTGGTTAGGCCACTAAAATATCCCCTCCGCGGCGGTTATCGCCGCCACAATCGACCGAATGCATGCTTGTTGCACGACTCGAAACCTAAACGCCGGGATCTGGCAAGACGATACCTGGGTAGGCCTGCCATTCCGCAAAGTGCTGGAGATAAACATCAACCGAAGTTTAACTCACCCGTTCCCGGCGGTTTCGATACATCTCGGGTCAACACGTCTGTAGCTGAGCAGCCGTCACAGTCGTCCTGCGAAAATAGTGTCAATGTAACATCAATGCCAGGCACTAATTGAGGGGACCTTGAGGACGCCGTGAGATGAACGCTTACGGACCAAAGTGCCTCCCACAGCTTTTGGAAGTCGAGCGGCTTCAAGCCTATCAACGCTTTTCGCGCTTGCCGCGAGATTGTATTCGCGACGCCGTTGTCGGCCGTCGGGACCCTTCATGATGCTAGCGTACAAAAAATTCTAGCGTACAAAAAATTCGACCTACAGCCGAAACAGAGGAACCAATAGCGCGTGCGTCAGGGGGTCGGTTGCTCTTCCCCTCCGGAAGGCGCCCACGACCAACTCGTTGTCCACATCTCCCGCGATCTGCCCACACCATAGGGTGCCGGGGTGTCGGGTGCAAAACTGGAGTCTAAGGTGATATCACGCGAGCATCTCCTTGATGTGGATGTGACACCTCAACCTGTTATCTGAGAACATTGCCCCGCGTGGAACGGTACCGGTGTCGCATGGACAACCCCTCCCCACGTAGTGGAAGATGTGCCCGTGGCTGTAACGTTGCGAGCCTCCTGCCGTCGGCCCTCAATCGTTGTTGATGAGATGACTATCCACTGGAGGAACTCCCCTTTCTGATCCTCAAACTCTGCAGTCGACATTTGACCTGACCCATCTCTGACTTGTCGATCTTCGAACGCACTGTTTCCAGAGCGATGCTGGTCGTACGGCGACTCTCCGACCGTCGTGCTCATGCACGTTTCCGTGATGCGCTCCAAAGTGGCAGCATAGATTCGTTCTCTGTATTCTTACCTACAGCCATTGAGCTGTCATCGCTGCGTCACTCGATCTAGACCAATTGTATTGTTGGGTCTTCAAGAACCGTGGACAATCGCACAAAACCCAGGACCCACCTTTTGGTACCCTGCCTGATTCTAAGATCATTGGTTAACGATTTTACAATAGGCTAAAACAGCAGGAGAGATAATACTTTAGTGTCAAACGTGGTTCACGGCGCTGTACCGGAGCGCGGTGCAGTTTGTACACTCGCATGATCCTGTGGTATGCTATGAAGTTCACCATACGCTATTAGAAGTAACAAGGCTTTGGAACATAACGCTTTGTGGCCGGACCATATTTGATTTATAGGGTTAACTCTTGAGCTGAAGAGTTATGCTATTTGAGCTGAACGTTACGTTTTATGGCGCGTACCTACTAGACGTTGATGATTGGGTTAAGACCACACATTTCTTTTATGCCTGGCATTAAGCTCGTCATGCTAAGATCCCGAGATGTGGTGCAGTAGGTGCAAAAGTGCCCGTACTACTCCTGCTCTAGACCGCGATGCGGTGCGCATTTCGGCTTCTGACTTTTATACAATTCGGTGCGGTGTCGTTTGAGAATATACGACGTGGTGCAGTTGGATACCGCACGATGCGGTTTGAACTTGAATGATGCGGGTCAATCTGTGAAAAAAATATAATAAAAACGCGTTGCCCTGTACGCGCGCGGTAGTAAAGTCAATCTACTGTAATAGCTCCTCGTAATGCGTGATGTTGTGACTGTCAAACGGTGCCGTATGTGTCCGACGTTAGGTTTGATAATGCTACGGTACAATGCCGATAAATATTCTGAACTTACTATGTGTGCGGTGCAGTGGGGTGCGGAAAGGTATTACGAGTACGGTGCGATGCGTTCGGTTTAAGTGGGAAACGCGTACGGTGCCGGTCGGTTATGTGTATCACGAACCGAACCGAACCGAAACGAACTGGACCGCACCATATGCAAACACCACACCGTCAGAAACCTTGAGTTGTTTTTGTATCTCCCTGGAGAGGGTCAGTTCCGGTGACGTGCTTCCAAAACACGCCCGGGTCATATAGTAAACATCCCTGTGCTCATGTGTTTGTCGGGAACCTCATAGCGCCACTGAGTGCGTCTACCAACGTGATTACGGTTGTCTATCGGCATTATCACCAATGCGCACCTGCGGTAATTCCTGCTGCACCATACTTGCTCTTGATATCTGGTTTTCTGGAGTTGGCACGTTTGGAACATCTGGTTGTCGGCAACACGTGCCTGTACGTACCTCAAATATTGTATAATGTATTCACTGAGGCGGCTGTCAATTCCCACCGTTTTATTGTGACTGAAGCCGCCGTGGATCGAATGGGTCGTGTGGTCCTCCAAATGGAGACGTCGACCGCTTTCCGGGGCTTCAAATTATCTTGAAATTCGCTCTAGTTTGGTATTGAACCATTCATTCGTTATGCTTTTATTCTATTTCATCCGATTACTAGCTCGTACCATCTCTCAAGAAAAGTTTGGATTTTAAAGGGGACAGTGCATGTTGTCGTTTCGTACGCAGGGCATTGCGCCTTATTGACAGGAACGAGATTTATCGTCACAATCGCAACCTCAACTGTTTGTGGTTTTGGCTCAGGAAAATACTCCCGCATGATAACCGCGCAGGGTATGTTTGTGCCCCTCCTTTGTCGTGCCACCCACGCAGTTCGCCTCTGTCGTTTTGGCCTCTACTTGTATCTCGGTAAACCTTGCGTTACAAAATCATCCCACGCTTGAGTTCCCTCTGGCTGAACAAGTTGTGTATACATTTTTGTGTATACGCTATTCTTTTTCATGTACGGGTGTAATACTGTACTACTGTATGTACAGTAGGGAGTGCGAGGACGAGCTCGTATGCACCTGAAAACAACCTGTGTTGCTTGTCCACCCCTGCCAAGTATGTTTCTTTGATTCGAAGTTCTCCCCGCCGCTGAAGATTTGCACGCAGTATCTCGTACACCTCCACTGCAGTATCGTCAACTATATCTGTGCGCGGGTATATACCTGGTATAACCATGTTTCTTGCTAAAGGCCCCGAGGGGTTAACCGTGGCTTGCCAAGTATATGAGAGTCATCTACCGCTTAGCTACTGGGGGCCTAGCTACCTATGTCTCTTTCAACAGCGACCGGCTGGAACCGCCTTAAGCAAATTATCAACTTCAAGTATGACCCATTCGCCATCAATTTAATCGCGAAGGATTCGGTGTTTCGTCTGTTGGTAGCACGGTGTGTGTTTTTATATTCTCTTCCGGCAGTCGAGAAGATAAATCAAATACTTTGCATTTTATTGAAAGCGTATAGCCACCTTCCTCGTAATTTATGCCTGGGCACTGTGTTCCACGGAACTTTGAGTTTCTGTCATTAGCTCTGTGACACAGAGCTCGGCGTTTTCGTTAGGTAGTTGGCAGTTTCTGGTGCTTCCGTGGTGCGCAAATTCTTACGTAAACATTGGATCGATTTCCAACCGCTCGACTGGAAGTACGGTGTCCCGCCTCATATGTCATTAGTACGCGCTCGGCATTCACTATTGGACAAGTGGGCTGCTTCAGCTACAACGGTTGATATCTCTCTCATCAACCGTCACTGCCGGCCATGTAATTGCGGTGGAATCAAGTTGCTGTCGACAACCATATTGATACGTTCAAACGCCTCTGTCATAGTAGACGTCCCGTGCCGCTGGGTTGATTATTGAGTAAAAATAGCGCGTATGGGCTTAAACCTCTCTCCTACGAAGCAAATACGAAGTACGCGCCAAGAACACCGGAAACATCTCGAACTTAAAATTTTCGTGGTATGCGCCGTAGAGTCAAGCTTCTCGCGAGAAAATTAAGTATAGGAATAAGGAACTGAATTTCCGGTTCGGGGGGCATTTATGCGCGGATGCTTCGAACTAACAAGGAGCTGGACGACATCGTGGTCCTACGCACGCACTATATGTTTGTACTATAGTAGCGATGGTGGTCGTGGTGATGGTGGTGGTCCGTCTTGCCATTAAAAAGCCGGTCTGGCGGTCGTCCATGATCATGCACTCGAAAAACCGTATAATTCGAGACGATGAGACAACAGGAGAGTTACGTATTTTTATCAAATATGATTCACGGTGTGATCCCAAAGTGTTGGTATACGGCCGGAATCACTTCGACTGAGCGATGGCCATAGCGGCGTTTGAACCTCAGCGGGATGCGATTGCCCCAGCTCTGCTGGTAATCATACTCATTCTCGATCGCAACCGGCCCGATTAGCTGCTCCGATCGTCAGACACAAATCAAAGGAGATAAACCGTTCGCTGAGCTCTGATATTTCTTTATTCATTCGCCAACACGGAAACCTCCCATTGTTGAGGAGCCGTGGCGCATTTCTTACTACGTTTCCTCGACGAACGTGGTCACACGATATCTCACACTAGGGATTAGGAACGGTCTCTCCGCCCCAATGGCGGATCGACCAAATTGGTATTTCACGCGACGCTTCTCCCTTTACGTACGGCATATCCGTGTTGAATGAAGCCCGATAATACTTCAAAACGGAAAACGTATGGCTATCGAATTTGAGACCCCTAAAGACTTTTGAAATCACGCGGGTCTCATATGTGCCTTTGGAGATGAGCACAATGGGTGTATAGGCCGGCTAATCTAGCGTGACCCACATTTTTGAGCGGAAGGTGTGCCCTGTCCGTAAGGATGTAAGGCAATAAGAAAGAAACATATATAAACGCGACACCTTGTTTTGCAGTCCCAGACAAGGGTTACGAAATATCAAAGCAAACATATTGAACGAAATGTGATTTGTATAGTGTCTGATAAATGTTCCCACCCACTTGTTTTTTTGTTTTAATTTCCGACACGGTGGCGAATGTGGCTGGGTTTCCTTTTTTTTGCTTACTTCTGGTGCGACCGGACAATCCTTTAAAACGTATGTGACAGAAAACAAAATGTACAACAGCCCCGCATCCCCAAAACAAGGGGCTCCGTAGTTGGCGCTGCGTGGAAAGGCAAATGATATGCACCATGTGCAGTATGCAAGTCACGACCTGAAACCTCTTCAAATGAAATGGGAAATATCGCCAGCGGTAGTCACAAGGTGAACGTCTGCTGAAAATATTTTTATCCTGGTAGTTCGTTGAAAGGAACTGCGAACTGTCTGATACAAGGCGAGGCCGACAGAAAAACCAAAAACAAATCTCCCAAGATATAAAACCAAGATAAATTCGGAGCGCGTTTTTACTAATATCGTCCGGCGACGTACAGCAGTTTACTGCTATCGGCAACATCTGTTTTATGCGTGTCTGTGTTGTTTCGTTCGTTGGTTGGATGGTCAACGGAGGCGCTCGCATGTGCAAAACATTCATTAATGTAGACCGGTTACTTTCGCTGTCGACGCTGGTGAGGTGCAGCAGATATCGATGGTGTGAGGATGAAACAGGGGCGAAAATGTGGTGCAAACAGCCTCCAGGGATGGTTAACACGAATTCCATGTGCTCTTAGTTTCGTGAAACTGCGGGGTCTAGCTTATAACAGAGGTAACCGAATTCCCAAAGTCTTAGATGAAAGACATGGTGTTTTACGCCGGATGCGTCCCTATAACGAATAATTTCCTGTCGACCACAGGTTTTTGTATGCGTAGGAAGTACTCGAGCCCCTCCCCAGCTTACGGTAGTTTTCTCCGATCATATTGTTGTGAAGGTGCAGGTCTGCCATAACGACGAAGCGCAGTCGATTGGAGGGGCGTTCAGAAGAGAGCAACCCGATTTAGTTTTTGAACTATTGTCTAGTACCGCTTTTTGCACGTTTCAGATAGCTCCAACAAGGCATCGTTTCGCTACAAAATGTTCAAGCTGGTGGCGAACAAACACGCACAACCGTGAATGACAGTATATTTCAGGGAAACGAGCTATGAAGGGGCCTTTGGGTCAATCAAACGGAAAGCACTGCCATCCTTAGGAACACTAAGGGCCGGTCTAAACGATGGGAAAAATCGAAAAATCCAGAAGATAGACGAACAGACTTGCGTTTTTTTTAAACACAAAAACAACAGTTTGAGTCCTATCGGGGGGGGAAAAAGTAAAACAAAACGAAAATAAAACAAACAGCAGAGTCGATTTTTTGCACGGTGCAAACGGAATGACTCAACCGCCACAGCGTGTCATTACCGGTAATAGCGCTCAACAGCTTCGATCGGTAGACATCTCGCATACGCGCCGCACATGTCACTCCAGGCCGTTCTCGTGGTGCAACCTGCTCCCTCCAGAATCGCTCCCTCCGGACTCCTTTAGCAGTTGCGTCTCGACCATCGCTGTCTGATGGCAGTCGTATGATTGTTGAATGCCACTCAAGTCGAAACACATCTCGCCAAAGCCACTTCATAACCGCGCTTTCTCCCAACCTCGCGGTATTTGCGTGAGCTGATCCATGTCTGGTTGTTGTGTTTGCTCGACGTGCGTGATAGCCTCACGCCCTGATGTTGGCACGACTGCATCTTTTGACGAAGTGTTTACGTGTGAGTGCTCTAGCGCGGATGCAACAAAGACCTAACCCCTGGGCTATTGCCGCACTCAAACAACAATCGCCTGTCTACTACCATGTAGCGAAATACGTATTCAAACGTCGGCAACAACTCCCACATCGCCGCCACCTGTCTACATGCATCTGCGACATTCATTGTTCCGAGACCTGTGCGCGCACGAACGCCGTGTTTGCGACGCATGTATCCAATAGGCAATATTACCTCTTGCAGCGCATGTGCCAATTGACGGGTAAACGCCGTTGAGAAGTCCGTGTCGGCATTACGTCCCGGACTCGATGTTGAACTCCCAGAGGTAAGGTCAGGTCAAGACGGGTTTTCGATGTGGACGCCACTACTGCCAAGGGTGATAGCCTCAGTCCCATAGGGTCATTGACCAAACGAAGGAGAGACACAATAGCGCGCCCGAACCGAACGTCGTCGTGAACTTTAATGATGATCTTCGCAGTACACTGAACGACGCTGGGGTGGTATTTTTACCTGAAACCGGCCTTGATGTCGATATCGCCGAAACCGTTTAACATGCACGGGTGTCCCATGGGCTGCGATTCTAGACAACTGGTCAACTTCAGCAGCTATTTTTGAGACTCCAATCCAACTTGAACCGGGACTCATAATTCCTGGGCAACTTTAACCGGCACTCATAGCCCTTCATGTGCTACGCTAGATGTTCACCCTTACTTTTCCGAGGCTCTCACCTATGGATCTCCAAACCTCACCCGAAAACTGACGTCAGAAAAACAAAGTTGCATCCCGATGAATAATCCCATGCCCCAACAATACGAAAACGTCATTATACGAAACTAAATAGGCATTCCGACGATTTTGTACTAGGGAACCCCGTCGTTCAGACAGACAATCGCCGGAAATGTGCTACCCGTATCGTAGAACGCGTCAAACTGCCTACCACGAACCTGAAAAAAATCATGAACGCGATCGCCAGGCGATCAAACGCCTTAAGCTCAGACTCGCGATGAATCACAGCGTCTGACAAATCCCACCACACCGTCAAAAACTAAAGTAAATTGTCGACCCCACCTGGTTAATAAACCAACAACAAAACCTCCGGCCGTACAAGATGTGTATTATTCACCGAAGCCCGAGCTCGTTCGGTCGCCGAGATTCGCCCGCCATCTGACGGAACCGGCATCCCTACTCGTCTCCACCCTTGGACGATTTAGTAGAGCCTCATCCTTGCCGTTCTCTTTTCCGTCGCCGGACGCAAAAGCGACCAGCACCGTTGCGACACGAGCCTTGGCCTACTTGTGTGAAGCCCCACTGGTGCCTTCATCACGTTGCAGTTCGGCCCGGGATCTTACGTCCAGGTCGTGGCGGGACTCGCAGGGGTTTCCTTTCTCTCGTACCGACATCGCCTCTGTGAGGCCCAACCGAAGCATGCCAGCTGAGCGGAGTCATCGTCTCTCTGCGGTGAACACTTTGAGTAGCGCCCCCTTCTTTCTTTCGAGATGCGACTGGGTCCCTCTGAATATCGGCATGCGCCAGGTCACTGGCATCAATGCAGGCGCTAACGTGAGCCCAGGTAGGAGGCACCGCTCTTGGCGTTTCGTTGATCCCCCGCGGCTCGTACCAGTTGGACTTAACCGAGAGAGCTGCATCACTACCCACTATTGACGAACCCTCGAAATGGTTGCTGTTGAAGCGGGCTATCCTCGCCTTGTGAGTTGACATTATAATCGGTTGGGGGTTGGCTCCACCGTGTGACGTCATCTTGTCGACACCGTCCTGGATTTATGCAGGTAGCGTCTTTACCAGCGTCCTTCCCCCCACCGAGGGTTTATGCCGCCCCATAACGAGAAAAAACACAGTCGCCAGAATGGCGAACTGCTTCTTGGTGTCCATGGTACCATCGGTGCCTGGTTCCACCCCATGTAGCAGAAATGAAGTGACATCAAGACCCGGTAAAGCATTGAGCTGTTACACTGCCGCAGAGGATGCTACGGCAGTGAACTTATGGGCAACTTGTAGTTGCACTCTAGGCAAGTCATAGGTTTTTGCCTTGCCTTCTGCCCGCAAAGGAGCCTTATCGCTGGAATGTAGGCGTTCTTCCAAGCTGTTATCCTCTCCATCAGCCGTATCCTTTTTGACTTCCTACCGAGAGCGGAAGGCCCACTGTAATTCGCACCCTAGTCACCGCTTGTCTCGTCAGCGTCTTGGTTGACTTGGATGTCATCCAGCACACTCTGGAGGTGCCGGAGCATGTCTTCGACCTTTTCGAGCCGCCCCAGATATATCGAAGGCAATATCCTCTACGTTTTTCAAGTCGCCGCCTGTTCTTAGTTGCACCGGCCTTGATCGCATCAAGCCGATCGTTACTCGCATAGCAGTGAACAGCGTATTTTCGGCTTCAAGGACGGAACGTTCACCTGCGTTGCTACTCGTACCGCGCGACCCGCCGCTCATCGTGGTCGACTCGGGCCGCACCGTGTCCTTGGCCCTTATGTGAAAACTAAATTTCGTTCGACAAACAATATTGAACCCGCGAACGTGATGCGAAGCCAGAAGTCATAGTGAGTGCACATTGTACAGGGCGGCCATAACGTCACCTGTGGAACTAATGGGTGGATCGCTAGGACCGTGCACGGGGTACCAAATAAACCTTGTGGATAAGTTTGGTAAAATCGGCCAACTTTGGCAAATGCGCCCATCTCATTCTTGCAAGTACACCCTTGATTCGAAGGCAAATTTCTCGAATGTTACCTTGAAAATAGTATATATGTTGCGCCCCATCACAACCACCCAAGAGGTATCCGCCAGAATATTCATTTTTCTTCCTATTTTGACAACAATTTCCCCTACTACGCAGATTATGTAACACGCCCTGAGAATCTCGTGAAGACGTAATACTGCTGTTGTATCTCGTCGTCGTTTGGCCTCGGCGCCCATGTAACATATTTGCATGCACCTGTTCCGCTGCTAGACAGGTAGATATCTCACTTATTAACTGATCACATTTCCTAACCTAGCAGCTTTGATATTTTCCATGATGCTCTTTAATTAGGGGGAAATGTAGACTTATTAGTTATCTGTTTCTCATCGCAACCGCGTCAAATGTACCGGCAACAGAATCCAGTGACGCTGCATAGTTGCTTCAAATGAATACATACGTACTGCTGTTCCGCAGACAAACAACGTGATAGTTCTGAAACAGTCTGCGCCAGGTCGCGGTCGCGCGAGAGATATCCAGCCAGAGTAATCAGTTGTACTTTATCCGGTCGCATCTTAGAGCTGGAAGCGTTTGTCGGCCTGGCGCAACCTGTGGATTATGCCACCAACCTTCACCCCATCAAGACCAAATTTCCGTCCCGGCGGTGAACTATCCACAAGTATCCGTGCTCAAATCCTCTCGCGTGTATGGGTTTTAGAGATTCCCTTTCATCCAACAGTGCGCGTGGGAAGTCATAATATATCCAGTGTGCCACATAATACTACTTGTATTTGTGCTCAAAACTACTCTAGCCGATCGTTTGGCTGTGAATACTTTCTTTCACCCAGCAGCCCGCGTGGGGAATAACTTCTTCCATATTTGACGTTATTTTGTCGGGCATGTAGACATCAATACGCATTTTGTCTGCGCCCCAATCCGAAAGCACAGCAGGTACCGGTACGAGTTTCGTTTTTGCTGCATGTACGATATACGCGTTCAATGTTTGCGTGGCCTTGCCGCAACGTATGAACGCAACTGAAGCAATAGGCATCATATCACAATGACCTTCACAGCATCAATGCGAAGCGATTGTGGGGGTTACGTAGATACAGAACACATAAAACACTCTGCGCTGTAACGTATACGCGATAGGTATTTGCCACTGGAACGATATCCACTTGACACGCCATCCGCCCGCTGTTGTGAATTATTTTCTAGCCCTGCCGCTGCGTGTGATCCAATACGATGATGTCCCTCTCGGCCCAACTACCAGTGATCCCGTGTATTTTCTTGTCTATGCAGGTCCTCGTGATCAATACATGTCAGGTAGGATACTACCAAGTATCTTTTCACCCCGAAAACCTGAAGAATTACTTTAGGTTGATGAAAATTCCATGAGGTACTGTGCCATCGATACTCGATAGACCATCGGGTATCCACGCCCAGGAGGCCGAGAGTACCACCGGACGCCATTGTTCTCTCCATCACGAGTTTCAGAGCGTCTCGTCTTTTGCTCTAGTGGAGAGTCGGGTAATATCTCGTTGCAGCTATCGATGATTTGCATGTATGTGCTTGATAATGGAATCGAATTGTTGTTGGTCCCTCGTTTTGTCGTTTTCCCACAAGCAGCCAAACTAGCTCGAGCAGTTTCCAAAAGCGTACTCCATTTGCCCCGAAACGCCGGGGGCCAAGGAGGCAAATAACCACCGGGATATGCATGTCATAGCATACCGGTTGAGGCGATGCACGATGTCGACGCTTCCGCACGATGTCGACGCTTCCGCGCGCGCCGCCTGTGCCACGTTGAAACGCTTCACCTCCGATGCTTTCTTTGCCTTCTCCAGTTCCCCAATGCGCCACATAGCGATGAATCAGAGATCACGCAATACCTGTCCTAGCGAACGATCGCTTTCCAGCTGCAAGCTACAGCCCTGTCTGTTCGCTTGTTCTACCAGTCTCTCAAGATCGCTCCGTGCGGTATCTGCTTGGTAGTCCCACACGCGCGATCAACCAAATAAGGCCAGGTAATGCTGTCGAAGTCAGCTACCACGTAGGTATTGTTAATACGCACTCAGCTAAAAATATTATGAACCATGGCGCTGAATTCTCTCCACGACAGCGTTTTCTGATTATTATCAGATCGATTCCCGATCCCTCATATATTTTCCACTGCTGTCAAGTCAACACACAGACAGCTGCACGACGCCTGATAGACAGGCACGGGGGCTTTCCGAAATCGTCCGGTCAGCCCGTTAGTCGTGCGTTAGGCTTTACACAGCAAGATACAGCACTGCGATCTGCTGCCTCTGGCACTGGCGGAAAATAGTTTTTTGTCCTTGTTTCTGTAGGATCCGTGTATATATGCACGCTACAGAAACAAAAAAAAAAAACATATAATAACTTGAGTACTTGCGTGCGGTTGTTTTAAGCTCAAACCACACCTGCACTACCTCGGCGTGACGCAGCCGCCATAAGATACCGTCCGTTGGGCTTAGACTATGCTTGTATAGGCACATCCGATTCATAATATTGCAGGCTGGTAGGCCATCTGTTAGTGGAAGTATTTTTCTTTCTGTGCACGTCGATATCTCGGGCACCTCGGGAGATTACGAGCGCTCGCGATCTAAAGCAGGTGCCGTACGCTTAGTGGCTGAAGTCTAATGGCTGAATTTCGAAGAACGATGGGGCCCCGACTCGGCCTTGTATACGAAATTCTGGCTGTTGTCAGGGTAGTAATATATATGTATTATTTTTACGTAGTTGGCAACTTGTTTCGATAACTGAAATTCTCAGAAGTGTAACACCAGCCACAAAGGCTCTGGAAGACACAAACACTCTGAACCGTGTCAATTCGTTTCTCGGACTTATGTCGTAAGTGCTTGTTTGGAGTATACCTGGTACTGCTTTTCGAACCTGCGACAGTCCCTTTGGAATGGTCGCTGGGTCAAACTTGTGTGCATGATTCATTCACGTGTATCGACGTCCCCACGCGTACTTGTGTTTGATTATCGATCCCCAACGTTGGCTAGCCGCTTATAAACAGTACAGCTACCAATCCACCCAACTAACAATTGCACCTAATTTAACGTGTTCCAGCTGGATGTTATATACCTATAGCCTAGAACGTGTTATGTATTTGATGAGGACTAGCACCCAAACAAGAAGTATCGAAATCGCCATGAATTTCGATTGGCACTTTTGCCGTGTTTGTGTGTACGACATGCAGTTAAACTGAGGAGCTGGCCACCGTTGAAATTGCGTTAGGCTCCGAGGGCAGGCGCTGCTCCGCGATAAATAACCGGAATCATATACGCGATCACCGTCAGCCGTGCAACACGTGTATGAGAATCGCATCCCGTCCGTGGGTTGTTTGGGTCTTCGAAAGGTTCAGATCGGTTTCGCGCGGTTGGGATTGTGTATCTATCGACTGCAGTCCGAGATAACAGGAAATAGTACCAGGATTCTCAGGCGATGAAAGGTGTCTCGTTGTCGTCAACGGGACCGTAGGGTTGTCCATAAGCATCCGTCACGACGTACATAGAAAAATAGCGTTTAGGGGCGTTCGTATATTCGATTCGTTCATAAACACGACCCTTCGCTCTCACTTAACCTCGAATGTCGACCGCACATTTATGTTTGGGGTTTGTTTCTCGTTCTATAGTCATCAAGCTCCCCACCAGACTAGGTTAACCGGAAACTCCAAACCAGGGAACGTACCTATCGTGAACGCAGCGCCTTGCCAGATTAGTGATGCACTGAGGACCCACACGGTATCACATCACCAACTCTCTTTTTTCCCCGCCCCCGGAACATGATTATGTAATCAAGGCTGTCGAGGGAAAAGGCAATGCTGACAACTCAAAATATCTCCCTATAGCGTTTTTGCATGGTGATCTTATGTTTTCATATTTTTACGGTTCTAGCCTGATCGCGCGAGCCAGTCGATCCACGTTGTTTCTCTACTGCAGTATACGTATTCTTCGAAGTCAGATGATCCATTTTTACTAGCTCCCCGCGTGTTGGCATCGAGAATCTGTTGTGCTAATGTTCGTCCAAACTCCAACCTTTATTCACAGTCTTGTGGCCCGTATCCGCTAGTTACTAGTTTCTTCTTGATGTTATGTATATGAATGGTTACTTATCGGTTGTTGACAAAGATGGGTCAAAACCATATGCTGCGACGATGAGATGTGCCGCTTCTCGTGCTTACCCCCCCCTTGCGCATACACCAAGGCGAAAGTACATGCAATAGAGCGCCGGCCTCTCGGTACGAAGACCTCGTACTTCGAACAGCGTATGTCCAGCCTTGCTGGTGTTGTTTTATCACACCCACGGAAATGTTGAACAACACTGTGGAATCTGTTCATGGTTGACCGACGTGAAACCACGAAAAAGAGCGCTGAGCCCTGTCGCCGCCACCGTTGCCTTCAAATCTCGTTTATAGCTTGTTTGCATGACAGCCTAGCTTTTTTCGTTTTTTCAAGCTGCGCGAACCGCCACCACCCATCGTCGCCCCTAGGATTGGTGTCACCCTCATACCGCCGTCCATACTTGATAAAGCAATTGCTCGCGGAAAGACTAGCTAATGCGTTAGCCTTGCGTTGATTTTCTTCTGACCGAGAATCCATCTGTTACTTCCTCTCATTCACCCTACCAAGGGGGCTTCTGACGACTTCGCGATGTTATATTTTTTTGTTTCGCATAGATCTATGATTGCTGCCTGGTATTTAGTTTTGGGTGATGCTATTTGCGACTCCGGTGTCGTAATTTTTTCATTTGCGACACGTGTCGCAAATAAGCGGCTTATTTGGGACAACGCTTCGCGTTTGCGGCACATACCTTAGATTGGCTCTGCACCGCCAGGGATGTGTTGGCATGGTGCAGGGCCATCATTGAAGCTATCGCATTGCCGAAACGGGCCAGGACTCGAGGAGATATCTGGCCTCTTGGTGCACCCGCAAAACGTTCAGCTCGGTGTCGCATGTCGCAAATTCCGTATTGGCGACACCGCGACATGGTTGCCGCACACGGTCCGGATCGCCAAAGCGCTATCAGTAGAGTCTCAGCATCGTGTAGGGCTACCATTGAAAGCATCGTGTAGCCTAAACGGGCCAGTACTCGAGGAGATATGGGGGTATCCTGGTACAACACCCACAGAACCTTCTGGCTTTCGGAAATACCGTATTTTGCGACACCGCGACGTGGTTGCCGCACACGCTCCGAATCAGCGACGTTCTACCAGTAGAGTCTCAGCATGGTGTAAGCGTATCATTGAAGCTATCGTTTACGGCCTAAACGGGCCAATACTCGACGAGATATAGGGTATCCTAGTACACCCAGGCTGATGTCGCAAATATGCCTTAGTTGGCGTGTATCCAGAACGGGACATTACAGTAGTAGATACTGCTGTGTGTGGAATCCTGGTCATCCTCGTGCACTGTCAGAATAGTCAGACTGGTGATGTCGTAAAGCCGCATTTATTTGACGATATCGCACGACGTTCGTCGCGCGCGCCCCGTTTAGACCGGGATAACCACGGTGGCTTATTTATAGCACGAGCTCGGACTATACAACTGTACATCATGTTTCAACTAGTACATCGATCGTTAACCACGTCATCGTGCATCAATGGATTTGAAATTAACTTGGTTTTGTTGCCGCGCACCGTTCTAATAAGAAGTCGTAAGTGCCATATATAAATTGAGAGCGCTGGTATCGTTCAAAGGGCCGGACCCTCTGTTTACGCGTCTATTAACATGGGCATAAATGAAGGGCACATAAGTTTGTGCACGCTGCGCTCTGTATATGGCTTTTGTACTTGTCTGTGGATGCTATCGAAATAGATGGGTGTATGTCATCTACAGCAGTATCATAGTACGTACCGCAGTAAAATCGGCGTTCGTTCCGTGCAATCATCATCACCCACCAATGTGGTTGTTAAATGGCCCTTGAACAGCCGTGTAACTAAAGCGCCTATCCCTCAGGCGTTTACCAACGCCTATCGTTCTGCCGCACAGGACTGAACAAACTTTCGAAACGTTGTGCAATTCTTTTTTTGGATTAGTTAATGCAACGAACACACCCCATAGATGCACAGAGGGCGGACATGCTGCAGCTTGCCTAGCTATGCGTCATGTTCGTTGTACGCATTATCCTGCTTGTTGTTGCACCAACAGCAGTCCACAGTATCCGCACTGCTGTGGTATTGACATCAACTAATAATATGTATAGTCTAACTTAGGGCACATGCGTAGCACGTATAGTAGTTTGTAAACGGATTCCCGATGTTTGTCTCTGACGGTTGTGAAACATACAAACGAAACCCACAGCGGACTGCATGAGTTCAATGTAAGCGGCAGAGGGGTTAGCCGCCTTGTTCATGGTGACGATGAAATCGGTATGTATGTATGTATGTATGTATGTGTAACGCGTGTAGAAGGTCGTGGAGTTCGTAGGCCGCTTGGAAAGTGTCCTTTCATGCTCTGCAGTATTGTGTAGAGTTCCCACCGTGCTGTTGTATGCTGTACACACTGGTGCGCGGGTTGGAGGTTTTTCCAGACGTTTAGGCAGAATGTTTGCGGAGAGAACCCCAACCATTATGAAAGACCCACCAACATCCCGCAACTCCAGCAGACGATTGTGCGCACTGACCTGCCCCACTCAAATCATGCGTAGTCTCCTCGTCCAGCTACAGCTACGCAGTCAATTCCCGATCTTTTTAGATGCCCTGGTCGGCGGTGCAGTCTGATGGGTCATGTATAGTTTTCGCACTCCCAGCCTATCGTATTTGTGTGTTTACTCTGTTGTGTGTAGCACAGCAGCAGTAGTAGAAGAGCCACGTTGAATATTCTGACCGTGTACTAGGATACTCCATGTCTCCTCGAGTACTGGCCCGGTTTGCTACACGATCGCTTCAATGGTAACCCTACACCGTGCGGAGACACTCATGGTAGTGCATTGCCGACTCGGAGCGTGTGCGGCCACTACAGTGCGGTGTCGCAAATACGGTATTTGCGACACGCGTGTCGCAAATCGTGTCGCAAATATGGCTTATTTGCGACACCAACCAGCCAGACGATTCTGCGGGTTGTACCCGGATACCCTGTATCTCCTCGAGGACTGGCCCGTTTTGGCTACACGATGCCTTCAATGGTAGCCCTATACCATGCTGAGACCCTACTGGTAGCGCGTTGCCGATCCGGAGCGTGCGCAGTAACCACGTCGCGGTGTTGCAAATACGGAATTTTCGACACGCGTGTCGCGAATGAGGCTAAGTTTTGTTTGCGACAGGAGCCAGAAGGTTCTGCGGGTGTTGTACCAGGATACCCCATATCTCCTCGAGTACTGGCGCGTTTTGTCTACACGATGCCGTCAAGGTAGCCCTACACCGTACTGAGACTCTACTGATAGCGCTTTGGCGATCCGGTGTCGCAAAAACGGTTTTTGCGACACGCGTGTCGCAAATACGCCTTATTTGCGACACCGATCTGAACGTTTTGCGGGTGCACCAGGAGGCCACATATCTCCTCAAGTCCTGGCCCGTTTCGCCCATGCGATAGCTTCCATGATGGCCCTGCACCACGCCAACACATCTCTGGCGGTGCGGAGCCAATCTGAGGTTTGTGCCGCAAACGTGACGCGGTGTCGCAAATAAAAAATTACGACCCCCCGTGCCGCAAATAGCATTACCCTTTTATTTTTATGCAAACTTCTCTTTTGCCATTTTCACTGTGAACCTTTCATTCGTTTGGCTTTTATTCTCTTTCACCGCTTTCTAGCTCCTACCGCCTGCAAAATTTCGGATTTTAATGGAAACATTACATGTTGCCTTTTCGTACGCAGGGCATTACACCGTATTGACAGGAACGAGATTAGACATCATAGTCGCAACCACAACTGGTCGTTGTTTTGGCTTAGGAAAATACCCCCGCATGGTAACCGCGCATTGTATGTTTGTGCTCCTTCTTTCTCATGCCACCCAAGCAGTTCGCTTATGTCGTTTTGGCCAATACTTGTATCTCGGTAAACCTTGCGTGAAACAATCATCCCTTAGTTCCCTCTGACTCGAAAAGTTCTGTACATTTTTTCCTTTTGGTTTTTTGTTGTTGTAGTGTACGGGTGATATTTTACGCCAGACGAAGGGATGACCATCGTATGTGTAGTCCTATTAATCCAAAGGTCGAGATGTCACGTGTTCAGTTCTTGCATATGATATTCTAGTCATCTAAAGGAGGACGGATGCCGGCGACATCGGCAGTCATAATGGCATCATTGGTGGAGGCTCTTGACTGTGATAACGCGCGCCTGTACTTAGGATATACTTTCTTCCCACGGGAATTTTCGCTCAAAAAATAGTTGCTTGATACTCACCCTTCGCGTGCTTCGTCATATTTTCCACGATTATCTGTACAAGTGGAATATTCCTACAACGTACAAGTGGCAACTAGGTTACCACGCACAAGCGAACCTCACGTCGCAACCAACGCGGGTGTACCACACAAATGTGCAAACTAGAAGATACACAATCCTCGGATATGACGAACTCTTGTTACTACCGATAATGTTGTGGGTGTACAAAAAATCTGATACACCTCTTCGCCGTCGATTTGGGTATGTACCCAGACGAACCACGATGCCCGGACGAACTGCGGTGCCACAAAAAAATATGTTGCTTGTCGTCCATACAGATACCAGTATCATAACGCATATGGTGCACACAAGGTGCATTAAAAATATTGAAATTCGCTGTCTACAGCGTTCGGTTACATAATCGAAATCTTTCGCGATGGAGCTTGTACCAATGCCTCCCTTGCTCGAGTGCTGAAACCTTTTGTCTTTCGTTTTGTGGTCCGGAATATCGACTTAGTGTGTTGGGACCTGCAACTCCCGTCGCCGACGTGACGTTTCGTAGCGTGATATGTACACACCCACTGACCGTAGTTTCGTTACTGTACCTCCAGCTGTCATTATGGCAAGTGCGTCGGAGGTTGGTAGGTATTGACGGCAGCGCCACGTTTAAAAAAAGCTTCCATGAATTAGTCGCGGTTTAGAAGGGACTCGGATAGTCCATGACTTTCAAAATGATCATATGACTGTCACTTGGCCCACCTAAGGAGCACGATGGAGGAAAAAGTAAGCTTTGGCCATGTTTCAATTTACTAAAAAATATATAAAATATTTCCTCTTTTTGTTCATAAACCAGGCATGTTCACGAAGAATGGGCGCCGATCGGGCGCCGTCTCTGCCGCCATACGTATGTCTGCAGTGCTACATATAGCAGTTGTTGATGGCAGGAGAGAGCTGCTATAATGTTACGAGTATTCGGCACTCACTACGTTAGGCGATTCTTATCCACGAGAGTCCCCATTTGGCACTGAAGAACACGAGCGAAATTCAATAAAACGATAAGGTTCAGTCGATCGCGCTTGGCTAAAACAGCATTCACCACACAGCCCGTGTCCATCAGTCAATTCAAGTTTTAGCCGCCTCTTGATTTTCTGCTTTCAATTGTGTGTTCGCCGGCACAGAAATTTGAGGCAATATTAATCGCAGTATCAAACACGTGCAGTTGTACAATCCCCTCTGTTGTCCGGTTGTAGTGCGGTATTGTTTGCAATGTACATATCTCCATGTACTCTCTAAACTGTACGTGGCACGCGTTTAGCATATGAGGCGTTTAGGTGAGGTGGTCGGCCGCCCGAATGGAATGCGGGTTCGGTTCTACTCGTTAGAAATTGCGGCTGCAGGGAACGTCCGCACCCGTTGCGGAGGGCGAAGGAGAAATTCAAACGGTTTGCATATATATTTCCGACCATTTTGCACACCTCATGGATAGAAGCTCGCGGAGGACAGTGCGCGCCAGCCTTGTGGTCACTGTTGTTGGTTCGGTGACGTTGAATCGGCGCTGATAATGAGCAGCGTGAGTTTTTGGTGGCCCCGCTCAGAGTTGAGTGTATATGGCTCCTGAACTGGATTGCAGGTTTGGTACTACCCATCGGCTGAAGTACTGTCTTCTAGTTTCGCTCACCTG
Source organism: Macrocystis pyrifera (assembly GCA_031763025.1). Lineage (NCBI taxonomy): Eukaryota > Phaeophyceae > Laminariales > Laminariaceae > Macrocystis > Macrocystis pyrifera. Next base: position 8,750,482 of record JASSKH010000004.1, read on the forward strand.
CACTCAGCGGTGTTCCACATTCGGCATTCCCAGCACCGATCATATTTTGACCCACATACTTGTACAACGCCTGCTACGTACGGTTGCAAATAATGGATAGCTCTGTGACACATTTCTACGTAATGACGTTTAAACCGTTTTCAGCCCGTTGGTCTGGCGGTAATAATACCGTTCAGAAGTATATTTAGAGCTTGCAGGGGTGATGTAGCTGGCCGGGATTGTTTCGCTTGTTGTTGCGTGGAAAGGGAACCAACAGTAGATGATGACCACTGCCTCCAAGATCAACGTGCGAAGAAGGGTTGCAAGCATCGCGTAGGTCACTCAAAAGTGACAAGAAATCGTGGTAAGAAGCTTCGTAAACCGAGGCGAGGGGGCGGAGCAATTTCCAGCGCTGGATGTTGGGGGGATGGTACCGTTCGGGTTACTGGTTGCCTTGCGGATGCCGTACAACATTGTTGCCTGTGTAGTATTTGGACCATGCGCATCTTGGTTCAAAGCCCGAAACCATCGAGGAAAGGCGCCAGTATCACTCTTTTCACGTGTGCTAGAACGTGGCCCAATGAGTCGAGCCACACCTGACGGAAAACCCTTGTCGCCACGTACATAAGGAAACTCCACATCCGCTGAATGTTCAGACCCCAAATTGTTTCGATCGTGATAGTTCGACGGAGGTGCCACACCGCAATCAATGCCGCGCTGTGTGCTAGGGACTAAGACGGTCTTGTAGTACTAAATATGTGCATTTACTCTTACCCATATTTTCAAGTATTATAAAGTGAAAACGAAGCTGGGCATCATTCGAACGACAGATTCCACCTCCGCGGATGGTCGATGGAGGCCGCAGCCCGGAGATCATTACTTTCATTGCTCTCAGTGGTACCACGCATAAAGTCCAAGCTGTATGTATAATACATGTCTACAGCTCGCTTTCGCCGAGAAATGAGCGGCTTCGAGTAAGACTCCTACATTATGAAATATGCACGGCAACGATCATCCACTATAAGTGGTGCTCTGGATGAGGCCGCGTGATCCAATGCTGAGGCGCCCCGTCTGGGACAAACTCCGAACTTAGTTCGTTCACAGCGCGGCGCCCGTCCCTGGGAGTGATATAACCGCGCAGAAAAACGATTACGAAGCCTGTAGGGTAGTTGGAAGGCTCTGTATTATTCCTGCACCTATTACCTTGTTTTAGCAAGGGGGTTAGCCATCGACGGAGTCAAAGTCACCCGCACAGTCTCTGGAATACGAGTCAAATTGGGATTCATATTTGTTTGCTAGAATTGATAATTATGATTGGCTTGCGATTATTGTGCAGGTTTTCTTTTCGCTTCCAAAGGTCGTTCAATGTATTAATTGGATTGGATGAGGAATTTTGCTCCGACGAAGGGCGTCCTACCACAACCTCCTTGTGTGTATTGCTCTAGCTCGTCCTTGTACACTTTCTGGAAGCTGCGTTTTCTCACCCAAACTCGCTACTATGCACCGGTACTCGTTGGGCATACAACGGAGCGCACACGGAAAAATTTATTCGAACAGCTGCAGAGGGTGAAGGTTCGCCCCTTACCGCGTAGTCGTGGTCACGTTCTCTCCTTGACGGTTAGATTACCGTACATGTGATCAACCGGAGGTTGATATTTGCTATTTTGTAAGTATACAATCCTGATTTTCGTGATCTCGCCAACGGTCGTCCTCACCATAGACTGGGTCTCTGCGCCTCATACACGCAGGGAGTGCGCGGTTGTCAGGCTTTCACGTCGCTCTCCGGTGTCCCTGGAACGACACCTGGTTGTCCAAATCGGCCAGGCCTGTCCTCGTAGCAGAGCGTCAGAATGTCACCTTTAGAACGTAAGCATTCCGGGATACCGCTAAACCAATTCGTGTGTTCACTGTTGTTGGTGCATCCCTCTACCTGCACACCTACCCGAGTGTTATTACTGCCAGCATCTCGGCGTAACGGCGAAACGTCTCGGTTATTAGACCAGGTGCTATATGAAATAATAAGACTCCAGGAACTGAGTTTTTAGGTCGAGTGTACGCATTTTCCTCGACAGGGCAGTCAAAAACACCGGTAGACTACTGAACTCGGATTGCACTCCGAATTTTTTCGTTATTGTTCTAGACCAGTTTCCGTGTCTTCAGAGTCCTAGTTTGATTTCTGGAGCAATCAAGTCCGTTTCCTCTGCAGGCTCCCAAATATAATCGATTGTTAGAACAGGCGCCAGAAATAATGGGTACTTGATGATCTTTTTTGGAAAATCATGGTGTTCTCAGAACTGACAATATGGACAAAGAGTCAAACTACGAGTCTGTAGAAACGGAAAACTGTTCAAGAAAACAATCGGAACACAAGGAGAGAATCCTGAGGAGTCTGCCGGTGGTTTCGACCGTCACGACTAATTAATAGCAGGTTTAGGGCAAAACCATACTGTTCTTAAGAGACCTTAAACAAATTCCTAATCCAGTTGGTCTTAGACGCGTATTACCATGACATGCATCAATAAGTCCGCGTCATATCATTATACGGAGAATAAGATAATTTATACATGATACACTCTTTTACATTTTCGTTGCCTTCCTTGGATGCTGATCCTCCACGTGTCGCAAACCCCGAGGGCAGGAATGCCTATTATGTCCCATGCGTCCGTGTGGTTACACATGAGCCTGGCACATATTAATTGCCGATATATTGCCATGAAGTTCGACATTAGAACATATTCGTGCCCATTCCACCACATGATTCGATATCGGCATGTACCGGCCCCTTGAATAAAATCCATCACACAGATACGCGTGAAATATATTCCGCATATTTGACACGCCCTGAGAATCGCCTACGTCGCCTTAATTTTGGAGGAATCGTAACTGATTGCTAGCGATCCTGTTTGGCTGGTGGTTGCGTAAACCACGCTATTGAAGGTACTTACGGGTTTACTGGTATCGTTTTTTTTCGGATAATACTGTACGTACTCGCTGGCTTTCTAACAGGTGTCGGTACGGCATTACGAAACGTAGCTGCGGATGAGCACGAACCGTGTCACCGGTTCAACTCTTTTGCTGCTATAGATGACGTGCTGTCGGGAATTGGTTGTTTGATGCGTTCATCAGGAATATATTGAAGAACAGTATTTCATCTTGTATAAGCATCGGGTTGTAAAACATGGGTAGTAGCTCGTGAACGCGTGACGCAGCGTTGAAGTCGTTGACCACTCACACACCCCGACTGGATGCAAGACGTGATTCCAAAATAATGGCATTTTCCTCAGAATCGATACCGTCGTACGTCCATTCCGGCGGGAAAAAGGTAGGAGCGGGAACAGGGGGCAGGTGCAGGAGGAACTACATCGAACCTCAACGGTACCGAGGTCCACCGGTCCCGCGTGATCTCATTCGCCGCCACGCGTGATTGACACCTGTAAGCTGCTCGTCCGCCGGGCGAACATACTAGCAAAAAAGGTCGACCAGGTCAACAACGCAAGAGTAAGGTAGCGCATGACTTCGACGCGTTTCACTTGGCCAACTCGGAAGGGTGCCGCGATAGGCAAACAGTGAAGGACAGCGACGTGAAGTGACTGGTGTCGCTGCCTCGATTCGCAAGATCGAGCAGCGACGCGGGTACATGTGCGTTGTGCTCAGGCGTGGGAGCCACGGAGGGAGAGGCGTGCAAGCCCTAAAGCGGGTGCTCGAAACAGTACGCAGCCGGGTCTATCGACAAAGGTTTTTGTCACAGCTGCGGGTGGCCACGAAGGAATCGTTGGAGAAAGGGCAGGACTGGGACCCCATCCAGAAGCGGGGGAACCCTTGCTCTTGCCTTTTGGTAAAATATCACCTCACATGTGTAAGGAACACGCAAAACCAGGTCGGGGTCCCCGTTAAACAAACAACCCAACGGTTGACAGATGACTTCGCCCGCTTGGTACAACACCTGCGTTAACGAGCACATTCTGCACCGTCAACATCCGCATGAATCAAGATCACCCGAGATATGGCCTTGTTTCGCTCGGCGCGCAACTTGATGAGACGGATATTTGAACTATTGTTTACCATGGGGTCACAAGTGTTGCGAGAATCAGAGTCCATCCGCTCATCTTCTAATTTTACTTCCAGGAATCGTTTTGTCGGTTGGCAGACGCGGTCGTAGTGTTGGCAGAGAAGGAGCGTCCATCAGTCTGCGTGTTCCAAGGGGTGATGAAATACATCTCCGTGGCCCAGCATATCGGATGGGTCTCGGCAAAGGTCTACGTGTTCTCTGGAGTTCTTGCGAACGGAGGCAGAATATCAGTGTCTATGTCGGCGCAGAGCATGATGGCGGGACGGAAGGGGCATTTGGGAGTAGCGGGAATGCCTGACAACTTCATTTTTCCCTCCTTTCGTTTAGAAAGTTCGGTGAGCAAGGCTCTGCAGGAGTGGCGGTTGACGAGAGTGCGAAGATCGGGGGGTGGAAGACGGAGAAAATGGGAGAGTATTATATTGGGCCGACGACGAGTGCGCGGGGCTTGGCATCCAAGCGAAAACGAGACCGCACCGTTGATGCAGCTGGCGACCTTCACTGTCCACAGCGTTTTGAGTCGGATTTTTCGACGTATGCCTGACGCAGATACAGTAGAAAGTTCGGGCGAGAGAACACAGCGCCCGGAAGGTGTCCAATTATAATGTACGAAACGCAACGATGTCTGGGTAGGATCACCGACCGGGGCAGGTGGCCTCAACCAAATCCAACACTAATATTGAGTGATCGATGGCGGCGTAAATCATACTGAGGTAAAAGAATCGACCAATCACCAGAACCCCGATTGGATACAACAGGTGATTCCGTAATACAGTACTATTTTCCTCATAATCGATACCGTCGTACTCCCTTTTTTGCGGAGACGAGCGAGCAGTGAAAACAGCGATATAGGTGTAGGAAGAAACATACAGAGCCTCCCACCCACCCTACACGCGTAACAGTAGTATTTTTCTGCACGGTCATTTCAATCCTAGGGACGGGCGTCGCGGTAAGAGCGCACTCAGGGCAACGTGTATCCCGGGCGAGCCACCCAGCCTTGCATCAAGAGGCCTCATCGACGAATATAACATACATTGTGTGATCGGTGGCAACGTTAAATAATCCTGCAGTATAGTTGATGTATTTGCTTTCCGTTGCTGCGTTGACTGTGCTACCGGTGCCACGGGCTTCTGAGCGTTGACATCTTGATCTTGCTGCAGCCCATATGGAACCTCTGCCGCTGCTGCTGCTGCCCGCCGCTACTGTAGTTGCTAGGAGGATGTGCGTCTGGTGCCAAAATGATATATACTAGAGCAAGGGGATAATATGTTTGTATTATCCTATCCCTCAGGGCATTAAACAAGGTAAACCAAGAATACATATGTGTAACGCATACCAGGTATGTACAACGGTGGTAGTATGTGTTTCCCCATTCCACTGTTCCTCGCTGCACTACTTTGGCTCAGATCCGGGGTCACCTAGATATAAAACAATATCCCCGATTATATTTCCTACTCTGGTACAAACTTATCAGGTACCTCCGAGCTTTGAAGTGAACACACAGCATTTCGTGGTATTTATGGTATATTATATATACGCATTTTGTTTTGTTTCTACAGTTTATATGAGCAAGTCATCTCAATGTTCTTCTGAACTTGATAAAGGAAGCGAGGAAACTATGGTGGGACTGCTGCTCCACTGCGGCATGCTAATCGCCCCTTCTTCATTGGTGCTCGCACACGCTGCTGCTGCAGTTTGTACAGCCTATTGATTTTGGTGTGCATATATATTACAGTACTATTATACCTTGGTATGTACTTTTAACCCTACAGCTGCAGATTATATACGTATTCGTATACAGTATTTAAACATAACTAAGCAGTCGCGTTCGTTGGTGAATTGCCCCCCTACCGATACCCGTTGCTGCTCTCAGGAACAGTGTGAAATTTGTTCTGTTCAACAAGTAGCAGAAGGTGAAAAAGTCCACCTGCTCCGTGATCTGCTGGTTATGCTGCTTTAAATTCTGGCAGCCGCGGTTGCTGCGGCGTCAGTTTCCTAAATTGTTGTATGAAAAATACCGAAAACATGCATGTCTTTGTCGCGATTATATCCATACTGGTACTGTAGTTTGGGTCTTCAAAGGCACGGGCAATATTAAGCGTGCTCTTCTAACTGAAGCGGAACCACGTATTCACATATACTTCCAAGTACAATGTCGTCATGCTGCGCGGCTTCCGTGAATCTCTCACGTGTAAAGTTCCTCTCACCCAGTAGTTCGCCCATCGTCATATCGATGATCTGTAATCGTATACAGTAGTATCTCTCTATTTTATGGATATTGCGTACGTTCGACACCTCTTCCCTCTGTAAACCAAAGGAATTCACGACTGCAGTAGTGGTATCTTAGGCTTGGGACTATGTTTGGTTTTGCTTGGTGGTGCGGGCTGCTGTTGTGAGAAAGTGGCGGTACATCTGTATACGCTTCTGGTGCCGCTGTTTATACCTCTGTAGGTTCTACTGCTACCACTACTATGGATATGGTACACAGCAGCTCCCGCGGCTATTCAAATACTCAATATATATACTACAGAACGCTGGTCGAAACCTAGCATGAGGGAGTGTGAACGGAAGTTCATGAACCTGGAAGTCACCAGAGCTGCTTGTCCTAATTCCCCGTGTTCCGCTCAAAGGTACCCCTGGATGAGGACAATAGGCACTCAGTTTCTCGCACATCTCCAACGAAGTATCGTCAACTAGAGATGTGCGCGGGTATACCTGATCTAACCAACTTTCCGTCTGAAGACCCCGAGGAGTTAACCGTGGCTTGCCATGCGAATGAGAGTAACCTACTGCGGTGATGCTTGCTGCATAGCTACGTTTATCGTATCACGCGTTCTTGCCTACTGAAAATACCTCTATAAGGCACTTCGTGAATGTCGTCCACCCTTGCCCCACAGTACAGTCTGAGTCTTGTGGCCGAACCGGAAATATGTAGGCAGTAGATTTTCAATTGGCTTCTCCTACTCTTTGCACCAGCAGCAGTTGCCAGTAGGCACTCTTTAAGACGAGTCAGTGGTATTGGTGCATATCACCCAGCCAGTTACGCTGCTTGAACGCGGCGAATGCGTCTCTGGTGGAGATGCATACACCTGTCTCTGAGGATGCTATGCACGCAGCTTTTCGTGGATATACCGAAGTAGCGCAGTTGGATTTTTTTACGGGTACCCTAGTAAACCCCAGTTCAGGCCCGCGTAGTTGACTTGTAGTGGGTGCTATGAAGTTTGCTCCAGAAGGTGCTGTAGAGCAGTGAGTCCGGCATGCTCGCGACAATGACTCGTCTAGCCAAGTTGGTTCTGCTGCGGCATGTGGCTGTCCGGTAAATGCAAGACTTCTTATCACACATGGTTGCTGTGTTTCTATTGTCGTTGTGTTGCAGAAGCTCCTTTTTGCAAGTTATGCCGTCTCCCTGCTGCTCGGTTGCCTTTCATTTGCTGTCATACGCCCACTGGTGCTCTGCTCTTTCTCGTTAACACGCAGTATACTCGGGATGACATTTTTATTCCCGTTTCATAAGCGACCTATTACGGGGAACCATAGTAAAAAGGACCAAATATGTTCGTGAAATAGGGAAATATATAGGTTTTTGTGTGTATGGTAGTTCCTAAAACCTCTGCTCCTCCGTAATAACAACAGAACCACAGTGGAGCAGAATGAGTATTGGTCACTGCCTAGGCGAGGCGAAACTCGACGCAGTGGTGTTCAGACTCGCGCGCGCAGAAGAAAAGTACCAATTGTGGTTGCTATCAAGCCATATTTAGTACAGGACACCGCGGTTTTCCCAGCGCAAATAAGTAAAGCGGCTCATCGCCAAGAACTGCACAATAATGCCACGAAGGCACTCCGGCCTCCTGAAGGGTAGGGGGTGCGGCTGAGTCAGCGGTGTCAAAAACAGTTTCTGGCGGCGAAAAAGGACAGAAATAAAAACGGCAACAGATATCAAGCGTTTCTCGCATAATCTTCTCGCGGCCAACACCGACATGGTGTACCCCGTAAAGGGAGTTCCGAAATATTCGCAATAGCTCCCCATTGAACATAATGCATTTATGGTCTCAGCCAAGCCGATCGCCGCCGGCTCACCATAAAATCCAGCGCTGACTGCGTGCCTCAGTGCCTCATCTTCGTGAACAAACGGTGTGCTCCGTCATTGCCGTGGTTGCGGTTACTTGTGGGAACATATCCACTACATCGCGTATAGGCGTTTCAACCTACTGAAATATCTGTGGTGTTTGAGTTTATGCTCACAGCTTCCTACCAAAAGTGGGGTCAATATCTCCAAATGAATACGTAAATGCATGAATCGTGCCTGAGTGTGGCGTACCAGCACCCAAGCTGTTGATCATGATACCACTCGATGATAAAGCCCCATGTACTGCTGGTTCGGTGTGTCTGTGTACTGCCTACACCGATCATTGACAACCCCGACCCCTTCGGAACGTCGTATGTGTGGTATGGGTGCATCTATACATATGGACTTCATCGCTCGCCTTCACGAATTCCCCGCGGAACGCGGAGTTGGGCGTACGGTCGTGACTGCTGCACCGCCTAGTGATCGTAACTGACACGGTGAAAGACCGCGCAGGCAAGCAGGCAACGCAACCGGTCGTGGCGCCACCGGAAGCAAAAAAAAAAGGAAGAAAGAAAGGCGGCTGGCTGGGGTCGAGCTTCTCAGTTTAATAAACATAAAATATTTAGCACATGCCGGTTCTGAATGCGCAGGAAATTGTCGGCTGAGTCATGCCCGCAACGATTGTGACGCACAGTAAAGTCACCCTTTGCGACGATATCGCTACCGCCCTGTGCCTTGCCGACAAGCTACCGGCTGCGTCCACTGAGTTTGAAAACTATACTGTTGCTTTGCGCGTACACGTCGCTTACTAAACCGTGTTCACAGGTATGTTGCATAGTTGATGGTATCTGGGCTTTCTTGCCGCCACTTGTTATACGTGGGCTTTCACTATATATATATATTACATCGAAATAATAGTGCTCGCGCTCTACGGTAAGGTACGATTCTACCCTGCGTACTTCTTAGTAACTGTGGTGGCGAGCACTGCCGCCTCCACTCATTTTCGCCTCCTGGTCTTGCAAGCGCCACCCCGTGCCTCGTGTGGCTGGGGAAAATAAGCCTTTGTACGGTATGAAAATGCGTACGCTATCCCTGTTATACTAGTTGTTCAACAGCTACGTAGCCCCGCCCCCCGCGCTTCGCTCTTGGTGCAAGTAATGTTTGGTCGGTAATAACCCGACGTGATCGCCTCCGGCGTTGTAGGGATACGAGGGTCTATTGTCATACGACTACGGCCATGCATGATTTGGGCGAACCCCCCTCCCCCGAACGACCCGCGCGTAGTCATTTTGCCAGGCCCCGTCTAGACCTGAATCGTTTGTACCTGGCTTTTGCTTGCATCCGTTACCCCCCCGCCTCGGTACATGGCGTTTTCTTAGCCCGCTTACACCCTGTTAGTACTATCGTTAACAGCGATTCGTTGACGGCCTGGGGGGCATTTTATTATCGCCGGTTTCGGTGTACGGCATTTTTCCACTCCGCGTGCACCGTGCTGGCGAAATCGCTGGCCGTGATAAGCACCCTACTCTTGCTCGCAGCCGTGGCCTCTGGCCCCGGGGTACGGCGTGTGGCCCTTCCACGTACACCGCGCTGGCAATAGTGTTTGTCGCGATGCGTCGCCGACTTTAATTCGCCGTAGCTATTCTTTACCTCGGTGTACTGGTGGTCGTTGCTGTCATGTGTTTGGTATCCCCCTCTCGGTACCTTAGTGCGTTTCACATACCTGTTACCAACCTGTACTACCGCTCTCTATGCGTGAGCTTGCGTACTTGATGATGCATTTTCTGGCAGTATACGAGGTAGTGATTACAGTACACGCGCGGACCTCAGTTTTTTTAACACCGGTCTGACATCCACACTCGCTTGGAATTCGACGATTTCCGTTGATACAACGCTACATTTTCCCACCGCGTGGTACGTTGGGTTTGCGTGTTCTATGTTTTTTTTGGTGGAGATAGCACGTGAATTACTGACCCCGAGCCTTTGCGGTTCCCAAATCAGTACCAGATACCGTTTCCGGACTGCTCTTCCCTGCGGCCCCGAACGAGTTCCGCCGTCATCACCAACGCTGCGGCTGTCAACAATCATATTGCTACTGCTGTTTAAATCTGCGCAGCTCATTTACCGAGAGAGTGGAAAGCTATCGTACGCAACCCTTGGGATCCGTCGCTGCTGTTGGCTGCTACTGCTGCACCTAACAAAAATAAAAGAACACTAAGGTACTCGTACTCGGTGACTGTTGCGAGGCTTCTTTTACAGTACCAGTCGGACGCCTTTAATGCATCGGTGGCTGTTGTTAAGCTGAAACATTTTCTTTGTATATATACATACCATGGTATACACATGCCTGGTATAATCTCGTTTTAATTGGAATGCGTATCTGCAGGTACACACCTAGCAGGTATGAAACTCCTGTGCCCATTTTTCCAGGACGTTAAAAAATATGTTGTTTGGTATCTCCTCTCGGTAACCGATTATAAACATGCTTGGAAATTAATACGCAGCGTCTTTCGTTGCTACTAGAAGTGCATTATCTGGACTGGTATGTGGACTATCCTCAGTGTGGTGCGAAAGGGTGGGAGCGATGCTGCAATCCTTCGCAAACCGCATGAAAACATGGTGGCGACGCAGACGCGAGCACGGTGACTCCGATTAGTACTATATTATCATATACTGTCGACTTCGTGCTTTGTAAACATCGAACGATGCGAGAGTCCCTGTTCACTGTACAACAATCAATGACAACTATAACAATTTGGTACCAGATAGACCAAGCGGAGTCACGTCATGTGGTGATCTGTACATACATAGTCCTGCTGCAGTGTACAGCGTCTTGGGACCCTGTCAACATTTTTGAGGAGGACCCGTACAAAACACCTTTTTGTATCAGAGGTTTACATAACTGCTCACTGATGGAGCGCTGCTTGCAGCGAGGTACGGGTACTGCTCAGAATCCGTTTATGTAAGATCGTGATACGTTTGTTTACGGCTGTCCGTTCGCTGGGTTGCCGCTTGTGCCGGCACCACGTGCCGGTAAGTAGAAGTGACCTACTTATGTGAAGACACCACACACGTCGTGGAAGCCCATATTCTGTTGTGCCTGTGATACTCACTAGTACACCCTTGCCGCCTTTGTGTCGTGACCCCTCATGTAGGCATGGGTTCAGGGTGAATACGTATGCTGTTTACATAGGTGTACAAGCACGGTCTTGCATACTTGTTTTGGTAGCTCTCCAAGCCCAAAATATATATCGTACGGTTCATCGAAGAGATTTCAATTCCACCGTGTCTGCCATATACGTTACGCACGCAATAAGTGACAACCTTCTTGTTACGAAAGCAAAATGTATACCTGTCAATGTTTGGGCATTTCCAAGTGGTCGGCGGTATGTGATGTAACGTAGGAATGTGAAATCCTACGATTATACGGCTACCGCAATGCATGATATCGAGTACACCCCTATGGGCATTCTATGAGTACATAGTTCATTGAAGATACACGTAAACAAAATGTCCAGAGGGCGTCCCCCAGCATACCAAGCTCCAGACCACCATTTCGATCACGTTTTAAGTAACACTAAGTACAAGATGATTTTGTTTTGCCTCGTGACGGTGCACGAGGGACCAACGTTTTGTGATTGCCCTAATATGCCATAACTTTGGTCTCCCCGACACATTTCGAAAAAAAATTATTGCCGAACGGTTGCCTTCGCGAGGCTGGTCTACCCATGTTGGGCTCTTAACAATAGTATATGTGACATATAGCAAAAAATGCTAGTAATAAATGGAAATTAACGGTATATCTCAAGGCAAAGTCCGCATTTGCCCGTTCAAAAGCTGTTCCAATGCTTCACGCTGATCGTCGGCGGCGGTGCGTTATGCAGCCGACGTTAAATGGTATGTGTGCGTCACGGCTAACAGGACTGTAAGGAAGCCTCTGCGTCTCGGTCAGCATGATAGGATAGGCCATGTGTTTACATGGTGTATTGACACAGAAGCCCCACACCCCGCTTTCCCTACCGTGAAGTATGGGTCCGACATGTATCGAAGCTATCCACAATCTATGACGCATTTCCGGGACAGTTACGGCCGTGTGCAATAGATTTTGACATTAATGTACCTAGTTTAATGTAGCGTCGATTCCAGCGCAGAGCATGCACGCTGTGTTGGTGATTTATGGAGAAGGTTGCTCATGTGTTGGCGTCGATTGAAGTAGGGAATGAGTTGTCACCGAGTTTGTCTGCCTTGACCGCGCGAAGCGCAACTTCCTTTCAGCGGGGGAAAACCCCAAGGCGAACGTAGATAGCGCAGACTATTAATCCATTGTTGGCCGCATTTGGGCAATATCAAACGAATGAGAGGAGGAGAGAAGGTGGCAGTGTGACGATGCCGGGTGGCAAAAATTAATGTCGGGACGGAGCACAGCGTGTTTTCACCGACCGGGCAGACGTTGCTTGTACAAAGCGTCAAGCGCCATGCAGTGTTCAGAGAGTCGCATGAAGAGTGAGATGCATACTACAAACAACCGATTGTGAGGCTGACTTTCGGATTGGTGAAAGCGCCAATAAGTTCATATATTTTTCGGTGTAGCCACGTCCTGAGACATCAATGGGGATAGTGCATAACTGCCTCGTGGATGCTGTAGTATAAACACTACGTGATGTGATATCCCCCTTTGTGCGAAGAAAGTGTTTTTTCAGCTCTCACACATGATATAACTCGATAGCAAGGTGTGATCGACCGTCCGAAGAATTAAGAGGTTTCGTGGTCTAGCTCGCGTAGTGCGCGGAAATTTGCACAGTGTCGTTGACGAGTGACGCCCCTCCAACCTGCACACAAACCGGGTGGGAAGAGACATTTTTAAGTTACAGTATACATGGAATTTAGGCAGGTAAGTAGAGTAACTCGACATTTAGAGGCAAAACAAAATCAAGGTACCTTTTGTTAGTAATACTTTGCCGCGTATAGTGTGTCTTATCACTACGAATTTATGCCATCTTCCTCTCGAGTACGGTCTAATGTGACAAATCTGAACCCTAAGATATATATGTAATATGTAAACGAAAGTATGGCATAGGTTGATGTTCGATGCGTTCACTTTACCAAACCACCTCATGGAGGAACACTCTCTGTTTCTGTGTACAGTACCTAGCATGCTCATATGATGCCAAGGACGCCTAGTGGTCGAAACCAGTTCTCCACGGAGCTTGCACGGATGATGCAAACATGTACACTTGCCAGAAATCTAAGACATACCTCGAAGAGTATTATAACTGGCAGCATTCTAGAGCCTGCATGCAGAAGGAACATACACCTGCATGCATTCGCAACCGTATTCTCCACTCGCACGGCAAGCCCTTGCATCCCGCTAAATAATGAAGAGTTTTTTCTTCCAACAAAGGTCAAAGAAAACCCAACCGGAACGGCTTTCTAGGAAACACTCTCAAGTGCCGTGAAGAATGGTTGGCATGCTCGTATGAAGCCAAGAACGACTGGTCGTCGAAATCCGCGGTTTACGGAGCTTGCACCGATGATGTTGAGTATGTACACTTCGCAGAAATCTAAGAAGCATGTCCAATAATTGAATAGTGACAGCAATCTAGGGCGCGCATGTAGAACAAACATACATATACAGGCATTGATACCCGTACTCACTACTTGTACGGCAGGCCTACCCGTCCCGCTACAGTAAGAGTAGTGATTCCAACCAATGCCAAACTACAGCAGATATGAGTGAAACTTCAGTTTCAGGGTGTGTTCGGCATAGCCACAACCTTGTTTACCTTATTCCGACACACGGGATACAGGTCAAAGCGTATACCCTGGGCTCTTATGTCCGGCGCATACTGTTCTACTTATGGATGGCATGAACCAGGGTACGAAGGTACCTACCGGTCGTGAAATGTTGTGTCAAGAGTTAGGGTTGGAAGACACGGGTGCATTCAATATTTTGCAACTATTGTATTTCGCCCGGTTTAGCCTCACCTCGCAACATATTGCTTGGACAGGTGTGCACTATATCATAAGTACCCCGCTGACGTTTCCACGGCCTGTAGTCTACTTGAAATAGCGTATCAGATAGCTGGGCTCTTCAGTTGCGAAATTGGCAAGAAGACGGATATGGGCCCACACGAAGGCACAGCTCTTGTAGCTATCGACTACACACCTAAACGTTTTCTTGTTCTGATGTTTTAGGTTTGTCCATTTGGGTATGTTATGCTTGTAGTATCAAGTGCTTTAGCTCGCGTATCATATTTCAATCACGTTGCTGCGACTGTGATGTGCGGGTAGTTTTTCTGTGTTTTTTGGTTGTCGTCACACAGCGAGCATTCCTCTCAGATGAAGAAGCAGCAAGGACACACCAGGCGCTGGAGGTAGTCGGCTAGAAGCAACAGGTTAATGTGAATAACTCACACGGTTTACGGGTAACCCAGAGAGCACGCTAGCAACTGTAACAGTTGTGGCGGACTCTCGGTAGGGGTGAACATTCACCGCACCCAACGTGTACGTCTGCGTTCATGGGGCGCCCCACCATAATCGGGTGGTAAACCCCTGTTAAAACATAGCTTAATATAAATGGGCAGGTTAGAAGCGGCGCCGCCACTCCGATCGCAAAACGACGTCAACAAAGCTTATAAAGTCAACCGCGCGACCGATTATACGTGTTTACTGCTGTGTATGTTATTGTCGCACCTCTTGCAGTGCACCACCGCCCCCTACATTCACCCCGGATATCTAACAATCTGCAAAATAACCACTACTCGGCTGAAGCCATGCACATATGTCATGTTGTAGTACATTCCCATGCAACGCAGTATCAGCTCCCGTATGGTTTCTGCCAATGTCCGTGCTAGGGGCTACCTCAAGCAATTGAACGTGCGTCGAGTCGCTAGGCTTGTTTGCCGTCATTTTCGTACTGTCCCCGACCCTTCGCTATGAGGGAGGCCTAATATGATAGCACGAGACGCTCTCACCTACTAGTTGCCGATTTCGGGTAGGCGTCGGTTGGCAACGACACCGTGATACATGCCGCTCACTTTGAGAGGTAGAAGCAATAACAAGGGTACATTTAACGTTTTTTGGAGGCCCGTCGCAGCTGGGGATCGAGGTTTTTTATGTGTGCGGGATGGCGAGCTTGTAGTCCGCACGAGGGGACTCGTCGTATCACGTACAGTTGTGTTTGTGGCAAGGCACCCATGAGACAGTTACGTAGTGAACCCATTGCCTTCTCTGGGAGTGGCAACACCGGATAATTGTTTAACTCGTAAGTACTGTTGTCCATATGCAAGTCCGCCTCGCGAGCGGTTCTTAGTACGACGCAGCCCATCCTTCATGCAACTCGCCCAACACCTCAAGGCGCTTTCCGCTTGGTGAAAATATTGTCTGCCTGGTCGGTGAAAACTCGACGTGCCCCGTCACCACATCATAGGGATGCGAAGGTCATACGACTACAACTATGCATGATATCGGGTACACTCCCTGCCTGTTGGACACTCTCATGGGGTAACGCTTGATAACCAAAAAAACAGGATCGTTGCAACGATTCAACTCTATAAAGACGCAAACGTGTAAGCACCTACCGGTATCTGCACTTGCAATAAACCAACACCCGTGATTCTCTCACCTCGACCATCTAGGATCACCTTGTGCGATAAAAACCAGCCAACAAAACTGCCAAGCGTAAATGTTTCGTCAACGACTCCCCGTTACTAACTACACTTACCTCTAACGTCGGTATGATCTGCGCGATGCATAGTTGCTCTTGCCATTGAAAATACCCCGGTTAAAAATGGTGGCGATGTGTTTCCTTCTGACTACAGCGATTTGTTCATACATTTCACTCACAAAGGGGCTTCGCGTTATTATAAACGAGGTCGTGCACTGTCGGCATCTTTTTCAAGATGATTTTCAAGCGTACAAATGTCGATATGTTTTGTTTTCTCCAGGTGCTATTTTTGCCGCAACGTTGGAAATGGGCATCCGCGGTAGCGCCATCTTCACGAACAACTCAGCTTCAGGCGATGGAGGTGAGAAACGGCGCCCGTCGTGCTTCGTCGATAAAGAAGCGCGTGCGACTAAACCAATAGTATTTTCTTGCCGGAAAGCAATGGTCGTAGTAATATGCGACCAGAAGTGAACGAAGCGTTGCGGCATGAAATTTTCACCCTTCTGCGTTTCGTTGACTAACGGATCCGGTAATAGCACGAGAAGCACGTTATATGGACAAAATCCCTAGTTGGAAATCAATGGATGGCGATCAAACGCGCCTGTGATCTTCAAGAGTCTTCCTTACAAAACCGGCACCGATGAGTCAATGATTTGACTATACTGCGCCCCGGAGTATTTTTGTATCTGCTCTTGTTTCTGCTGTCAGGGAAAAATGATTGATTGTCAGTGCCATAAAGACACAATCGCAGAATGTGCGCTGATATTAGTTGTGCAATGCAACGCGTTTGGAAACTGATTATCGCGTGCTCTCGGAACATTCGTGGCCAGCATGAACCCTGGCTAGACGCGTCTTGTGGGGCTGGGTCCATGCAGTGAGTAGACTCTGATATGTTCTAATTTATCAAGGATAGTTCGTGTATGTAGCAGAAGGCAGCAAGGAAGAATATCATACCCTGGCAGTCGTTAGATGTGGGTAGTGCGTAAGGATCTTCCATTGGTTGTCGCACGGCCAATGCCACACAATTCGTAATTCTATTGAAGCTGTTTCTAGAGGCCCCGCTTCAGATTACCTTCTAGCTGAGGAAATACGCGTTGATCATCCCATCGCCCGATTTTGATGAAAAACGGACAGGGCGCAAAACGTCTAGCAGTTGTAAAAGAGTGGACATGGTTTCTCTATAACATGGGTAACCCCCTTATCTTTATCCAAGCGCTTGACACCTGTGTCCGGTATATATGCTTACATAATTTGTCTTTTCAATGTCCTCTAATTTAACCAATAAAACATCAAACCTACCCAAATTGCAGCAAATGGGCCTACAGCCCTACCCTTGTCAGTCGGCACTACTAAGACGTAATACCTCGCAGAATACAAAAGCGGTCAGAATCGTCCGTGTTGTCAATGCATCTGATTGGAGGTGATCATGAGCGCGGTGG
The DNA here is from genome assembly GCA_031763025.1 of Macrocystis pyrifera. Classification (NCBI taxonomy): domain Eukaryota; class Phaeophyceae; order Laminariales; family Laminariaceae; genus Macrocystis; species Macrocystis pyrifera. Next base: position 8,767,698 of record JASSKH010000004.1, read on the forward strand.
AAGACCCTCTCGTCGAAGTACATCGCCCCCTCGGGTTTGTCCCGCCTTCAATCAAGCATACCCGGTCAAACGCGCACAAGGAAATAGCTAACGGATGCCAAATACTGGGCCAATTTCGATCCGAAAAGCACAGAAACTGTGTTTCATTGTATAGTGAATAACATCAGCATCCCCTTGCTTGAATGCGTTTAACTAACGGTGCAAGTAGGTCATATGTATCGTCGCTACTGTGGTGGTATTATCTGGTCCCGATATGGTGGTGTACATATAGTACAAGATGTACAAATACTGCTGTAGTACTTCTGGAGTTTGCCCAGGAAATGATCTGAAGCGTTTCATCCACTTTTGATGACACCGTCTACGGACGTTCTCTGTACGAATCGGCTAAGCCGGTTCCTTAGTAGGAGGGGGTTCACGTTTCACCGAAATAGGGTATCAATGTACAGCACAGGTGTTTTCGCCATAGTAACTTGAGAACATTGTCCGTATGGCACCTACTAACGAGTGTATCAGCCGCAGCTTTGCACTCATGGGCCAGCAAAGACGCCTATCACGTAGCCGTGTTAGCCGTTAAGAGTGGTATAGACACCGCAACAACGACGTGGGTGCCACCGGTGTGGCACTCCTCGTATTTTGCCCGGCACTATCCAGTGATATTGCCTATTTGTCTTCTCATCCCTGTTTTTCATGGTGTTAGTGTCCGACGTTTATGCTACATGCTTGCTAAGCCAGCCCTCCACTCGGACTAGGCCGCAGAGCTCTTTGCGGGTTTGGAAAGCCGCTCTTTATCGTGTATGAACCACCAGTTGGCGTCGCTCTCGTTGAGCAAACCCAATCTTTTTCGCTATCACACCGATCCGCGAGACACGCGACCATCATATATGGCTATCGCGGCTCCAACACAGCCATCATAATTATGGCGGTCAACCCACTATCTCAGACAGAGGCTATAGGGGACACGCGCGTGGTTGGGTTGAGGGGAAAGGGCGCCGCAGCGTTGTCGGTATGAGCGGTATTGTGGGCCTGTTCGCGAGGTGGTTGAATTGTGCCAGTTTCAAGCAGTGGGCAGCGCGTTGCGAGATACTGTTAACGCCACCCCAAAGACAGTCGGACAAGCAGTCCCTATGAGGAAGTGTTTATTTTAGCCCCTCCAGTCGATGCCGTATAGACGCAACCTTGTGTCCGGAATCCCTGTGTATCAGCGGTTGATCAACCACAAGTTCGACACACAAGTGACATATGAATGTTTGTATGCATCGTGCGGTGAGAGAACATCCGTAGCTAGGCCGTGCCTGCATGAGCTGTCCATCAACGTCGAACACACCAACCGCCTCTATGACGCCAAACTGTCAAAACCGTATGTTCACCAACGGGGAGCCACGTGGGCCGTGACCAACCGTAAACATTTCACGGCCGTATCCGCAAGACGGTGCACCCCAGCACGTCTAGCAGAGCAACGACCGTGGCGATCAATGATGACACGCCCGTGCCAGTAATGCTCGCTGTACAACAGCAGCAATGCACGAGAAAGGCAGCCCGCGATGTAGCAACCGTTCACAGAATATATATGGTGGCGTTAGTCAAGCCGTACTTGAGCAGTACGCTGAAACTTCGGGGGAAACAATATACATATACATAAACATAACCGCCCGGCCAACTCCAAACGGAATCATTCGGTATTTCATCGTACAGCAGCGCATTATCGAACTAGGTAGGGAGGAGTGTGTTTCTTAACTCGTATATCTTCACTGGATGGTGTAGGGTGTATAGATGGGGCTGCAAGTGGATAATAGAGAAAGGAAATAATCTTTACGAAGTACAGACGGGACTAAGGCCGTTTCCTATGCGGTTCGATTTCGAGCTTCAGATTTGTATTTTTCTATCTAAAAAATGAATGGCCATGCTTATGCAGTCCAAATATGCAAAATCCGACCGGAATTTTTTCTATTTGAGAATCCGATGACCCAAGTCGTCAGATTTTGGCCCAAAATCCGACGACCTGGGTCATCAGATTTTCAAATCGAAAAATGGCATGCTCTTTAATTTCAAGATGTTATCCACGACAGCAAACAACAGGAGAACGATCGATGAGTTGGATGGTGATACAGCTGCTGTATAGCGACGTTGCTTCGCGCCCGACGCGCGGACGGCGCGTCCCTCCGTGGCCAGACTAAAGTCGGCTGGCGCGGGCTCGGGTCTAGAAACCAAGAGAAGCGCACTCGGCACGCGCCTCTCCGTGGATACGTACTCGTAGACTACACCGCAGCTAGCAGCAACAGCAGCAGCAGCAGTCGGTTTCAAAATGAAACACAAAATACCAAGACAGGTTGACGCTAGCGCACTCGCCACGTCTCCTCGCTGCCAGACCAGAGGCAATCAGCGTGGCTCGGACGCTTGGGTCCTACGTGCAGGGCAGCGCACCCAGCGTCTCTTCGCGGCGCCAAACCACAATAACACCAGTTGATCTCGGCGTTTGCTGGGTTCTCTACACGCACAATAAATCTGATTTTTCCGCATAAGTTCGTAGACTCTTTCGATTTGCCAAGTTCATATCCGAAAATGCCATCGGGTCAAAATCTGAAGCTCAGAAATCGAACCGCATAGGAAACGGCCTATTAACGCACGACAGACGTACGTATTTCTGCACTCGTAATCCTTGTGGTATACGAAAGGTGGAACCCTTTCAGAGTTCGATCGATTAAAACATATGTATGCACGACAAATACAAACTAGCATACACACATACAATCGATTCATCAACCGAGGCAACGATGATACCGAGACGCAGAGCTTGGAGGCCGAGTAAGATGATGGTTTGGATCTGCCGCATATCCACACTCTCATCCCGCGCTCCAATTACTTAACGGGAAGGAGAGGGGGGGGGTGAGGCGGGTGTCAGAATGGACGGATAAAAGAGCTTCCTCTGGCACGTGTAAGCTCGAACGGTATCGCGCATGTATCAAGCAGCGGGGAGGAAGAGCAGGTATATCTACCGCAAACGCTACCCCGGGTCAATTCACTCTTTAACTCCTGTGGGATCGTGTTGGCTCAAGTAAACACCCGCGAAGGCAGTGACGACTTTAACGTGTCGGAGATCGCTGTGTATCGGCGGTGTGTCAGCCGCCAATAGGACATCAGTTTCAGCAACACGTTGGTGCACATAGTGATGCTGAATTATATATCCACAGTGTTGAGCAATAGAAAATAACGCCGCCAGACAGTGTCAAAGTCAGCTGTCTATAAACACCGCATATATCGTTCACAACCATCGCACAACCATGGTAGCAGAATATATATCATCGGCCAGCAGCCGGAACTGTAAATACCCTTATCTTAGTCGTTACCGTGACGTACACATGTTCGCAAAAGGTGCGTACAATCCACGCTAACAGCAGAACCGCAACTGCAACGAGCAACTGCGAACGACACACACGGGTTAACAACACTCCTTGCTGTGTATCACCCGCGCTCCACGAGAAACCGAGCATTGGTATACCAACAGCACCCCAGAATCAAGCCGTGTCCGACCTAGATGTAGTCAAACAGGAAGCGACGAGAGGCTACCTGATACAGCGATATCAGCTATTTATCAACTTCGAGCAGCCGTGCCAACAGTATGTCAACTTGTAGCGGCAGGGGCACAATGAGTGGTATACCAACCATCGCTATGACCCTCGGTGTCGGCTATATATCAACTACGAGCAGCAGAAACAGCTGTATGTATTAAATAAACCAATCCCCTAAGAAATATCTTGGTTGCAAGCGACGAGAAAAACGAGCAGGGTTATCTCAACCCCACCAGTGACCCAGTTGTGAGCCGCAGGAGACAAAGCGACCAGCGCCCTTTCAACCGCTGCATCGCACCGCATTCTTAGCAAGACGGAAACTGCGAGCAGCGGCGCAAACGATCAAGGATATCTCGACCAAATATATCACCCAACCATATAAGACAAAACACAACCGCCTACAGCGGGGAATGCGCACAGCAGTATCCCCAACGAAAAGAGCAAAACGGAAAGGGATCCGCAGCATCGCAACCTCAACTTAAACTCGTTCGTCCTAACGATGAAACGGCGAGCGACGGGAAGAGCGCGCAGCGGTGCTTCAACCACACACTGTCAGGGTTATTTCAACAGTGACCTGCCGCGAAACATTTGTCGGAAATTCAAGAATATTGGGCCTACTCAAAGCCTGATTCCGCCCGCAGAATACACACCTCACAGTCGTATTTCCTGAAGACATGGAGAACCGAGAGCACAAGGGAAAGGTTGTAACGTACTCCATATTACAAACCGACATTCACACTGAATCGTTGTTTTTATAATGATGGCGAATGGGTCATAGTGGGGGTTGATATGCTGCATTATTTAGAAACACCTTCATAATAATGTCATCGGGCGATGTGCAGCAGTATATTATTAATACAGTAGTACTGACACCATCCGCGGTTATTCGTGTCGTTAATGTTTTTTGTTCAAGATGCTAAACACTTGATAAATGCGTACGACTCGCTTTTGCCGTCGGTTCTTATGAAATGCAGCAGATATCGAGGTCGAAGGCGTAGGATTCAAAAAGGGGCGAGAATGGGAGAAACACACCTTTCAGGGATAGTTCGCAAGAGTACCCTGAGGCGTTCTACGATAGAAGTTCACCCTCTATTTTCTGAAGCACCTCACTTGAGGAGCTCCACACCTCATCCGAAAACTGGCTTTAGCCAAAACCGAACTGCATGCCGATGAATAATCCCACGGCCCAAGTACACAATCACGCGATTTTTCTATACAAGATTGGCATTCCGACGATTTTAGGTTAAGGAGCCCCGTCATTCAGAAACCATTTTGGTGGAAATGTGCTACCTCTATGGTAGAACTTTGCCCCTATCTTCCGCATCATTCGAAACTTTCAACATCCCGATAAAACAGAGGTAACGACATTCGCATGGTCTTACGTGAAAACCCAAAACTGTTTTACGCCGGCGGTATCTCTTAAAAAATGGATATATATCGGCCGCAGATCTTGTTTACATTCCAACGACTGAAGCCCCTCCCCGGCGCACGGTAGTTTGGCTCAGAAACTATTTTTGATAAAGTTGTACGTCTCTTATAACGACGACGCCCGGTCGATTAAAGCAGATAAGAGGAGATGAACAGTATTTTTATTTTCAACTGTTTTCCTAATGCCGCTATTTGGACGTTTCAGATGGCTCAGTCATCTAACGAACAGTAATACATCGACGCAATAACTGGGACAATCGATCGAGTCAGTAGCGTTGACATGGATCCATATTTTTACGACTGTGGAACTTATGTAGCGTTCACCACCATACGATAGAGGCAGACACGGTGAAATCTACCGTGGACGAAAACTTTGCGCTACAGTTGCTGTAGATATATTCCTGGGTTTGGTTTGAGATGGACTGATTGAAACGTCGGCTCAACGCACACGAACACATTGAACACGCTACAAAACGAAGACACCGGTGTACAGAACGTCGAACCCGGCTCTCCACATTGCAGAACACTACTATTTCAGGCAAAACATGGGAAACGAGTTATGTGCGGCCAGTTCACCGCGGTATACGAATATCGGGATTGAGCGAATTTCAAGTGGAGTTTTAGATCCGGAGAGCTATCGACGTCTTCATTGGGATGTCCGCACTGCCTACATAACTTGATCCATCACAGTGCTAGCCGAGATGAAACGGTGGGCATTGACAGCCGCCTCGGTGAATATGGATTACACAGCCCATGGCACATACAGTCACGCACTGTCGACATGCAGATGCTGCACACGTGCCAATTTCGGTGAACCAGGCATCAAGAGCAAGGGTGGTGCTAACAGAACCACCACGATTGTCTGGTGATGACAACATCGATAGAGAACCGTGATACAGCCGCTAAACGCCCGCGTGGGCGCAATGGCGTTTCCAGCAAAACCCAGGTCGCCGAGGTGTTCGCCAAGTGATCGTGTCGTATCCTGATTACTGAAACTGGCTCTGTCCACGTCGATACCACAACAATCCCAAGTTGGTTCACAGTGTGGTGTTTGCAAATGGTGCGGTGAAGTATTGTGCGTGTTTCATAAAAACGACTCTCAACGTACGTTTTCACCTATACACAACCACAAGGCACCGCAAGGCGCCGTATTCGTAATATTCCCAGATATATCCATTCGCACCGTACCACTACTCATACCGAAAATTCCGCCCCCAACGGCCCTGTTTCGTTCTCACAGCACCAACATACCTCGAGAAGATATTAGTCATTAAACTTTGCTACCGTGCCGGAACGGCCTTACGTTTTTCCGTTTACTTCTTTTTCCCAACGTGTACCGCATCGTACGATTTCAAACCGCAGCGCGCGGTATCCGATTGTACCGCGCCGTACAAGTTTTAACAGCACCGCATCGCATCGTACACATTTCAGAAAGCAGAATCCGCGCCGCACCGTGGTCTGGTGCGGGAGTGGCAAGTGTACTACAGTACGTATTGTACTATCTCTGGGGCCCCTGACAGAAGGAGCTCCGCACCTTCCCCAAAACTTAGGTTGAAAACATGCGTGGGCTCAATCCTGTCATCAACTCTTACCTCGTAGGTGCTAACGAAAATTTTCGTTTACAGCTCAAGTGGCATACCGAGCCGGTCATCGGTTCAACGGCTAGATCGATCAGTCAGACGTGGTTCGGCCAGAATGTGTAATGTGCCGCAATCGATAGTGCGTAGTGTACTTTGGAGCGTACAGGCGAATTCAACTAGGAAACGCGCGCTACCCTTTGGTCACACACCGTGAACCACGTTTGAAAAAATGAAGTATACCTCCTGCTGTCTCATCGTTCTAATTATACGGTAATACAATTCTGTGATCTTGAAAGATAGCCAGATCTGCTTTTTAAATTGAAAGGCGGACCACCACGACAACAACCACTCTTGCAGTAAAAACATACGAGTTCGTGCGTAGGACCATGATACTCTACCTGCCTATCGTTGCGAATCATCCGTGTTTAAATGTTTCCCAATCGGGACATACAACTCTTTTTTTTTTCCATTACTCAGTTTTCTGGCCAGCTTGACTCCGGGGCGTATACCCCGATAAATTCAAATGAAGGACGTGTTGGGTGTGCCTGGGGTGTGCAGTTTCATGCAGTTTGTCAGAGGGGGTTTAGCCTGGGTATGCTACCTTTTACTCAAGCCAGTGGCAAAGGACGTGTACTATGAGAGGGGCGTTTGCAAGGATTAATCCAGAAAACACAGATTTTGCAGACATCAACTCGATTCCATCGCAACTATAAGGCCGGTAGTGGCGGTTTATCACAGAGATATCAACCCGTGCAGCTCCAGCGGCCTACATGTCTGCATGTACAAACAGCAACCCATTGTGAAGATGCTGTACGGCGAGATGTTCTGAATGCCCAGTGCCGGACATTGACAAATGGAGACGAGTGGAAGCGGAAGACTGTAATTCCGGTCGCAGGGCTCAAAAAAGCTGCAACGGATACGTGGGATTTTTCACACTACGGGGGCACCAGAAACCGCTCGAGATGCAAAGAAAACACTGAACTCGGTATCACTGAAGGTACGGCAGTAACCGCACGATCCATGGAGTGCGATTCCCAGGCAGACATTCAGAGGGGGTTGTTTGGCGGTAGGCTTAGAATAATGTACAAAGTATTTGCTTTTCATTCCCGACGTACGGATCGACGCTGCAGTGATGTTTTCATGTCAGAGCGGCCGTGATGTCCATATCGGCGAAACCGTTTACATGCACGGGTGTCCCATGGGCAGCGATGCCAGCCAACTGGTCAACTTTTGTAACTCATTTCGCGACTCGAAACGAACGTTGAAGTCGAGACACAAAAACCCTAGGCAACTGTAACTGGGACTCAAAGCGTTGCATGTGCTCTAACCCCTTACCCTAACCCTGAAAATACAACATACACGCAATCGTCATGCGATCTAAGGCCGTAAGCTCAGACTTGCTTTCAATCTCAGTGTCTGACAACTCCCCCCACACCGTCAAGCACTGATATAAATTTTCGACCCCACCTGGTTAGTAAAACGACAAAAATTCCGGCTGTACAAGCTGTGCTTTATTCACTGAAACCTGACCTCGTTCGGTTCCCGAGATTCGCCCCGCCCCCGTCTGGTAGCCCGCACCCCTATTCCTGGTCACCCTTGGACGATTTAGCAGAGCCTTCTCCTTGCCGTTCCCGTTTTCGTCGCCGCACGCAGAAGCATTCGGAACCGTGGCCACACCAGGCTTCCGTGTCCCCGTGAGGTTCGACATGCGACAAGTCATCGGCGTCGATGCAATCTTGAGCTCAAATAGGAAGCACTTATTTTGGCATTTCGTTGATGCCCGGCGGGTCTTTTAAGATAGACTTAGCGAGAGAGCTGTCGAAAACTCGATATTTTTGCTGCTGAACCGGGCTATCCTAGCCTTGTGGACTGATTATATAATCGCTTGGGGGTTAGCTTCGCGTCCTGACGTCGACGCCGTCCTGGAATGTCGGGAGTAGCTACTTCACCAGCGTCCTTCCCCAAACCGAGATTTTACGCCACCCCATAACGAGAAGCAACACGGTCGCCAGAACGGCGAATGGATTGTTGATGTCGATGGTTTGATCGGTGCCTGGTTCCACCCCATGTAGCGGAAACGAAGTCACATCAAGACCCGGTAAAGAATAGAGCTCTTCCGCTACCGCAGAGGATACTAGGGCAGTGTTCTTAAAGACGACTTGCAGTTGGACTCTCGGCAAGTCACACATTTTTGTCTTGTGGCCGCAAAAGAATCATATCACTCGAATGTCAGGGTTCTTCTACGCCGCGATCCTCTCCATCAGCCATATCCCTTTTCACTCGCTACCGAGAGCGAAAGCCCCACCGTTATGCTGCCCGTGGTCATCGCTTGTCTCGTGAGCGTCCTTGATGACGTGGATGTCATCCAGAACTTTTTGAAGGTCTTGGATATTTTCGAGCCGCTCCCAGTTCTCGGCGGTAATATCCTCTACCGTTTCGAGCCACCATTCCTTCTTGGTTGTATCGGCCTCGATCGCATCCAGACGATCGTTACTCGCCTAGCAGTGAACAACGCATATTCGGCTTGAGGGACTGAACGTTCACCTGCGTTGCTACTCGTACCACTCGATCTGCAGCTCATCGTGGCCGTCTCGGGCCGCACCGTGTCCTTGGTCTTTGATATGAAACTATATTTCGTTTGAGAAACAAAATTGAACTGGCGAACGTGAATCGAAGCCAGAAGTCATATAGTGAGTGCACATTGTACAGGGCGGCCCCAACTTCGCACAAGCCATGACTTCGCCTGTGGAATCAATGGGTGGATCGCCAGGACCGTATTCAGGGTATAAACGCAAGTTTGGATGATTTTGGTAAAATCAGCCAACATGGGCACACACGCATGTCACATTCGTGCAAGTACTCCTTTCCTTCGAAGGCCATTCTCTCGAATGTTGACACTGCAGTGTTGACGAACAGGTGTTTCATCGAGGAAGCCAAGGTGTTTTCTGAATAGTATGTATTTTGCGCCTCATCACACCCACGCTAGAGGTATCCGCCAGAATATTCACTTTTCAACCTATTTTACGATTATTTACTCTACTTCGCAGATTTAGTACAACTCCTTAGGAATCTCGTGAAGACGCAATACTACTGCTGTGTCTCATCGTCGTTTGGCCGCGACGTCGATATCACAAATTTGCATGCACCTGATCAGCTGCGAGACTGTCCTAGTTTGCACTGATTAACTGATCCATTTTTCTGACCTAGCGGGTACCAGTATGTTATTTTCCACGATGTGGTTCACTTAAGGGGCAATGTAGACATATTATAGTTCTCTGTGCCTCATCGTAACACCTTCTACGGTACCGGCAACGCAATCCAGTGACACTGCACAGTTGTTTCAAATGAACACATACGTACTGCTGTTCCGCACACAAACAACGTGATAATTCTGAACCATTATGCGCCCCATCGCGGCCGCGCGAGAGGTAATCAGCCAGAGTGAACATTTTCACTCTATCCGACCGCATATTAGAGCTGGAAGCGTGTGTCGGCCTGGCGCAACCTGTGGGTTGTGCCACCAAATTCTACCCCATCAAAACCCAATTTCCGCCCCGGCGGTTAACTATCCACAAGTATCCGTGCTCGAATCATCTCCAGCGTATGGGTTTTTGAGATTCCCTTTCACCCAACAATGCGCGTGGGAAGTCATAATACATCCATTGTGCCATATCACGTGCTTGTATTTGTGCTGAAAACGGCTCTAGTCGATCGCTTGGCTGTGAAGTGTTTTTTTCACCCAGCAGTCCGTGAGGGGAATCACTCGTTTAAATATGTGACATTACTTTGTCGGGCACGCAAACATCAATCTGAATTTTGTCTGCGCCCCAACCCGAAAGCAAAACAGGTACAGGTACGAGTTTCGTTTTTTATGCATGAGCGATATCTTGCGCGTTTAATGTTCGCGTGGCCTTGCCGCAACGTATGAACGCAACTGAAATAATAGGCATGATATCACAATTCACTTTACAGCAGCAATGCGAAGCAATTTTGGGTTTTTTTACGTAGCTACAGAATACATAAACCAGTCTCCGCTTTATCGTATACGCGATAGGTATATACCGCAGCAAAGATATCCACTTGACACGCCATCCGCCTGCTGCTGTGAATTATGTTCTAGCCGTGCCGCTACGTGTGATCCAATACGATGATGTCGCCCACGGCCCAACCAACAGCGATACCATGTATTTTTCTGTCTAGGCAGGTCCTTGTGATCAATACATACCAGGTACGATCGTAGCAAGTATCGTTTGACACCGAAAACCTGATAAACTTCTTGAGGTTGGTACAATTCCATAGCTTACTGGGCCATCAATACTCGATATGTGAAGTATCCACGCCCAGGCGGTCGAGAGTACGACGGGACGCGATTACTCTCTCGATCCCGAGAATAATCGAATCTCTTCTTTGACTCTAGGGGGGATTCGGCTAGTATGTCATTGCCGCGATCGGCGATTTGCATGTGCGTGATCATGAGGTTGAATTGCTGCTGTTCCCCCATTTTTGTTATTTCAGCAGCAACCCAACTCGCTCGAGCCATTTCAATCGCGCACCCCCTTGGCCCATAAACGCCGGAGATCATGGCTACTATTCATCACCCTCATCCGCACGTCATAACATACCGGTTTGGGCGATGCTGTGCCACGTATGAAACGCAATTCTCGGATGTTGCTGTAGCCATTGTATTTTCTTGATTCGCCACCTACAGTAGCGATGAATCCGATATCACGGAATACCTAGCCTAGCGAGCGACCGCTTTCCAGCTGCAAGCAACAGCCAGGTCTGTTCTCGTGTTCTACCGGTTTGCCAGCATCGTTTCGTGGGGTATCCACTTGGTATTCCCTCCAACGCGATCAACCAAATAATTCCAGCTACTGCTGTCCAAGTTAACAACCACGTGGGTTTTGCTGATACGCACTCAGCCAAAAAATTACCATGAGCCATAACGCCGAGTTATCTGTGCGACGACATACCAGCTTGTTATCGGATCGGTTCCCGATCCCTAAATATATTCACCACTATAGGGTTAGGGTGAGTCAAAGCGCAGACAGCTGCACGACGCCTGATATGCAGACGCAGGTGCTCTCCGAAATCGTCGTGTCAGCCGAGCACTCGTACGTCATACTCTTCGCCGCAATAATAACAACTACGATCTTCTGCTGCTGCCGCTGCTGCTGGCACTGGTGAAGTTTGTCGTTGACGTTGTTTCTGTAGGATACGTGCGTACGTACGTGTAGATCTTCAGTAACACTAAAAAATCGAACATAAAATTATTTGCATTCGGTCGTTTCAAGCTCAAACCACAGCTGCACGACCTCAGAGCGACGCAGCCGCTCCGCGATACCGTTCGGGGGGGTGGCTCATATAATGTCATAGCCAGTCCTGGGCTGAAGTCAATTTGGCTTAGCCTATGATTGTATAAGCATGCAGCTAGCGGCGGGATAAATGCCCTTGCACCATGTACTCGACAAAATTTTAACATCGTTACACTTCTTCGGTAAAGTATATTTTTCGTGTGACTGAACTCGGAAGAAAATGTTATCAACTTCACTTCCAGTACGAAATATGAAACTGGTACATTGACTTTCTTAAATATCGTGTTCTGATGAGACTGCATCCAGGAATCGGGAAATTATATGAAATTTCTACTTGTTGGTTTTCTCCTCCCTCAGTAGTACAGTAAAAAGAAGTGGAAAACAGGGCGCTGACCTGCAAAATATATTGTTCACTTGTTCGCCAAAATGCAAGTTTCCACACCCCGGATAACGAAACTATCAGATAATATGTACCTAGGTTATGGGGCTGGCCGCGTGCTAACATGGTACCAGCACTGAGGGCGTGTTCACGATGACGCGGTATCACAGTGTCAACTGGATACCCTCGAACGTTGGCACGTCTTGACCTTATGTTTCTGCTCAATTTTGTCCAGCTCGGGTACAGTACCAGTATGTTACGCCGTGATCCGTGCTTGTAGTATCGATGTAACACAATGTGAAGATTTTACCTTGAACGTGCCTTATCGCGCCAACATGCCCATATATTTATATCCATAGATTTACTAACTGGATAACATGAGGTTCCTATCTGCAACACCGTGGTAACTTCAAAAGGAGTGTTACATTGAACACCCATGAATAAGCTTAGCATGTTGGCCAGGACTACTAACATGTAACCCAATACAACAATCACACTAACAGATAAGTGTTGATGTTGTTGTTTTTCTCAAATTAACTGATGGCCGCAATTAAATACACTCCGTGGTCGCAGGACAGCCTCCAATAACTTTGGAGTTGAAAAAAACCTGTGTAAAAAGAAAAACGTTATGACGTAGTGGAGAGTGCACACTGACATGAGACATAACATAGCGGCCAACGCTGCTAACACTACGCTATTCGGACCCCCCGTCTGATTTCCTTAGAGTCGGATGACGCAACATCCAACTGACGTTAGCAAGGTTATGGTCTGAGCTGGCTGATGCGTAACAGTTTGGTTGGACGTTAACCTAAACCCGGAGGTCCCTCTAACAGTATGTTACGGTGTTACTGTCGATACAGATCCGGGTTACAAAAATCCTTACGGTGTGACGATGCTCAGCCTAACATAATGTTACTGAATTTCTGTTGGAGCCAAAGTCGTTTCAACATAATGTTACGACGTTGGGTCTACCCGAGTCTCTATCATGTGTTATCAGTGATAGTGGTGAAGCGTCGTTGCCGAGTAACATAGTGCAGCCGTGATATCTGCCTTCGAAGAGATCCTGGTAAGGGTTATCTGCAAAACTAGCGTCAGGAGGGGGGAATAAAACATCTGTTCCGGTGAAGAAACGCAACCATATCTTTGCAAACCTAAAACAGAATATACTTAGGAGGGATTCCCGCCAACAAAAAACTCAGAAATAGGAGACCCAGGCAGTACGTTGTCCATCTCTAACACCAGTACGTTATCCCCCTTTAGCGTAATCTTCATACTCTCACGTACGAGCCGAGACGGCAATATCATCAGAATGCCGACGTTGGATTGGGGATGTACGTTATCTGCTGCGGTAACTTGTTTTACTACATGTTTTTTTTCGCCTTATCTCTCCGTTCGTTTTCCTTTTTCCACCCCGCCGTCCGCATGCCGGTATCTTCCTCTCCTTCGTGTTGCTTCGTTCGCGCGGCAGCTGTATGTCCTTCCTGAGTACGTATGTTTTCCATCTAGCAGCCTTTAAGATCGCCTTGCGTCATTTGTATTCTGTTTCATTGCAGAATTTATTTTTCTTTTATTGTCTTTTCTTCCTTTTGTCTAGTTTTGCTTGTTTGGTTGTGTTCGCGCCCATGGTACGCTGGCCCTTTACTTGCTTGACCCTTCAATTTGCGATTTTTGCGATTTTTGTTTCTGTTTTGGGTCTTCCTCTGTCTTATAGTCTGTGACCACAGAATCAGTATCTCTCTAGGATATGGAATCAGGACGGACGTTGAGTGTACTGATGAAAGGACGATATAATGTGAAGACAACAACAACAACAACAACAACAATAACAGCAACAGCAACATACTTTGCATACGAGCTAACACGTTACCTCGTAGTGCTTTACCGACCATGTGCATTTTGTGTTTGACTTACGTTATGGCAGCAATAGTTCCGTTAACACCATGATGACCCTCGATTCTGACTGCTGCTGCTGCGGCTGTTACCGTACAACAATGTTAACGGGATTTTGGTCATATACCTTGTTTGTCAAACCTAAGTTACGATATCCAACAGGAAATCCGTTATCACACTAACGTATAATTGGCCATGTACGCTATGGCGGGTGCTACGGTGGGGGGGGTACCCTCATTTCCCCTACCACGTTCTCGCCACTCGGACGAGTGGCCATGTATCTCACTCATAGTTGGACGCAGGTATCGTTTGTTGTCGCGGAGTAGCGAGCAATCCCCCGCCGGTGAGAATTGGGATAACAATGAGTTCGAAATACTCAAGAATGCCAGTTGTCACTCGGACGAATGGCTTTTATCGACTGGATACATAGGACGTAAAAGGGGACCTGCTACCGTAGCACTCGTCTAACGTCTAATGTGTATTACAGTACAAACTGAAATGACATATCGCTACTACTAAAAACTACGGGCTGGTTCCGCGAAATGTTTAAAACGTGTATTTCACCATGGACGTTGTCCCTAGAACGTGCAATACGATGGCCGCTAGGCGTTCCGTCAATACTCGGACATGGTGGTACTCGCTAAGAGCTGGCTACCTTAACACCGCGCCACATAAACCTCAGTCAATACAGGGTAAAGATTATACTCTATCATCATATTTCGCGATCGCCTTGCCAATATAACAAATCATTAAGGCAGTTAACGTAGTAACGTAATGTTACGATTCTTGTCGCTCACTCTGAACATTAAGCTAACACATCAAGTGTTACGTTATCCGAGGTGGGCAAGTTTCATTATTGAGTGGTGCAATCACACGTAGAAATTTTTACGCGTAGGAGAATACAACTATCGACCGGGGCTACAGCATGAAACGTTTTTGAACCTGTCGGTTACTTCGTCGTTTTAAGCCGATGAGCGCACTCACATCCCGGAGCGAGAACCCAGTGGACAAGTCAGACGGTTTACTGGAACATTCGGGATCAAACCATGCATTCCCGCGCCGGATGTGAAGAGGGTGATTGTCCATCCCCACCCCAGCATCTAACCTCTTCTGGTTACTGCTCAGTAGATATACATCCCAGCTCCCTCCACGGCAGCACATATATCACACTGTCACGATCTCCACACATAACCAGCGAAGCAGCACCAAAAGCAGCAACCGAATAGCAGAACGATGCTGCGAGATCTCCGCGGTATATTTGAGAAGTATCTTTGTTGGCGTGCTTGGAGCACAACGTTCGGACGCAGTGGCATCGGCGGGCTGTATGCCGTATACCGGTCGTACTTGTATTCCTTGAATAGAACGCACAATCTTCAGCAGGAACTATTTCTCGAAATATATGGGAAGACGCAACTCGCCTCTTGCCGTAATGCTGCCGAAATAATACATATGCATCTCTACCCTGGATAATTTTATGTAAGTATTTGTTTGGATGAGACCTCCTGCGGCGGGCAGGTATTTCCCCCCCCGCTGAGCAGAGTGGCCTATCCCCTGCTCGGCTCGGGGTTAGTACCTGTAAATGATCTGGGTGTACGAGCCCAACAATACTAATCCTACTGCGGGGGGGATGGGACGGTTTCAAGAAATTGTGCGACCAATTGTACTGCCGAGGTTTCGGGACCGAAACGACGAAGTGACCTCGCTAAGATACAAATTCCGAGACATTTCGATAGAATCGATGTATCCATTATTTAACCCAAATATGGGCCTACGGATAGGAACCCCATGTTACTGTAGTTTTCTGTCTCTCTACCGTGGATCATTTGATGTAAGTATTGAATTGGATGAGGCCTCCTGCGCCAGCCGGTGGTCCCGCCCATACCTTGTTGCGCCTCTTTTAGATTAAATTTGTAGTCGACTGCTGGTCCGGGCAGACTTCTCTCACCCAAACTTCTATCACATGAACTCAGTCCTTTCCCGCACACGCCGCAAAGTCCTTTCTGAACTCCGCCGACAATTATAGCTTTCTAGCGTTCGCGTAGCTCTGGCCACGTTTCGTCTTGAAAGCATGATGGAGCGCAGGTCTCCAACGAGGTGGGCGAGCGCTGAACTATTGCGCGTGACCTGACAGCTGGTGGCCTTGGTCCCACAGGCACAACCGAGCGCTCAACACCAGGTAAGTCATGTCCACCCGAGATGTGACCTTGCCAGTTGGGCATAGACTGTCAGTTACCCACCGATAACAAAACCCCAGAACTTGAAGCCGCCCATGGCGACCTATTTCTTCTCCGACAAGTACGCCAACACCTCGCGCTCGATTAGCACGCGCCGGCCCGTGTCAGGAACCACATACAACTACCACCACCACAACCACTGGTTGCCGCCACCCTTGCATCGCGACGTTCTTCGAGTCTTGACAGCAGCATCTTCTTCCTCGGAGCAGACACCGCGGGTTCGATGTCAACCAATGGTGCCGGCACAGGCGCGGACGGCCGCTGGTCCGCCGCGTACTTTGCGATAACCGCCTTCAAGTTCGCTTACGCGCACGGATGCTCCACCTTTTACAATGCCTTCCGCGTCCCCTAATCTTCCATCACCTCCAGCAGCATTTCTCGCGCGTGCTGTGCCTCCAGGATACGGCCAGTAACCTGGGTATGCTGCGTCGGGATGCCAACCGGGGGCGACATGACGGTGGCGTACTGGGTAGGGATTGGGTGGCAGCTTTCTTGGCCCTATCCAGCGCCTCCTGCACCATGTACACCCCCTGGTTGATGTGCGTGTCCCTGGCCCCTTTCATCCGCCCCCAGCATCTGCCCCTTGCATCTAAATGACTGCGCACCTCCTTGTTGACGGCCATTTCTTGTGTTGCCAGCCTCCACAGGTTCTGGGTTGTTAACGAAACTACTCGATAATGGACTTTTCCAAGGCTAGAAGTCCATCCATCATCTTGAACTGGCTGTTTCACACTATCGTAGAGACATGTTCAGCATGGGGGAAAGTCTAGGGGTGTGGGGTGGTGGGCGGCGTGGCATAAGGCGTAAATGCCGATTTATTCTTTATACATTGATGACATCTTGGTGTGCTGTATGGTGTTTGTTTGTTTCTTCTGTGCGATGGTCAAACAAGGACAAGAGGCCACCAATCGCGAGCAGTATTCAGTGCAGAAACATCGCTAGACACGCAAAGATTTTGAATTTTGAAGTTTCGAAGTTTTAATTACAAGAATCACCAAAAACCAGGAAACGCATCGCACCATTTTACGAAAAACCAGCAATTGAAACAAACAACGATTCAGTGACCGTTTACGCAACATAGTTTGTCAAGAGTGAATAAACATGGATATTTCAGCGAATACTTCGAGCGTACAACATGAACACCATTGAGCACCAGAGACACACAAACGAGAACCAGACATTTTTCAATATTGATGCTGACAAAAACAGGAGAATATTTGCTCTGGGCAAAGTTCGAGTTCACAATAATTGCAAATAGCAAGTCACTTCGTTTCATTTCGACTGATAATATAGTTAATAGGGTAGAGACCTTCCTCCAGTACCTGGAATTCCTTCAACTTGTCGTTCCCAACCGCTGAGTGGCCAAAGACACCGACACAAGTTGCCAGCTTTTTTTCGAGCCAGCCCATATGTTGCTTCTGCGCCCATTAGCCTCAGAGCCCACAAGTAAGTCGACGCGGTGGCAGTTGCGTTTAATGACGGGGTCACCCAACGCCACGAACCCATTCCCAACGGTTCGCCCTTGAGACACCTCAAACAAGAACCAGACGTCCATAGGCTCCACGGCCTCCCCCACGAAATCCCCAGAGTACTATCGCCTGCGCTGCGAATTTCGAGACATGAACCAGCCGATGGAACTTGAGAACATCATGAAGTATATTCACATATAAAACGAAGAAGCAACATTAAACCAACAGTACCTAGTACGGGGTATATTTGAATTGTAAAACACGAATGTTTGAAGCAGCGAAACACCAAACCATCAGTAAATAACATTCATGTAAAAAAAACGAAGTGACCAAATATCTCAGTATCCACCTTTACAACCCAACAGTGAAACAAAGATGTAACCAATAAACCAATGTGCCAACACTACTGCAACAGTGAACAAAAAAAAAAAGGGGCTTCGCCGCTTCGATCCAGGGTCAGGTGTCGTCGGAAGTTTCGGTGTCGAAACAAATACTTGTGACGCAGGCACAACGCGGGAAATCTCCGTGCTACCCTTGGTCTCGTACGACATAGTGAAGGTGATCAATTATTCGACGGCCGCAATCGTCGGACTTAGCTCAGCTTCAAGGAAAGCTCCCTCGAAGGACCGCAAGTCGCACGCGACGTTATATTCACTATGTGGCATAGGGTGTTCAAGGTGTTGCTGAAGGTGCAAGGCGATATTGTGCTGTCCACGTACTCGGGAGACAGAGAACCCACAAAGGGCTTGAAGCCATGTCCACGCTCTCGCGGCCTGCGTCCACAAAGAGCTTCAAACTATAGTCGCACCGCATCTGCTGCGGCCTCAGGCTGATGAAGCACCAGATGACGACACCGAAGTTGGCAAAGTCCCTCTGTGTCTTGTACATGTTCCGTTCGAAGTAGGTCATGAGTGGGCATGAACTTGATGCACTTGACGATACACCTGCAAATGAGTGCGCCGCTGTGATAAGAGAAGAACAAAATAAAAAGCGCCGACCAAAACGAAACAAACGACGAGGACGATAACGACCTTTTTCTCTTTTGATGTGTTGTGTATTGTACTGTCGAATATTAGGCAACGTGTCCGATAAAAAATGAACATATATTGTAAGCATACCTGACAAGAGGATGAGACTGTACGAACAATTTCCAATTTCCAATCTGCAACTGACCTAAACAAATGAAGAAAGGAAATAAGAAACACGGATGCGCATACTTCGTCTCACGAGGAACAAACGGAGAACACGGGAGCAGAGATAATGCTTTTTGTTTTTGGTGTTTCAATATCGGTAATCAGCGGTCACGCAAACTACTAAACGCCCGCCGTTTGAACGGGCGGCTTTGCTCTACTCCACTGTGTCTAGGTCCTTTCTGATCTCCATCTCCGTGTCCCGATGAGCAGTCCCCAAGTGCCTGACCAAGTCATATGTTTCTGTCCCTCTCTGCTTGCCGTCTGATGGAGTCCACCTCATAAGGTGGTTGCAGGTTTTCCCATTACCGTTTTTGAACAAACACATAATGTTCTCGTTGTTCGTGGATGGGATAAATGACCTCGCAAGCCGCCAGCACTATGCTGTCAACTTCCTGTTGCTGCATTGAGGCTTCTCGAGTGTGAAGGTCACGAGCTCGCCGCGGTCAGCATCGACCGTGCTCTCAGTTTCGCGTGGGGGTTTGCAACACCGTCTCGTTCGCGACCAACGAATTACTCACATCCACGCAATCGTTTGTATCTACCGCATCGCCCAGTACAAGCGACAACAAAGCAGTATGCCGGGTCTATACACTACTAGTAGTAGCGCTTGGGGCTTTAGTCTAAAGCACTCATTGCTCTGCTGGACGACACTCGCTGGGCAGGTTTGTGCGTCCACACACGAAAAGCAAAAGGTCTTTCGCCGAACAGGATCACAACATGACTAAAAAGAAACAATCAAGAAAGGAAAATTGAAATAACAACATATATATAGAGTACGGCGGGTTTGAACTCCAGTTCCTTGAAACCGGTGTAGCATACGTGTGCCACAATTGCTTGGAGTGGCCGCAGCGGTACCGTTTGGGCTGTAATCCAGTGTGGCGGTGACTGTTGGGCATTAATGCCTGGTGGCGATGATTGCTTGGCGATAACACTACACGGCGATTAAATTTTGGTCGGTCCCAGTAACACAGAGTATGGCGGTAATTGGTTGGGGGTAAGCGGCGTTTTGTTCGTTTGCTGGACATCCTCCGGTCGTATCCAGCACTACAACAATATATTGGAAATTTTCCCAGCACCGAGGCCTCCCACCAGGGCGGGAAGTTCACGTCTAGAAAATTCACGATACGTATCCTGCCCATATCATTGTGGCCTCGGCATCCCAGCACAAGCAGTCTTCTCTAGGCCCGCCCTCCTCTGTTGGATCTACGTACAGTAGTTCCACACCACAGGTTGTGAAGATATGCGTTCACGTTGAAGTGCTGTCATATGACGCCTCCTTCGTAGTCTCCCTTGTCCCTGATTCCCAGACGCGTCTGAAAGAAAAACCAGTCTACCATTTTAGTTCTTCGAGCATTTCGTGAGAAATTTCGTTACTAACGCTGATTGGAAATCTCTACATCTTTCGCCTCACAATCACAATTCCATCTAGATATTTATGGCCATAATCAGTTCTACCTTGCTGTCCGATATCATGCGGAAATGCACGGATTATTCCCACACTGCTCCACACGGTACTTTACCACGGTATCTACCGATGTATGAACCCCACTGGGGTTCGCTTTGCTTTTACGTTATAGAGGAATCGGTTCAGGCCAATGATCGTTGTTGACACGGTCACCACTCCCACAAGGTAGTTCCATTTCATTCTGGGCGTCGCGCGAACAAACACCTGGGCCGTGTCTACATGGAATCGTTTCGAATCTTGTTGATGGGAACAGGATCCCAAATTTCAACGGGCGATATAGGGGGAGGTGATTCAAATTGTATAAGTGTAAGCTTCATCCCGCACAAGTATGAAGTCCTTGGCCACAAGTCTAGCCCTTGTCTTCACAAATCAAGCCATCCTTGTCCGTTTTGGAGGTAAACACCCACTGCGTGCATAGCCCTTCAAGGCCTACTGTCACAGGTTTGGGGGCAAACTACTTAGAATTGGAGTGGGTTGTCGTCAACACGGGAGTGCAGTTCCAAAAGGATCAAAGTTGCCCGCCCTTGTGGCGCCGCGTCGTGGACTTGGATGCACTTGTCGTTTTATGGGGGTCCTACTCAACCTTCATATTATTGCGAGACGCCGCTTTGTGTTGTTGCTACTCAATATCAGCTACCCACCAGCGGGGGAAGTTCTACTTACGTCTTTCTAGACATTCCTCGACATGCGCGTGCTCATCTCCCCTCTGTTTTCCACAGCAGATCCATCAATCCCCATAGCCACTGCATCCTCCGTCGTTGATGACCTAAACCTCATAGGTCGGACAAAACCGCCGCCTTGTACACTGATACATCGTGTCCTCAAAGTCAGCGTCTATCCTAAGCAGGTACTCAGCCGTTTTGTCCTCCAGGCGTTGGCTCTGGCTTTGCGTGTGGTCCTGTACTATCACGAAAAGCCACCCCGAGTTACTGCGCTCGGTTGGGTAGCTTGTAATAGGACCGCGGGGAAACCTCATGGAAACCTTGGACGGTGTCGAGGACTGATGCTTCGTCCGGTTCGAACTTGTTAACGATGGATGCATCTTGTCCCCCAGCTTTGATTCCACCGTCAGCATTACCGTATAACGCGCATGACTGCACACCCACCTTGGATTACACTCATCCTTACGAGAGCGTTCTCCAGTACACACTTGCAGGTTTAGCTTTGCGACCGTCACTTGTCCACCGTGGGTGCGTTGAATATCACAGCCATTTTCGGAAGGGTGCCCGAAAACAGTATTAAAGTCGAAAATGATCACACCTGGTGGATAGGCCGATGGACACCCTTAATTGACAACACCGACCGGTATGGATACTGGTACCAGCAGGCGGCGAGTGCTGGTCCCGATCAGAGTGGGCCGATCACGGGACTTGTCGTTACATCCCGGCCCGACTGCTACGGTCTTGCAGCAAACGTATGGTTGGTGATCTGTGTGAGCTGGAAAGGAGCAGTCCATGTCGAGATGTCCCCCACCTGTTTTTTATCCGTGGAAACCCGTCTCGGACCT
Source organism: Macrocystis pyrifera (assembly GCA_031763025.1). Taxonomy (NCBI): domain Eukaryota; class Phaeophyceae; order Laminariales; family Laminariaceae; genus Macrocystis; species Macrocystis pyrifera. The sequence continues at coordinate 8,789,724 of JASSKH010000004.1, forward strand.
GCAATCGTCAGCGATTTTATTGTTTCATAAAGTACCGGTAACCGTTCCTCGGTATAGCAGGAGAGCGGGGTGTTTTCCCATCAAACCCGGGTTTGGATCATGGGCCTTACCGTCAATGGCAGTTGTGGGAAAATAAAAGGGAACTGTTTTCATATCGAAGTCTTTCACTCGTGCGGTAGGACACCCTTTTGTCGAATTTAGCATGCGTCCTGGTCGCTTCCCTTTCAATGTGGCCGGGGTCTGGTGACACTCTTCAGCAATCCAAGACACGGCTTGCACACCTCTTGGATATAGAACGTCCTAGCAGCTGCCCGAGTATGCCCGCACTAATTATGAAGCTATATTCCCTCCCCCCGCGCTATATTATACACCTTGTATATATAGGTTGGGTTGGCATCGATGTTCGACGACGCTGTAAAACACGCCTCACAATACGTGGGAGACACCGGTACCGTTTTTGTTTTTTTTTTTTTTTTTTTGGTTTTCTGGCGGTTAACACGACTGGTGGTCAAGTTAGATCATTTGAGTGCGGGGAGAACCTTTACTCCGCACAAGGGGGATGATCGTGTCACGTGGTGTATATATGGTGAGGCACTCTCGAGGCAGTTACATAGTAAACCCATTGCTGTCTTCGGAAGTGGCCACACCAGAAATTAAATCAATTCATTGATGCTGGCATCCATATGCAAGAAAATCCGCCTCTGAAGAGGTTCTTTGTGGGATGCAGCTCACCTTTCATGCTGCTCTTCCCACACCTCACGGCGCTTCGCGCTTGTTGCAGGCAATGTCTGCCTGGTCGGCGAAAACCCGACGTGCTCCGTCCCGGCATTGTAGGGATGCGAGGATCAATGGTCATATGACTACGGCCATGCACGGTAATAAGTACACCCCGCCCCCCCCCCCCCCCCCCCGCTACGACACCCCTTCGCTAGCACATACTTCTACTGCAGAGGTCTCATTAATGGTGTGTATCATCGGGGATGCGCTAGATGCCACTACTCTGTACCAAAGCCCACGCGGGAACAAACGTTTCAAAGGCCAATCAAATATTTCCGAGGTGTGCTTTCATCCGTGTTACACGGTACTGTTTTATATAGTTGACCTACGTCGCCCGAGCCTAGACTGGCTGGGCTCCGTCCTTCTCCTTCGGAGAGGTCATGTTCTGCCAACCGAGGCACTGCCAATCTTCGAAAATGGGTGGTCGGTTCATTGATGAAATGCTGTGGGTCCTCACATCCCAACGTGTCCATCCCATGAAATTTAAATACGACGTGAATGTTCATTAGGAAATCCAGTAAAATAATCAAGGAGGAAAACCATTTATATTGCTATCACGCCCCCCCCCCCCCCCCCCTCGTGTTCTTCGCTCCTGAAACTATAGTATCAATATAATTTCCCAGCACTCCCAAACGTTAAAGCACCAGCCTTCAATCGTCAATGGCGATGCGTCAAAGGGTGTCCCACTCGAACATTGCTTGCTAGAGACGTGAGCAATACTGCATCATTTTTTCACGTGTCTATAATATAACGGTTGCCGCCTGCTGCATCGGAAAACTTGAACATCACATCAGGCAGACCTTTTCTGCGTGTTTGGAAACATGTTTGTGCCGCAGTAAACTAACTTGTTTAGGCTGGTCGTGCTATGACGTCATGTTCGTTCTAGCAGGTTGAAATACAGTTACAGCGTCTGCGTGTGTTGACACATACGATTCATTATAATACCGGCTGGTAGGCCATCTGTTGGTGAAACTATTTTTTTCTTCCTGTGCACGTCGATATCTCGAGCACCGAGGAAAATTACGAGCACTTGCGATCCGAAGCAAGTGGCGTACGCTTAGTAGCTGAAATTCAATTGCTGAATTTCGATGAACGATGGGGCCCCGACTCGACCTTAATACGAAATTCTTGGCTGTTGTCGGGGAAGTAGTATATATTGGTTTTACGCAGTTGGCAACTTGTTTCGAGAGCCGAAATTCTCAGAAGTGTGACACCAGCCACACTGGCTCTGGAATACGTAAACACTCTGAACCGTGTCAATTCGTTTCTCGGACTAATGTCGTAAATGATTGTTTGTAGGATGAAGTATACCTGGTACTTCCTTTCGAACCTGCGACAGTCCGTTTGAATGGTCGCTGGATCGATCTTGTGCGTATGATTAATTCACGTGTATCGACGTCCACACGCGTACGTATGTTTGATTCTCGATCCTCAAGGTTGGCTAGTCACTTGTAAACAGTGCAGCTACCAGTCCTCCCAGCTCATAACCGCACCTGAGTTAAAACGTTCCAGCTGGGTGTTGTTTGCCTATAGCCTAGACGGCGTAATATATTTGATGCTGACTAGCACTCACAAAAAAAGCACCGAAATCGCCGTGCATTCGATTGGCATTTTGGCCGTGTCCGTGTGTACGACTTGCAGTTAAACGGAGGAGCAGGCCGCCGATGATATTACGTTCGGCTCCGAGGGCAGGCGCTGCCCCTCGACAAAAAACCAGAATCATATACTCAATAGACGTATCTTATTTTAGTAATTATTGATGGTTCTGCCAGATGGCGCTCGAGCCACTCGATCTATGATATTTTTCTGCTGCAGTGTACGTATTCTGCGAACTCAGATGATTCATGTTCCCTAGCTGCCCCCGCCTGTTGGCATCGAGCACCTCTTGTGCTAATCTTCGTCCAAACTCCAGCCTCTACTCACAGTCCTGTGGCCCGTATCCGCTCGTGACAAGTTTTTTCTGGACGTTATTTCTATCAGGGGTCGTGTGTGGGTTGTGAACAACGATGGGGTCGATAACATATGCTGCGACGATGAGATGTGCCACTTGTCGTCAATACGCCTCCCCTGCGCATACAGCAATTCGAAAATAGAGCGCCGGCCTTCCGTCACGAAGACCTTGTACTTCAAACAACGTATGTCCAGCCTGCGTGGTGTTGCTTGATCCCACCCACGGAAATTTCGATGAGCACTGTGGAATATGTTCATGCTTGACCGATGTGAAACCGAGAAAAATATCGCTGAGTCCGTTTGCCGCCGTCCCCTTGAAATCACGTTTTTCGCTTGTTCAGATGACAGCCTAGCTGGCAGCAGCGCGAACCGCCATCGTCGCCCCTAGAATTAGTGTGGCCCTCGTACCGCCGTCCATAAATGACAAAACAATTGCTCTCGGACGGACGGCTACTGCGTAAGTATTGCATTGATCTTCGTCCAACCGAGAATACATCTTTTGCTTCCTCTCATCGACCCCACCAAGGGGGCTTCGGACGACTTCTTGATTTTTTATTTTTTGGTTTCGCATAGATCTCTGATTGCTACGTGATATTGGATATTTTTTGTAAACTTCGCTTTTGTCATTCACGCCATGAACGTTTCATTCGTTTGGCCTTTTTTTCTCTTTCAGCCGCTTTCTAGCTTCTACCGTCTGTCAACAAAAGTTTAGATTTTAAATGAAACATCGCATGTTGCCGATTGGTCCAAGGGCATTGCACCGTATTGACAGGAACGACATTAGGCGTCATAATCGCAACCACAGCTGTTTGTGGTTTTAGCTTAGCAAAATACTCCTGCATGAAAACCGCGCAGGGTATGTTTGTGCCCCTCCTTACTCGCGCCACCCAAGCAGTTCGCTTCTGTCGTTTTGGCCACAAGTTGTACCTCGGTAAACCTTGCGTTTAAAAATCATCCCACGCTTTGGTTCCCTCTGGCTGAACAAGTTATGTAGACACATTTTTGTTGGGTTTTTGTTGTTGCAGTGTACGGGCGATTGTTTACGCCAGACAAGATGACAAACATACGTATAGTTCAATTTTTCTAATGTTCGTGATATCACGTGTTTAGGTCTTGTAGATGTTATTCTGGTAATTCAAGGGGGGCAGGGCTGCCGGCGACATCGAGAGTCGTAATGGCATCATTGGTGGGGGTTCTTGACTGTGTTAACGTGCGCCTGTACTTACTTTATTTTTCCCTTTCCATGGGATTTTTCGTTCACTCAATAGTTGCCTGATACTCACCCTTCGTGTGCTTCTTCATATGTTGCCACGATTATCTGTACAAGTGGAATCCTTCCTTGGACGTACAAGTGGCAACTAGGTTACCACGGACAAGCGAACCTCACGTCGCATACAACGCGAGTGCACGATACAAACGTGCAAACCAGAAGGTACACCATCCTCCAATATGACGAACCCTGTTTCTACTGTTGATGTTGTGGGTGTACAAAAACTCCGATACACCTCTTCGCCGTCGATTCGGTCATGTCCCCAGACGAAACCACGATGCCCGGAAGAACTGCGGTGCTGCAGAAGTGTATGTTGCTCGTCTTCCATGCAGATACTCCATGTATCATAACGCACATGGTGCACACAAGGTGTATGCAGAAATTGCTATTATTCGCTGTCCACAGTGTTTGGCTCTGTCATCGAAATCTGGTGCGATGGAACCTGTCCCAATGCCTCCCTTTTTGTAGGGCGGAATCGTTCGGATTTTGTTGTCTACAACGGCGGCTTAGTGTGTTGTGACCTACAACTTGCGTCGCCGACGTGCCGTTTCGTAGCGTGATATGCGCACACCCGCTGACCGTCGTTTCGGTACAGTAGCTTCATCTGCCATAATGGCAAGTGCGCCAGAGGTAGATACTGGCGGCAACGCCACGTTTACATACATCATCGATTGATTTGTCGGGGTTGAGAAGGGACTCGGATCGTGCATCACTTTTACACAGATCGTGTCACTACCACATGACTCACAGAAGCAGGAAAACGAATGCAGAACCATGTTTCCTCATATGTGAACCACATACTGGAGTGTTTGCGATTTTTGTTTTTTTACTTTACTTCTCTTAAAATTCTCCCGAGGAAAATGTTTGAGGTAAATTTCTGAAAAAACGGCCGGAAAAGACTTTAGCGAAGTAAGGATTTCAGCGAAAGTTACGGTGACTTTTGGCTCTCTGTTTCATTGGCCTACACGCACCGAGCATTATCCCGACGCAGAACGCAACTCAAATCTCGAAGGATCAAAACATCGAGCATCTTCCATGCCACCATGCTGCTTGCCGTACGCATCAGGACAACTGCTGGGAGCACAGAGGCTCGAGAGGTGTAGCTTGAGTATAGCGCGCACGAGCGGCGTTGGATCGTGCCAGCGGGTCGCCGCCGCTGCTACGGTACACGCTTTCACCCCGCTTGGTGACGACGTGGAGGATGCGTCGTCCCAAAAAAGGACTCGTATTCACACTCGTACTCGTACTCGTAGAGAGCGCGACAGCATGACAGCTCGTGTATCATTTCGATTTCACCATACTACGGCTGCAGCAGCAGCAGCAGCAGCAGCAGCAATCCAAAAATGGAAGCTGGTTGGTGCTGGTGCTTGCTGGTGCTGGTGCTGGTGCTGACGCTGTTTATTTTTGTTGCTCTCGCTGCCCCTAGCTGCGTGTAGCGCCAGCTAGCTGCTATTGCTGCTTGTAGTTGTGGGATGGCTGTGGTGGCTTCGCGGTCAACTGTGCCGCCGAAACGTTGCTGGGCTGCCGTTGCTACTCGCACGCTGTTTTTTTTCCGCCCACAGCGTTCGTTCATTTTTTGTTTGCCGCGTTGCCTCACCTCCCCACTTCCCTTCTTATTTTCGGAGGCGTCGCCTGCAGGATTTGATTTACCTCACTCGCAAACACACCGAAATCAGGAAGGGAAGGAAATTCACTTTTTTTAGCGGAAGTAAAGTTTTTTTTTTTTTTTACCTCTATCGCAAACACTCTGCTGTCTTTTTTTTTCCATGGATCAGGCATGTTTACGAAGAAAGGGAGAAAATCAGGCGTCACCTAAAATACCGTTCGTATGACTGCACATATAGCAGTGGGTTATTGCAGCAGAGAGCTGCAATAATTTTATGACAAGTCGGCACTCACTATTTTGGGCGATTCTTATCCCCGCGAGTCCTCATTTGGTGCTCAAGAGCACCAACGAAACTCAATTCAGGGGAAAACGAGAAGGTTCAATCGACCGTGCTTGGGAAAAGTAACATGCACCACACAGCCCGCGTCCATCAGTCAATCCATGTCTTTGCCGCCTCTTGATATTATACTTGCTTTTGTGTGTTCGCTAGAAAAAATTGAGAAATAACAATCGCAGTAAGAGACGCGTGCAGTTGTGTAGTTCCTTCTGTGGTCCGGCTGTAGTACGGTGTTGTTTGCACTAAATATATCTCAACGTAATCTCTTAACTGTACGCGTTTAGCATATGGGGGGTTGAGGTGGGATGGTCGGCCTCCCGATTGGAATGTTGGTTCCGTTCTGTTCGTGCGAAAAACGGCTGCTGGGAAAGTCCGCACCTGCTGCGGAGGGCGGGGAACAATTTCAAACAGTTTGCATGTACACTTTCGACAATGTTACAGACCTCATGGATATAACCTAGCGGAGGACAGTGCGAGCGAGTCTTGCGTTCTCTGTTGTTGGTTCGAGGACGATGACATCGACGCTGGAAATGAGCAGTTTACGGCTCTGGTGGTCCCGATGAGAGTCGGCTGTATACTTGTCTTCAACGAGTTTACAGGTACGGTACTGACCATGGGCTGAAGTACTGTCTTCTCGTTTCACTCACCTGCGATCAGCAGATTTTAGCACTCGGCATTCACAGTACTGATCATGCTTTCACCCACATATTTGTCCAACGCCTGCTACATACGGTTAAAAATATTGGATGCGAAACATTTCTACGTAGTGTCCTTTTGTGCTTTTCAGGTCGTTGGTCTGGCGGTAATACTACCGTTAAGAAGTATATGAACGCAATTGTGGGGGTGATGTAGTTGACCGCGATGATTTTGCCTACGGTTGCGTGGAAGAGGAAACAACAGTGGACTATGACCGCTGAATCCAAGAGCAACGTGCGAAGAAGGGTAGCAAGCATCGCTTGGGTCACTCATGCGTAGTCAGAAGGGTCGTAGATCGAGGGGGTGGGGCGGAAACATTGTCAGCGGTGAATGCTGGGGCTAGTGTACCGTTCTGGTTACTGGTTGCCTTGGGGATATTGTACCGTACTATATTCATGCCTTTCCAATCGTTGGACTGTGCGCATCTTGCATTACAGCTTCAAACCATCGACGAAAGGCGCCAGTATCACCTTTTCCAACGTATGCTAAAATGTGGCGGAACGAGTCGGGCCAAACCTGACGGAAACCCCTCATCACGACATACAGCAGGGAAATTCCACTTGTGCTAACCGTTCAGACACCGATTTTTGGCAATAGTGATCGCTCGACCGCGGTGGCCACACCGCTGCCAGTTTCGTGGTGTCCATAAGGAACTGTACAGGCTTCTAAGGATTGAATATGTGTAATTGCTATTCACGCACATATTGACATCATTTGTAGCGAAAGCGAAATTGGGCACCATCCACAACGGATTCCACCCGCGCGGATAGTCGATGGAGGCCGTAGCTCTGACATCGTTTGCTACTCCCTTCTCAGAGTTACCGCTCATGAGCAGTCTTGTACAAAGTTCGAGCATTATTAGCGTTCAACCTGTATGGAGAATGGATGTCTCGAGCTCGTTTCGCCGAGAACTTACCAGCTTCGATTTTAACTCCTGCCTGGTACATAGGAATTGTACGCTGCCAACGATCATTCGCTGTAAGTATCGCAATGGATGAGGCCTCCCGCTCCAATGCTGGGGAGCCTCGCCCGGGAAAAGTTCCTCATGTGTGCGTCCTCAGCGCGGCGCCGGCTTCTGTATTGGATGAAAGAACCGTGCAACAAAATGTTAACCCAGCTTGTAGGATGAGTGGAAACCTCTGTATTTTGCCTCCGCGTACCTTGTTTGCGCAAGGTGGTGGGGCATCGACGGAGTCACAGTCTCACCCAGACAGTCTCTGGAATTCGAGCAAAATCGGGAGTTTTTTTTTTATATTCTCCCGATTTGATTGCAGCATTCTTTCAGGCGGCGACCGATCGTTCCGTGTACACATTGGATTGAAGGAGGACTTTCGCTCCGAAGCAGGGGGTCTCACCACAACCTCTTTTTGCATATTACTCTAGTTAGTCCTTGTCGACTTTCCGGGAGCTGCGTTTTCTCAGCCAGAATCGCAACTATGTAGTGTTGTACATCGGGCATACACCGGCGCGAACGCGGATACGTATTTTTCGACAGTTACAGAGGGTGAAGATTCACCGTGACCTCACAGTCGAGGTTCCGTTCTCTCCTTGAGGGTGGGGTCACTGTACATGTGGTCAACCGGAGGTTGAAATTCGCTACTGCTTTCGTCTTCCACCTCCTGATCTCTGTGATTTCGCCAACGGTCGTCCCCGCCAACGACTGGCTCTCTGCGCCTCATACACGCAGGGAGTGCGTGGTGGTCAGGCATTCACATCGCTCTTCGATGTCCCTGGAACGCCACCTCGTTGTCTAAATTAGCCAGTGCTTGTCCTCGTGGCAGGGCGTCGGAATGTAACGTTTGGAACGTAAGCAACCCGTGACACCGCTCCTACACATGTATGTCTACCGTTGTTGATGCGTCCCTCCATTTACGCACGTGCCCGGGTGAAATTAATGCGAGCATCTCGGCGTCATGTCGAAACCTCCCGGTTATTGGACCATGTATCCAAAGGAATTATTTCTAGGTTCCGGGAACTGAGTTTTTATGTCCGGCATAGGCATTTTCCGCGACGGGACAGTCAAAAACACCCGTAGACAAGTCAACTCATGTTTCTCCCCGGAGTTCGCCGAGATTTGTTAAGAACAGTTTTCCGTGTCCTCGGAGTCTGAGATAGATTTTGGGGCAGTCAATCCGTTCCCTCTGGAGGGTCCCAAATACCATTGTTTGTCAGAACCGGTGCCAGAGGCTACAGGTTTTTGATGATTTTGTATGGAAAATCGCTATGTTTTCAGAACTGCCCATATGGACCAAAAGTCAAACTATGACGCTGGAAAAACGGAAGACTAAGAAGAGAATCCTGAGAGTCTACCGTTGTTTTCGCCTGTCACGCCGAGTTACTCGCAGGTTTACAGAAAACTATGCAACCTTGAAAAGTTGCCATAGCAGTTGGTCGTAGACGCGTGTTCCCACGAGATGCCGCTGTAGGTCGGCGTTGTGTCATCACACCTAAGGAGAATCAGCTAATTTACATTTGGTGTATGCTGGCATATATATATATTCGTTTCCTTCTTTGGATGCTGATCCCCCATGTGTCCCAAACCGTTATGACAGCAATGCCAATTATGTTCTATCCGTCCATCCATGAGATGACACATCAACCCTGGCACACAATAATTCCCGTTATATTGCCGTGAACTCCCACATTGGGACGTGTTCGTGCCCATTCCACCAAAAGATTCGATATCGGCATGTACGGGCGGGCTGAAAAACCTAATTTCACCACGCAGATGAGCCTGAAATATATTCCGCATGTTTTACAAGCTCTAAGAACCGCCTGCATCGCCGTCACTCTGGAGGAATCGTTACTGAATGCTAGCGGTCCTGTTTGGGTGGTGGTTGGGTGAACAACGCTATTCAAGGAAATGACGATTTGACTGGTATCGTTTGTACGCTTAATACTGTACATGCTGGCTGGCTTTCTAACTGTTGTGGGTATTGGTTTATGTTGCGGATAAGCAAGAACCGTGCTACCGTTTTAGGTATTGTGCTGCAGTAGATGACGTCCAGTCTGAAACTGGTGGTTTTGACACGTTCATCGTGAATACATTTTACAACAAAACGCCATCATATACAAACAACGAGTTGAAAAAAACTCGTTCAGAGCTCGTGAACGCGTGACGCAGCACTGCATTCGTTAACAATCACTAGAACCCCGATTGGATACAAGACGTGATTCCAAAACAGTGGGATTTTCCTCACAATCGATACCGCCGTTTGCCCATTCCGGCGGAGACGAGCTAGCAGCGGGAACAGGGAGGCAGGTGCCGGAGGAAAACCACATCGGACCTCGTCGGTACCGAGGTCCACCGGCCCCGCGTGATTTCATGCGCCGCCCCTAGTGATTGACACCGGTAAGCTCCTCGTCCGCCGGGCGGACATGGTAGGTAAGAAGGTCGACCAGGTCAACAACGCAAGAGTAAGGTACCGCATGAGTTCGACATGTTTCTCTTGGCGTACTCGGAATGGTGCCGCGGGGGGCAAACCGCGACGGACGGCGACTTGTCTGACTGGTGTGGTTGCCTCGGTTCGCAATGTCGCGGGACGACGTGTGTGCATGTCGCGTCGTGCTCATGCGTGGGATCCACGGAGGGAGAAATATGCGATCACAAACGAAGATGCTCGAAACAGTACACAGCCGGGTTCATCGACAAAGGTTTTTGTCAAGGCTGCGCGTGGTGAAGAAGAAACGGTTTGGGAACAGGGAGAAATGAGACGGCATCGAGAATCGACGGAACCCTGCTCTAGCCCTGGTGGAGTCCTACCTCACGTGTGTAAGCATCACGGACTAACAGGTTGGGGTTCCGGTTATTCAAGCAGGCACGTGGTTGGTACATGACTTCGCCGGCTTGCTGCAAGGCCTGCGTCCGCACGAATCGAGACCACCCGAGGTGGTAATGTTTTTTCTCGGCTCTCATCTTGATAAAACGGGGGTTCAAATTTTTGTTGACAATGGGGTCACAGCTGTTGCGAGTATCAGAGCCCATCGGTTCATGTTCAACTTTCAGGAATAGAAAACGTTACGTCGGGAGGCGGCAGCAGTCGTAGTATCGGCAGAGAAGGAATGCCCCATCAGTCTGCGCGTTCCTGGGGGTGACGAAATACATCTCCCCAGCCCAGAGTATCGGATGGGACTCGACGAAGGTCAACCTGTTCCCCGGAGTCTTTGCCGAAGGGGGCTGGCGATCAGTGACTAAGTCGGTGCAGCTCAGGACGGTGGGGCTGGAGGAGCATTTCACAGAGGCGGGAATGCCCGACCACTTCACTACGCACTCTTTTCGCGTAAGAGGCTCGGTCAACAAGTCTCTAGCGGGCATGTCGGTTGACGAAATTATGCAGATCACGAGGTCGAAGACGTAGAGAGCGAAGCATTATACTGGGGCGACGACGAGTGCGCGGAGCTCGACATCCAAAAGATAATGGGATCACACCTTTGCCGCAATGGGCGACCTCCCGCTGTCCGCAGTGTTTGACTTAGATTTTTCGGCGTGCGAAATAAAGTATATCTGATGCATATGTCGTAAAATGCTTGGGTGAGACAACACGGTGGCCAGTCATACTACAAGAACACAGCAAATTTCTGAGTATGATAACCCACCGGAGCAGGAGGCCTAACCCTAATCCAATACCTGTCACTTACATTGAGTGATCGGCGACAGCGTACAACAACACTGAAGTAAAAGCGTTGAACAATCGCCATAACCTCGGTTCCATAATTTCGTGCTATTTTCCTCATATTCGTTAATTTACATTGAGTGATCGGCGACAGCGTACAACAACACTGAAGTAAAAGCGTTGAACAATCGCCATAACCTCGGTTCCATAATTTCGTGCTATTTTCCTCATATTCGTTAATGTCGTACGCCTATTCCGGCAGAGACGAGCTAGAATCGAGAACAGGGGGATAGGTGCAGGGGGAAAGATGCAGACCTTCCCACCCACCCTACAAGTCTCTTTCTGCACGGTCATGTCACTCCTAAGGATGATCGTCGCGCTTATAGCGCAATCAGCGCGACGTGCATCTAGGGTGAGGCCTGCAGAATTGGGGCATGAGGCCTCCCCCATATCCAATACATACATTGAGCGATCGGCGGCATCGTAAAATAATACTGCGCTATACTTGCTGTACTTGATTTGCGTTGCTGGTGTGACTGTTCTACCTGTGCCACCTTCTTTTAAGAGTTGGCATTTTTACCAAGCTGCAGCCCTTGTGGCACATCTGCCGCGGCTGCTGTCCGTCGCTACTGTAGCCCACGAGGAGGATGTGCTTCTGGAGCCTTACTGAGATTCTATAGAGAAAGGGAATAATATATATACTTGTATCCCTTACTGCATTAAACCAAATAATCAAAGAAAAAAAACGTGTAACGCATCCCATTATTCCTCGCTGCACCACGTTGACTCAGATCCGGGGTCACCTAGATACCTACACGATGACCTCGGTTATGTTTCCATCGCTGCTACGAACTTTTCAGGTACCTTCCGTACACCTGACGAGCTTGGAAGTGAATGCACAGTATTTTGATGTATATGGGGTGTACTATATGCATACATTTGGTTCCGTTTCTACGGTACGAAGAAGTCATCCCTTCGGAATGTGCCGTGTTCTGCTGAAGTTGAAATCAAAGCAAGGATATAACGGTTCGACTGCTGTTCGACTGCTGCATGTATGGTCGTCTTCATGTTGGTGTTCGTATACGCTATTCTTTGTTATGTACAGGTGTATTACTATGCTACATATGTTCTGTAGGGAGTGCGAGGATGAACTTGTATGCACCTGAAAACTGCCTGTGTTGCTTGTCCACCGCCGCCAAGTACGTTTACTTGATTCGAATGTTCTTCCCGCCGCGGGAGATTTACACGCAGTCGCTCGTACGCCTCCACTGCAGTATCGTCCACTAGTGATGTGCGCGGGTATACCTGGTATAGCCATATTTCCCTCTGAAGGCCCCGAGGGGTTAACCGTGCCATGCCAAGTATATGAGGGTCATCTACCGCTGAGCTACTCGGCGCCTAGCTACCTATATCGTCGCACACGTCCGTGCCTACTGTAAATGCCTCTATGAAACATTCATTTTCATCGCCGACCCTACCCCGCCAGACCGGGCAGAGTCGCGAGGCTGACATGTAATTGTGTAGGTACTAAAGTTGCGTATAATGCGGCAGTGATAATCGGTGACAGCTTACTATTAATAATAACACTGCATAACACTGCTTCTCGATAGAGGGCGTGTATTGCATTTCTTGATCTCCCGAACGTGATTTGTACAGATTTGTGGAAATGCCTACTCGGGAGTTTTCGCTAATCATAAGTGATATCAATAGTACCTGTGCCGGTTTATCCCATCAGTTTGTAACGCTTACAAGACATTCGGACACTTTTTACCGCCGCATTTCGAATCGATAAAAATCATGGGATTTTGTCAAATCGATGTTCAATGCGCTGCGTGGAATATCTACGTGCCACGTATGAGCGCACACAGTTCCCGTTGATGTCGTATATAGCCCCTGTTGTTTATGTATCATCGTGCACTCCATCCGTTGATCCTGGCCAATGTCATGATGAAAACACAATCTGGATGCGGACGCGTCACTGTTTACTCATGTTTTGGTTGTGGCCAGCCCCTGGTCTGGGAGGCCAACACATGTTCATATATATTTCAATATGTACGGGCTCGAGACGACACCGCCTCCCCTATCGTGAAACGACTCATGCTGGAAAGAACAAGTCAGCCCCACGACGGATGGTGCGTATTTGCTGCTGTGCATGTTTTTTTGCAATTCTTGCGTTGCACCACCGACCCTAAACGTCACCCCGGATACCAAACCACTTTCGAAATAGGGACTACTGGCTTCAAGGCACGTACATAATGGGTGTTGAGGCACCTTGCCAAGCAATGAAATAGCATCTCCCGTACGGTTAATGCCATGACCCGTGCTACTGCAGAAAGGGGTGGCATACTTCAGGTCTAGGAACATATTTGTGACGATATCCTCAACTGTGCAACTACCCAGTACGTTGGAATCTGATTGTTGAATTGACATAGCCCCATGCCATTCTGTATCAAGCTTGAGCTGTCACTTGTTTGTGCACCTCGTGAGTTGCGCAACATAAATATCTCCCCAACGAAGACGATTTTTAATATCTCCACCTTTGCGCGCTTGTCACGTGCTACGCTCAAAATCCGTAATGTAGTTCACTTTCTCAACCCCCGCGTCTAGGGCACGTGCATCCCTAGGTTAACGTGACACTGATTAAACGCCTTCGCAACGTCCTCGGTTCAAACTTTACGCACGTGTTTCCACGTGGTCTATTCCCAACCGTGACACCCTAGGGTTGCGGACGACAATACCATACTTTGAACGCTGTTGGTGCACCCGCCCCCCCGTTCATCGACACGCGACCGCTGCAGTCGCCATGCTCGAACGAAACCACCATCAACACATCTTTTTAGGATAGATCTTACTTGTATAACTGGCGATCGCCGCCACTTTGGAATCTTTTTGAGGCGATGGAAGGTGCACCCACGCGCCACGCTGGTTTGGCGTGACTTTTGTTCTGTCCCCGGCGCTTCGCCATAAGGGAAGCAACTTTGCAATGTAGCTTGAGATACCCTCGCGTACTATTAGTAGTTGTAAATTCCTCTCCGGGTCGCCCCCGCCTATAATACATACCTGGTATATATAAGTTGGCGTCGATTGGCGACGACGGTGTCAAACACGCCTATCACTTAGTGAGCTAGCCAGCCAGGGTAGCGTTTACCGATATCTTTTTCCCGTCAATACGGTTGACGGAGGGAGACCCTTCGCTCCGCACGAGGAAGATGATGGTATAACGTAGTGTGTACAAGGTTCCCCTTTGGGATGTGGGCGACGTGAAGTCCCGGGGGCGTCGCGGGGCGAAAAAAGAGTCACAGGTAACACCAGTATAGCTGTTATTGTCGGAAACGGGAGCCATGGGTTAGCGTATTGCTCGAAGGAAAGAGTAATTGTTAATTGTAGTCGGCAGGAACTCGGTTTTACTCTTTCTGTGGTCGATTCTACACTACTACGTGCACGCGGTAGCATGGGTCGACTGCTGTACCGCCAGTATACACCACTACTACTCTTACGCAGAGGTAGTGCAGGTAGAAGCAGCATGCACTCTTCGAAATACAAGCTGGTGCACTACTACCACCAGTATTAACTATATACACTACTACTATGTACTACTGGTGACCAAACGGTCATACAATGAACAGACAACCTCATGGCAAACAGACAGGTCAAATGATCACGTGGTACCATGGGTTGGGGCAAGACTGCTGTACCTGTTACTATACACCACCACCAGTAATACGTAGATGCAGTATAGGTAAAAGAAGCATGAGTAAATATTATCATTTAAACTAGAGTACCTACTACTACTGGTGCTAAAGTACTAAAACTCCCATACAACGGTGACGTAGCATGCAAGCGATACCATGCGTTGGGGGCATGACTACTATACTGTTACTCTTAGTGTACACCACTACCACTACTTCGCAGATAAATGTACTGCAGTAAAGACAGAAGCAGCATGCACGCTACAAACTACCTGGTACTACGTATACTACTACAACTACTATTAATAATGATTTTGTAAATGTACAGGCTACGTGCTATATACGGCTTAGGGCATCTACTGCTACTGGCCAGGTAGAAGCAGCATGCAGAGGTAGACGCACCGAGGTAGCCAGTTTCGTTGTCACGTACGTGCTCGGTGTCAGGTGTGTGGTGCACGTCAAAGGGCTAAGTGAAACATATATGACGCTCGTCAGACGTGTATTATTTTTGCTGCTGCTGTATCTGCTGTTGCTGCTGCTGCTGCTGCTGCTGCTGCTAAAGTTGATCAAAAGCGGGCGATTTCAATTATTTTTGAGATTGTCAACGCACAGAAGATTCTCGTGCTCGTGCGAGATTGATTATTGTTGACTGCTCGCCACGACTCGCGAGGTCACGGGTAGGTTTCCCAACCTATTGCACCAGACAAAATGAACACGAGACCACGATCGCTCGATTGCGCGACATGGTGAACACTGCACACATGCTATCAGTAGACGAGCACTGGTGTTGTACTGCTGCTGCTGCTGTTGTAGTGCGAACCTTCGCTGTGCGTTGCTTTGGAAATACGGAGGAAGTGTAACTTCGTACGAATCACTCTAGGACTCGTGACGCGTGAATATTTATATTTCGTCAAGTCCGCAGCTACATGAATGTTTGAGGCAGGGCACGGCAACTTGATGCCTGGTTTCGTCGACGAACCTAGCAGAACTGCACACTGGACTCGTTATTATTTCGTCCATTCCTTGACCAACAACAACCCGTGTGTACCTAATGTTTTCTCGTTGAATGGCATGTATAGATCCGCCTGTGTAGTTTTTTCCCTGCATTGATACGGTTTCTGATATTCGCCCGTTTCGGGCTTCACTTGGACCTTCCCACGATTCCCTTTACGACACCCTCACTACTACGACGACCACTCAGCAAAACCTAGGATATTATCACAACATCTTGAAAGGGTCTACAAGACGGTTCTAATGATGCCTTGTACGAGACGCAAAACTACACCGCCCTCTCTTGGAACGAAACTGGGTCGAGGTCAAACCGCCTGCTGTAACGCGCCCGAGAGAAAAATAAAACCGATGCACCATTCTGCAGCTGTCCGTACCACGCACTCAGACTGAACAATGATGCTGTCCATGGCCCGATCGGATACCGTCCCTCTCCTCATCCATGCAAACTTGGAAATATTTATGCAGAACTTATATGGTGTCCCCCTTTTTACGTGGCGATAGTTGCAATGTCTTGTATGCGGGATGCATTGCTTCATTGCTCTTCTTATCCTCACCCTATCCCTCGGTGCCAACACAGTGCCAATCGGCCACAGCTCTTTGTCCCTAAGTTTTACTTGCAGAGGGGGTTGGCGTTTGTTGTGGACAAGGTCGTGCACTGCCGACGTTGTTATCAAAGCGATTCTGCAACGTCCCATCGTTTCCATGTTTGTTACCTCCAGGTGTTATTTACGCAGAGTTTGACTCGAACATCGACATCGACGGCATGGCCATCTTCACACAGAACTCGGCTTTGGGAAGTGGAGGTAAGAAAGGACGCCCGTCGCCATCATTTGAAAGGGGGTGCATGTAACTACTACAATGGTAATTTCTTGTGTGAAAGCAAAGTCGCAGTGATATATGATACAAATAAAAACGAAGCACCACATATTGGATTCACATGCTCCAGGCGTTTCGTCGCCTCTCAGAGACGTATTGAAGCACTACGCCCAAGTTGGAAATAAATAGACGACGATCGATCGCGTCGTCCGTGATTAACGGCAGCCTTCACCAAAAAACTGGCACGCTCGAGACAGTAATTGGCCTTGCCCGCGCTAGCCTATTAATAGTAATATTTCGACGTCGTTTTTGCTGGAACAGAAAGTGTTTTATTGTCAGTTCAATAAGGAACTACTGCAGAGGGCGCAGTACCATTGTTGTCGCATATAACTCGTTTGAGAACTCTTTATCGGGTGCTCTCGGCACTGTACGTGTCCAGCAAAAACTCTTGGTAGGGACGTGATCAAGCGATAGATTCACCGAGTAATTGGGCTTTGATCTCTTAAAATCCAGGTAGGACGTTCGTGGCGGTGGTAGAAGACAGAGAAAAAGAATGACAAACCTGGTAGGCGTTAGATGCGGGAAGGGCGCAAATATCTTTCATTCGTTGCTAACCGGTCGGTGACACCTAGGTCGGATTTATAATGAACCAGGTCTGGCGGCCCCGCTCAATGCGACTCTCTACCTGAAAATGTTAGCGCTGTATAAATATTATTATATACTATCGTCTGGTCTAAATAGAGGAAAGAAAGGGCGCAGAACGTGTAGCAGTTGGGATGGAGTGCACAGGCTTTCTCTGTATATTTTGTTGACGCCCGATTGTTCATCTATACGCTTGAGTACTATATAGTTTTGCAGGTATAATGTCTTCGTCATTCGCGTGGTCGAAACCAGCAAGAACAACAAACGTAGGCAAAGTGCAGATGGGCGAACAGGTCAAACCCCATCAGTCGGCCTTACAATGAAAATACTTCGAAGAGTAAACAATTGGTACAAATCGTTCAGATCGTCAAAGATAGCCGACTGCAGGTGCTCATGAACGCTGCTCTAGAAGATCCCCTCAGTCGAATTTACGCCCACTCGAGTTTTTTCCGCCTTCAACCAAAAATGCCTGGTAATGTTCATCAAACGCAAACAGGCGAATATCCTAAACAGACAGACCAATGGGCTAATTTCAATCCGAAATTTCACAGAAACTGTGTCTCGTTGTATTTTGTATGATATCAGCATTCCCTAGCTTGAATATATTGAACGACGCGACTAGATTACATGTGTCGTCGCCGCTGGGTTTGTACTATCTGGGTCCGATGTTGTGGTGTACATGTATACTGGAGTGTGTGCATGAATACAGCCATAGTACTTCAGGAGCTTGCACAAGAGAAGCGCTTTGGTAAAAGCTAATGCTACGTATAAAAGAAAACAGAGCACAGTAGGTTGGCGATTTCTCTATCTCTCTGGCCGTGTTTTCGCCACTCGTGTTCACACATGGATCATCAAGTGCTGTACAATGTAGTGGAAGGTAGATCGAATACGACCAATTAATCGCACGCTTGAATCAAACCCCAGTCACTACTTTTCCGGCTTCCACGACTCACTATATATGTACGGACAGCCCTGTAAATTCTCATTTTAAATTTTAGTTCGCTAACAGAGCACATGTTTCTCTAGGTCATGGAATGTGTATGTCGTGCCTGTCGTACGCAGTATGATGACATGGCATTGCATTACATACGTGGCAACGTAGTATCTCTGTGGCGTAGCTTTGTGACCACAGAACTTGTATCTCTCTAGGTTTGAAGAATCGGCACGGACATTGGTTGTGCTGGATGTCGACGCGTAGAAAGAACGGTTTAATGTGAAGAAAACAACAACAACAACAACAACATGGACGCATTGCCAGCCCAATCGTCAACCACGAACCTGCCAAAAAACGATTAATTGTGCTGTCTATTTGCGATACAGAAATCTTCGTCTGCACGTTCATGGACTATTTATGGTCGGTATTTGATCAGTTCAGGTTTCGTGCCCGGAAACAGGTGGGCCTCACCCAGGACAAAAGCCCCCGCGCTGAGTGCGTTCTCAGCGCGGTGTAGGCCCCCCCAAATAAATGACTATACGCGAAACACCTATTGGTATATAGTCCGTATCTGGTATACGTTTTGAGCCGGGGGGGTTGGATGGTGAAAACTCTCAGCTGAAGGTCTGCTTTAGGTGTCTTGGTGCGTTGAAGGCGATCGCTCTCGTGCGCAACGTTTAAGGCTCGAGTTTCGGCTTTGACATTTGGAACAACGTCTGAACCATTGCGTTGCTCCAACTGTTGACTCTCGATAATATTATTTTAATAGTATCTATCTGCACCTTCATCGATCATTCTCTAGAGTTACTGGATTAGTTGAGAAGTCCTTCCCGAGCCACTTGTTCTGCCGATACTTGTGGCCTTCTTGTCCTGTACTCTCTGTAGACCCCTGAACTGTGGTGGGATGTCTCAGGTTTTTCCGTGCTTTCACCGAAACTTTCTTGACGCCATTACCGCGGAGTGCACGAGGAAAACGTACGTAAAACGCATAGGAGAAGTAAATCGGTTATTGCCGCTTATTAATGCCACATTTCCGTCAAGAACACCGTTGTTGGCTCCTCTAGATATCCCCGCCAGTGCACTGCGTTAGGTCGCATACATACAGTTCCGTGGCACGTCTGCTGCGTTTCAGCTGCTGGCGTTGATTATACCGTCTACGGTCGTTCCTCCTACGGACCTGCGAAGCCGGCTCCTTGGTCGAAAGGGGTACACGGTTCACCGACGCCATAGTGTATCATTTTAGAGCCAAAGGGGTGTCGCCATCGTCACTCGGGAACAGTCTTTGTCTTCAAGAGCAGGTACCGACGAGTGTAATAGCCAGCTTTGCACGCATGAGCCAGCGACGACACCTGTGACAGCGCTCTGTTAGCTCGTGCTGGTAGTAGAAACACCGCAACAACGATGCACATGCCACCGATGCTGCACTCCTCGTGGTCGCCCCGACATCATCCTGTGAAATGGCATATTTGTCTTCTCATCCCCGTTCTTCATGGTGAGGTTTTCCGTTAGTTTTGGTACAGACTTGGTAAGCGAGCCCTCTACTCGGCCTGGGCCGCAGAGCTCGCTACGCGTTAGGACAGGCAGTCACTATAGTGTATCAAACATGATTAAATGTCGTATCATCCTCGTCGCGCAAACTAAATCATGTTCGCTATCACACCGACCCGCGGGAGACGTGACCAATATATACAGCTACCGCGACTCCAACACAGCCATCACAGCTCTGGCTGTCAACCCATTACGTCCCACAGAGGACATACAGGACACACGCCCGGTTGGGTGGAGAGCGAAGAGGGACGCATCGTTGCCGGTGTGAAATGCGTTGTCAACTTGTATGTGCGGTGGTTGTATTTCCCGTTTCAAGCAGTGGGAAGCGCCGGCGATGCTACCTACTGCTAACGCCATCCTACGACAGCCGGACAATTAATCCACATGGGCAAGCGTTTTCACTGGAATTTCCAGTCGTTGCCGAGGTGGAACAACCTTTTGCAGAATCGCCGTGTTTCAGCAGTTTAACAACGAAAAATGTGACACACCCGTGACATCAGAATATGTGTGTGCATCTTGAGGGCAGAGAACACCCGTGACTAGGCCGCTCGTGCATGAACTCTCTGTTGACAGCGAACATATATACCGCCGAGTTGACGCCATCATATCAAAACCAAGAAGGGCGAGCCGCATGGGACTTGACAAACCATCTATGTTCCGCGACCATAGGCAGCCGTATCCACCAGACGGTGTACATCAAACGCGTCCAACCAGGCAACAACCGTCACGGTGATGGATGACAAGACCGTGTCAGTAATCGCAGCTGACCAACAATATACACGCACGAGCAAAGCAGCCCGCGATATATCTACCGCACCCAGACCATGATCGTGTCAGTCTAGCCGTACATCACCAGCAAGCTGAGCGTGAGAGATCTCCGTTTAAACATGTATATAGGCCGCGTTCTACGATAGAGGTAGCACAGTTCCGCTAAAATATTTTCTGAATGACGGGGCTCCTTAAGGCTAGGTCGTCGGAATGCCAGTCATGTTTCGAACAATGAGGTGATTGTATACTTGGGTCATGGGATTATTCATCGGGGTGCATATTGATTTCTGCTGACGCCAGGTTTTGGTTGAGGTGTGGAGCTCCTCAATTGAGGAGCCTCAAAACGTTTAGGGTGAAACTCTATCGTAGAACACCTCACAGTATACATCGATATAACCGCCTTGCCCACTCCAAGCGAACTCGTCCCGAGTCTGATCGTACCGAAGTGAAGTATCGAACGCAGTACAAAAACGGTAGTGAGGACTTATTTTGCGAGCCCGTAAATTTTATTGGTTCGCGTGGAATGGAAGGCTGGGATGTCAAACACTTGGGAAAGTCAATAGTCGCATTTACACGCGAAATATGGATATTACAGACGCACGTTTTCCCGAGCTCGCAAAGCCAGTGATGAAAGCATGATGAAACCGTTTCAGAGGCCAATCGATATTTCAAGTGTGTCTATACGAGCAATACAATCAAGCATACGTGCAAACATAACAATCGATTGATCAAACGAACAAACGAACAACACGCGACGCGCTCCGCAGAGCTTGGAGCCTGCGCAAGACGCGCTGAATCTGCCATATATTCACACCCTCAGCTCGCGCCATATTTGGTTAATGGGAAAGGGGAGGTGGTTGTAGCGGTGACGGCATGAACGGAGTCGAGAGCTTCGTCGGGCAGTTGTACGACCGAACGGTATTGTGCATGTATCAAGCAGCCGGGAGGGAGAACATTGTTGTTTTCAGCAAACGCTATCCCGGGTGAACTCACCTTTCCACTCCTGTGGGGTTGTGTTTAATACAGTAAGTACCCGGCAGAGCAGACACGACTTAATCGTGTCAGAAATCGCCATGTGTTGACAGTGTATTAAACGCGAAACCACAATCATGATCGCAACATCCTCGCGTACACGTTGATGCTGGAAATCACATCCACAGCGATGAGGGAGTGCTACCGTCACAGCTAGCGTCGAAGCCATCTGTCTGCAAACACCGCATTCATCATCCGCATCTAAAACACAACCTTGGTGGCAATCAATAAATATCGTCGGTCGGCGGTCACAGCCGTAATTAGCGAAATATTTGGGGAGTGACCTTGACGTAGCCGTCTTCGCAATGGCTGCGTACCGCAACCGCTAGAATCAACCGAATCGAACCTCCGTGTTAACACTCCTAGCTGTGTATTTCAAGCGGCCCACGGAAACCAGGGCCTCGATATGTCAATCGAGCCGGGACAGACGTAGGTGTAGCCCGAATGCAATCACCGAAAAGACACCCGACACAGACATATCAACTGGTTGTCAACCGCGAGAAGCGGTAAAAGCTATCATCGGTATTTCAACCGTACCTATGATGTGGCCGTGCCAACAGTATGTCAACCACTAGCAGCAGGAGTGGAATCCAACCACACCGCTAAAAATGACGATGTCGGCAATGTATCAAATGCGAGCAGCGGAAACAGCGGTGGACAATATATCAACCAGTCACGTAACAAATACCTTGACCGCAAGCAGCGAGAACAACGAATGAGCAACAATGACACGGTCGTGAGCCGGAGGAGACACAGGAACCAGTGCTTTCTCAATCACTTTGATCACACCGTGCTGATAACAACAAGGCAACCGCGAGCGGCGGAGGAAGCGATCAGAGATATTTCGACCAAATATAGTACCGAGCCATATCATCCATAACACCATTACCAGCAGCGGGAATTGCGAGCAGTAGTATCTCCAGCTCGAATAGCAGAAAGGCAAGGCGCCCGCGGTATCATACCAACACCAACTATGATCAAACGGCGAGTGGCGGCAAAGCCGAGCAGCGGCAAATCAATCACGCACTGTCGGGACCAACTCAACCGCGACCAGCGGTGGAACCGCCTCAGACAGATTAACAACCTCATGTATGACCCATTCGCCATCAGTATAATCACAAACGATTCAGTGTTTCGTCTGTTTGTGACATGGCGTGAGCTACAACTTTTCTCTTCGGGAAGTCGAGACGATAGGTCAAGTACTTTGCATTTTATTGTAAGCGTATAGCAGAACAACCTTCTCGTAGTTTATGCCCGGGGACTGCGTTCCACGGACTAGTCGGTTACTGTCGTAACCTCGGTGACAGAGCTCGGCGTTTTCTGTTGGTCTTGAGCAGTTTCTGGTTCTCCCGTGGTGTGCAACCTCCTACGTAAACTTTGGATCGATTTTAAATCGTTCGACCGGATTTACGGTGTTCCCCTTTCAGTCGCCTCCATTTGTCATTGTTTGGCACTCAGCGTTCTCTTTTGGACATGCAGACGTGTAGGCTGCTTCAGCTGCAAGGGTTGATATCTCTGTCGTAAACCGTCACAGCCGGCCATGTAAACCCGATGGAATCGAGTTCCTGTCGTCAACAGTATGGATGCTGGCAAACGCCCCTCTCATAGTAGACGTCCCGCGCCGCTGGTTTGAGTATTGAGTAAAAATAGCGAATCCGGGCTTAACGCCATCTCCTACGAACAAAATCCGAAGTACGCCCCAAGAACACCGGAAACATCTTGAAATTAAAATTATTGGGGCATGTGCCCTAGAGTCAAGCTGCTCGCAAGTAAATTAAGTATAGGAAATATATAACTGTATTTCCGGATTAGGGGGCATTTATGCGCGAATGCTTCGAACAACATAATGGTCCTACGCGCGCACTTTCATGTTTGTACTGTAGTAGTGGTGGTGGTCGTGGTGGTGATGGTGGTGGTCCGTCTTGCAATTAGAAAGCCGGTCTACCCGTCGTCCATGACCATACACCAGACGATGAGACAACAGGAGAGTTACGTATTTTAATCAAATGTTATTAACGGTGTGATACCAAAGTGTCGGTATACGGACGGAACCACTTCGATTGAGCGATGGCCATAGCAGCGTTTGAACCTCAGCGGAATACGATTGGCCCAAGTCTGCCGGTCATAATACTCATTCTCGATCGCGCCCGGCCCGATGAGCTGCTCCATCGTCTGACACAAATCAAAGGAGCTAAAACCGTTCGCTGAGCTCGGACATTTCTGTATTTACTCGCCAACACAGTAACATCCGATCGTTGAGGACCCGTGGCACATTTCTTACTACGTTTCCTCGACGAACGCGGTCACACGATATCTCACACTAGGGATTAGGAACGGCCTCTCCGCCCCAATGGCGGATCGACCAAAATTGTTATTTCACGTGACGTTTCTCCCTTTACTTACAGTATATACGTGGGAAACGAAGCCCGAGAATACTTAAAAATAGAACATGTGTGGCTATCGAATTTGAGACCCCGAAAGACTTTTGAAATCACGCGAGTCTCATATGTGCCTTTAGATATCAGCACAATGGATATATACGCTCGCTAATCTAGCGTGACCCGTCATATTGAGCGCGGAAAGATGTAAGGGAATAAGAAAGAAACAGATATAAACGCGACACCTTGTTTTTCAGTCCCAGGCAAGGGTTAAAAATATCAAGGAAAACATGTTAAACGAAATGTTTTTTGTTTTGTTTCTGATAAATGTTCCCACCCGCTAATTTTTTTGTGATATTTTCCGACATGGTGGCGAATGTGGCTGGGTTTCTCTTTTTCGCTTACTTCTGGTGCGACAGGACAGTCCTTAGAAACGTATGCGACCGAAAACATAATATACAACGGCCCCGCATGCCCAAAACAAGGGGTTCCATAGTAGGCGTTGCGTGGACGGGCAGACGATATGCACCGCCGTGTGCAGTATGCAAGCCACCGCCCGAATCCTCTTCCACCAGAATGGGAAATGTCACCAGCGGTAGTCACAACATGAACGTCTGCTGTAAATATTTTGATATTGGTAGTTCGTTGAAAGGAACTACGAACTGTCTGATATAAGACGAGACCGACAGAAAAACCAAGTGATTTTCTGTCTACATATTAAAACCCAGCTAAATTCGAAGCGTGTTTTTGCTAATATCGTCCGGCGACGTGCAGCAGTATATACTGTTATCGGCAGCATCCGTATTTATGCATGTCTGTGTTGTTTCGTTCGTTGGTTGGATGGTCAACAGAGGCGCTCCAATGTGCAAAAAAATCATTAATGTCTAGACGGCTCACTTTTGCTGCTGGCGCTCGTGAGGATGAAACAGGGGCGAAAATGCAGTGAAAACAGCCCCCAGGGATAGTTAACACGAATTCCCCGTGCCCCTAGCAGCATGAAACTGCGGGGTCTAGATTAAAACAGAGGTAACCGAATTCCCAAAAGTCTCAGATGATAACCATGGTTTGTTACGCCGGCTGCGTCCCTTTGACAAACAGTTTTCTGTCGGCCACAGGTTTTGTATACGCAGGAATTACTCGAGCCCCTCCCCAGCTTACGGTAGTTTTCTCTGATCATATTGTTGTGCAGCTAGTTGCAGGTGTCTCATGACGATGAAGCCCAGCCGATTACACAAGCGTTCAGAAGAGAGCATTTAGTTTTTGAACTATTGTCAAGTACCGCCTTTTGCACGTTTCAGATAGGTCCAAGAGGGCGTCGTTTCGTTAAAAAATGTTCGAGCTGGGGACGAACAAATACGCGCAACCGCGGATGGCAGTATATTTCAGGGAAACGGGCATTGAAGGGGCCCCTTGCGGCAATAAAAAGAAGAGCACTGCCATCCTCGGGAGCACTAAGGGCCGGTCTAAACGATGAAAAATATCGAAAAATCAAGAGAATGCGTGAACAGACTTCCGTTTCGAAAACAAAAAAACAGCAGTTTGAGCCCTGTCGAGGGGGAAAAAAGTGAGACAAGACGAAAATAAAACAAGCAGCAGATTTGTTTTTTACATGGTGCAAACGGAATGTCTCAACCGCCACAGCGAGTCATTACCGGCAATAGCGCTAAGCAGCTTCGAACGGCAGACATCTCGCATATGCGTCGCACACCTCACAGCAGGCCGTTCTCGTGGTGCAACCTGCTCCCTCCAGCACCGCTCCCTCCGGACTCCTTAGGCAGTTGCGTCTCGACCATCGCTGTCCGATGGCAGTCGTTCGAATGTTGAATGCCACTCAGGTCGAAACACATCCCGCCACAGCCACTTCGTAACCCCGCTTTCTCCCAACCTCGCGGTATTCGCGTGAGCTGATCCATGTCTGGTTGTTGTGTTTGCTCGACGTGCGTGATAGCCTCACGCCCTGATTTTGGCACGACTGCATTTTTTGACGAAGTGTCGACGTGTGAGTGCTCTAGCGTGGATGCAATAAAGACCAAACTCCTGGGCTATTGCCGCACTCAAACATCAATCGCCTGTCTAATACCGTGTCGCGAAATACGTATTCAAACGTCGGCGACAACTCCCACCTCACCGGCACCTGTCTACATGCATCTGCGACATTCATTGTTCCGAGACCTGTGCGCGCCCCAACGCCGTGGTTGCCACGCATGTATCAAATAGGCAATATTACCTCTTGCAGCGCATGTGCCAATTGACGGGTAAACGCAGTCGAGAAATCCGTGTCGGCATTACGTCCCGGACTCGATGTTGAACTCGCAGAGGTAAGATCAGGTCAAGACGGGTTTTCGATGTGAACGCCACTACTGCCAAGGGTGACAGCCTCAGTCCCATAGGGTCATTGACCAAACGAAGGGGAGACACAATAGCGCGCCTGAACCGAACGTCGTCGTGAACTTTAATGATGATCTTAGCAGTACACGAAACGACGCTGGGGTGGTTTTTTTACCTGAAACCGGCCGTGATGTCGATATCGCCGAAACCGTTTAACATGCACGGGTGTCCCATGGACTGCGATTCTAGACAACTGGTCAACTTCAGAAGCTATTTTGAGACTCCAATCCAACTTGAACCGGGGCTCAGAATCCCTAGGCAACTTTAACCAGCTTTGCATGTGCTACGCTAGAGGTTCACACTCACTTTTCCGAGGCTCTCACCTTAAGGATCTCCATACCTCACCCGTAAACTGACGTCATAAAATATTTGATTACATCCCGATGAATAATCCCATGGCCCAACAATAAAAAAAACGTCATTTTTGGCGAAACAAAATAGGCATTCCGAGGACATTATGATAGGGAACTCCATCATCCAGACAGACAATCACCGGAAATGTGCTACCCGTATCGTAGAACGCGTCAAACTGCCTACCACGAACCTGAAACAAATCATGAACGCAATCGCCAGGCGATATATCGCCTTAAGCTCAGACTCGCGATGAATCACAGCGTCTGACAAATCCCACCACATCGTTAAAAACTAAAGTAAATTGTCGACCGCACCTGGTTAATAAACCAACAAAACCTCCGGCCGTACAAGATGTGTATTATTCACCGTAACCCGAGCTCGTGCGGTCGCCGAGATTCGCCTGCCATCTGACGGAACCGGCATCCCTACTCGTCTCCACCCTTGGACGATTTAGTAGAGCCTCTTCCTTACCGTTCTCGTTTTCGTCGCCGGACGCCAAAGCGACCAGCACCGTTGCAACACCAGCCTTGGCCTACTTGTGTGAAGCCCCACTGCTGCCTTCACCGTGTTGCAGTTCGGCCCGGGATCTTAGGTCCGGGTCGTGGCGGTACTCGCAGGGGTTTCCTTTCTCTCGTACCGACATCGCCTCTGTGAGGCCCAACCGAAGCACGCCAGCTGAGTGGAGTCATCGTCTCTCTGCGGTGCACACGTTGAATAGCGGCTCCTCCTTTCTTTCGAGATGCGACCGGGTCCCTGTGAATATCGACACCCGCCAGGTCACTGGCATCAATGCAGGCGCTAACGTAAGCCCAGGTAGGAGGCACCGCTCTTGGCGTTTCGTTGATCCCCCGCGGCTCGTACCAGTTGCACTTAACCGAGAGAGCTGCATCACTACCCACTATTGACGAACCCTCGATATGGTTGCTGTTGAAGCGGGCGATCCTCGCCTTGTGGACTGACATTGGAATCGGTTGGGGGTTGGCTCCGCCGTGTGACGTCATCTTATCGACACCGTCCTGGAATTATGCAGGTATCGTCTTTACCAGCGTCCTCCCCCCTATCGATGGTTTATGCCGCCCCAGAACGAGAAGGAACACAGTCGCCAGAAGGGCGAACTGCTTCTTGGTGTCCATGGTACCATCGGTGCATGGTTCCACCCCATGTAGCAGAAATGAAGTGACATCAAGACCCGGTAAAGCGTTGAGCTGTTACACTACCGCAGAGGATGCTAGGGCAGTGTTCTTATAGATAACTTGCAGTTGGATTCTAGGCAAGTCACAGGTTTTTGTCTGGTCTTCTGCCCGCAAAGAAGCCATAGCGCTCGAATGTAGGCGTTCTTCCAAGCTGTTATCCTCTCCATCAGCCGTCTCCTGCTTAACTTGCTACCGAGAGCGGAAGGCCCACTGTAATTCGGACCCTAGTCACCGCTTGTCTCGTCAGCGTCTTGGTTGACTTGGATGTCATCCAGCACACTCTGAAGGTGCCGGAGCATGTCTTCGACCTTTTCGAGCCGCCCCAGACATATCGAAGGTAATATCCTCTACGTTTTTCAAGTCACCGCCTGTTCCTAGTTGCACCGGCCTGGACCGCATCAAGCCGATCGTTACTCGCCTAGCAGTGAACAGCGTATTTTCGGCTTCAAGGACGGAACGTTCACCTTCGTTGCTGCTCGTACCGCGCGACCTGCCGCTCATCGTGGTCGACTCGGGCCGCACCGTGCCCTTGGCCCTTAAGTCGAAACTAAATTTCGTTCGACCTACAATATTGAACCCGTGAACGCGATGCGAAGCCAGAAGTCATAGTGAGTGCACATTGTACAGGTCGGCCATAACTTCGCCTGTGGAACTATTGGGTGGATCGCTAGGACCGTGCACGGGGTACCAAATAAAACTTGTGGATAAGTTTGGTAAAATCGGCCAACTTTGGCAAATGCGCCAATCTCATTCTTGCAAGTACGCCCTTGATTCGAAGGCAAATTTCTCGAATGTTACCTTGAGAATAGTATATATGTTGCGCCCCACCACAACCACGCAAGAGGTATCCGCCAGAATATTCATTTTTCTTCCTATTTGACAACCATTTCCCCTACTACGCAGATTATGTAACACGCCCTAAGAATCTCGTGAAGACGTAATACTGCTGTTGTATCTCGTCGTCGTTTGGCCGCGGCGCCCATGTAACATATATTTGCATGCACCTGTTCCGCTGCTAGACAGGTAGATATCTCACTTATTAACTGATCACATTTCCTAACCTAGCAGCTTTGATATTTTCCATGATGCTCTTTAATTAGGGGGAAATGTAGACTTATTAGTTATCTGTTTCTCATCGCAACCGCGTCAAATGTACCGGCAACAGAATCCAGTGACGCTGCATAGTTGCTTCAAATGAACACATACGTACTGCTGCTCCGCAGACAAACAACGTGATAGTTCTGAAACAGTCTGCGCCAGGTCGCGGCCGCGCTAGAGGTAACTAGCCAGGGTAATCAGTTGTACTTTATCCGGGCGCATCTTAGAGCTGGAAGCGTTTGTCGGCCTGGCGCAACCTGTGGATTATGCCACCAACCTTCAACCCATCAAGACCAAATTTCCGCCCCGGCGGTGAACTATCCACAAGTATCCGTGCTCAAACCCTCTCGCATGTATGTCTCTTTCATCCAACAACGCGCTTGGGAAGTCGTAGTACATCCATTGTGCCATATAATGCTACTTGTATTTGTGCTCAAAACTACTCTAGCCGATCGTTTGGCGGTGAATACTTCCGTTCACCCAGCAGTCCGCGTGGGGAATCACTTCTTCCATATTTGACGTTACTTTGTCGGGCATGTAGACATCAATACGCATTTTGTCTGCGCCCCAATCCGAAAGCACAGCAGGTACCGGTACGAGTTTCGTTTTTTCTGCATGCACGACATACGCGTTCAATGTTTGCGTGGCCTTGCCGCAACGTATGGACGCAACTGAAATAATAAGCATGATATCACAATGAACTTCACAGCAGCAATGCGAAGCGATTGTGGGGGTTACGTAGCTACAGAACACATAAAACACTCTGCTCTTCAACGCATACGCGATAGGTAATTGCCACTGGAACGATATCCTCTTGCCACGCCATCCGCCTGCTGTTGTGAATTTTGTCCAGCCATGCCGCTACGTGTGATCCATTACGATGATGTCGCTCTCGGCCCAACCAACAGGTCCCATGTATTTTCTTGTCTATGCAGGTCCTTATGATGAATACATATCAGGTACGATACTACCAAGTATCTCTTGACACCGAAAACCTGATAAACTGCTTTAGGTTGATGAAAATTCCATTAGGTACTGTGCCATAAGTGTTCAATATACCATGGGATATCCACGCCCAGGCGGCGGAGAGTACAACCGGACCCGATTACTCTCTCGATCACGTGTTTCAGAGAGTCTCTTCTTTCGCTCTAGGGGAGAGTCGGGTAATATGTCGTTGCAGCGATCGGTGATTTGCATGTTCCCTCGTTTTTTTTTGTTCCACCAGCAGTCAAACTAGCTCGAGCCATTTCCAAACGCGTACTCCATTTGCCCCGAAACGCCGGGGGTCAAGGAGACAAGTAGCCACCAGTATACGCATGTCATATCATACCGGTTGAGGCGATGCTCCATTTCCCCGGTGCTCCACCTAGCGATGAATCAGAAATCACGCAACACCTGTCCTAGCGAACGATCGCTTTCCAGCTGCAAGCTACAGCCCTGTCTGTTCGCTTGTTCTACCAGTCCCTCAAGATCGCTCCGTGCGGTATCTGCGTGGTAGTCCCATAAGCACGATCAACCATATAAGGCCAGGTAATGCTGTCGAAGTCAGCTACCATGTAGGTACTATTAATACGCACTCAGCTGAAAGTATTATGAACCGTAGCGCTGAATTCTCTCCACGACAACATTTTCTGATTATTATCAGATCGATTCTCGATCCCTCATATTGTTTCCACTGCTGTCAAGTCAACAGCTTTCCGAAATCGTCCGGTCAGCCCGTTAGTCGTGCGTTAGGCTCGACACAGCAAGATACAGCACTGCGATCTGCTGCCTCTGGCACTGGCGGAAAATCGTTGCTGGCCTTGTTTCTGTAGAATCCGTGTATATATACAAAATACAGAAACAAAAAAAAACATGTAATAACTTGCGTACTTGCGTACGGTTGTTTTAAGCTCAAACCACAGCTGCACTATCTCGGCGTGACGCAGCCGCCATAAGATACCGTCCCTTGGGCTGAAGTCTGTTTAGCTTAGACTATGCTTGTATAGGCATGAATCCAGCGCCGGGATGGGTTTCCTTACGCCATGTATTCTATAAGAGTTGTACCGGGGACATCGTTACAATTACTAAGCAAATTTGATTTTCGTGTGACTGAACTCGGAAAAACAATACTCACGCCAGTTTCCAGTACGAAATACGAAAACGGGTAAATTGAAGTATCCAAGTATCTGTTTTTGATTACTCTGCATTCACGAATCGGAAAACAGAAGTGAGATCGAACTCAATAATGCGAACTTCTTGATTTTCACCTCCCTCTGTAGTACAGTAAAAAAGCCGGGCGTTGACCCGCGAAGTTATTGTTGGTTCATTCGCAAAAGTGCAAATTTCCACACCTCGAATAACGGAACACTCAAATAACACTTATCCAGGTCATTGGGCGCAATGCAAGAACGTGACCACGTGCCAACACAGTATTAGCGCTGAAGGGGCCATCACGGTAACCCGGTAACACAGTCTTATTTGGAAACCCACGAACGTGCGCACGCCTTGACCTTACGTTTCTGCTCGATCTTGTCCAGCTCTGGTACAGTACCATTATGTTACGCCGTGATCCGTGTTTGTACAAACATTGTCACACAATGTAAGGATTTGACCTTACACGTATGTTGTCACGCTAACTTGCCCATATCGACTTCCACAGATTCACGAACTTGAGAACATACTGTTCCCGTTCACGCAGCGGTAGACACCACACACTAAAATTGTGTTGCCGTCAGCAAGAGTGTTATACTAACACCCAAGCATAAGGTTAAGGTTGGCATGTTGGCCAGGACTACTATCAACACGTAACATAATACAAAATCACACTAAGTTATATTTTTTGTTGCTCTTGCTTTTCTCGCAATAACTCATCGACACAGAACAAAGCAGTCCATGGTCGCAGGACAGGCTCAATAACTCGGAGTGGAAGAAATATCTCGGCAAAATTAAAAAAATATGACGTAGAGACCAGTACACTCTAACAAAAGACATTGCGTAGTGGACAGCGCTGCTAGCACTACTTATTCGGACTCCCCGTCTGATTTCCTTGGGTCGGATGACGTAAGATCTAACTGAGGTTGGCAATGTTGCTGTCTAAACCGGCTGATGCGATTTTTTTTTATTGGGTGTTAACCTAAACGAGGGGAGGTCTCTCCAACACCATGTTGCGGTGTTGCTGTCAATACAGATCCAAGTTAAACATTTCGTTTCTGTGTTACGATAATCATCCATCAGGGCCTAACATAGTGATACTCAGTTACCGTGGGGGCCAAAGTCGTTCCAACGTAATCTTACGATGTTGCACTTTTGGTCTACCCGAGATCCAACATGTGATAGCCGTCGCCGAGTAACAGTAACATAGTGAAGCCGTGTCATCCACCTTCGCCGAGATCCCAGCAAGGAATATCTGCATAATTAGCGCCAGGAGGGGGAAATAACATATCCTCTCCAGTGAAAAAACGCAACCATATTTTTTGCAAACATGAAAAACAGGGAATACTTAGGAGGGATCCCCGCAATCAAAAACTCAAAAGCACGAGACGTCGACAGTACGTTGTCAATCACTAACACCAGTACGTTGTCCCTCTACAACGTGATCTGCATGCTCTCACGTACGAGCTGACACGGCAGTAACATCAAATTGCCGACGTTGGATTGGGGATGTACGCTTTCTGCTGCGGTAACTTGTGTTACTACATAAATTGCATACGAGCTAACACCTTACATGGCAGTGCTTTATGGATCATGTACGTTTTGCGTTTGACTTACGTTACGGTAGGAATAGTTCCATTAACAACATGACGGTTCTCGATACTGACTGCTGCTGCGGCTGATACGGTAACACAATGTTAACGTCATGTTGGTAGTATACGTTGTTGGCCTAACCCTAAGTTTTGATATCCCCCAGGAATCCGTTATCACACTACCGTGTCACTGGTCATGTACGTTATGGCTGGTGTACGGTGGGGGGGTATCCGCATTTCCCCTACCGCGTTTTCGTCACTTGGACAAGTGGCCCTGTATCTCACTCAAAGTTGGACGCAAGTATCGTTTGATGTCGCGGAGTAGCGAGCAATCGCCCGCCGGTGAGTGTTGGCACAACAATGAGTTCGAATACTCAAGAATGCCAAATTTTCACTCATGCGAGTGGCTTCCATCGACTGGATACTAAGGACGTAGAAGGAGGCTCGCTACGGTAGCACTCGTATAAAGTATAGTGCGTGTTACAGTACAAAGTAAAATCCGCTGACACAATGACATGTCGCCACTATTAAAAGCTACGGGCTGGTTCCAGATAATGTTCGAACGGGTATTTGACCATGGACGTTATCCCTATAATGTGTAATACGATGACCGCTAGGAGTTCCGTCAACGCTCTGACATGGTGGCGCTCTCTACGAGTTGGCTACCTTATCACCGCGACACATAAACCTCAGTCAATACCGGATAAAGTTGACACTCTCATCATCTTAATACGCTATCGCCTTGCCAATATCATAAATCATTAAGGCAGTTACCGTAGTAACGTAATGTTACGATTTGTTTCGCTCACGCTGAACATTAACCTAACACGTCAAGTGACACGTTATCCGAGGTGGGCACGTTTCATTATTGGGTGGTGCAAACATACGTAGACGTGTTTACGCTTAGGAGAATACAAATATCGACCGGGGCGACAGCATGAAAAGTCGTTGAATCTGTCGGCTACTTCGTTGTTTTAAACCGATGAGCGCACTCACATCCCGGAGCGAGAGGGGTCCGACGGTTTACTGGAACATTCGGGGTCAAACCATGCAGTCCCGGGCCCGATGTGAAGAGGATGATTGACCATCCCCACCCCATCACCCAACCTCTTCTTGATACTGCTCAGCAGCAGCCTTGTGTTCCAGCTCCCTCCACTGCAGCACAGATATCACACTGTCACAATCTCCCCGCACAACCAGCGTAGCAGCAGCAGCAGCAACAGAGTAGAAGCACGATGCTGCGAGATCGCCGCGGTATATTTGACAAGAATCTTAGTTGGGTTCCTGACGTGCTTGGAGCGCAACGTTCGGACGCAGTGGCATCGGCGGTCTGTATGCCGTATACCAGTAGTACTTTTAACCTTGAATAGGGCACACAATCTTCAGCAACTATTACTCGAAATTAATGTGAAGACGCAATTCGTCTCTTGCCGTAGTGCTGCCGACATAATACTGTAGTATTCTGTCTGCCGTGGATAATTTAATGTAAGTATTGGATTCGATGAGGCCTCTTGCGCCGGGCAGGAGGTCTCGTCTGGTATTTCCCCCCGCGCTGAGCAGAGTTACGTATCCCCTACTCGGCGCGGGGTTAGTATCTGTGAATGATCTGGGTTTACGAGCCCAACAATGCTAATCCTACTGCCGGGGGGGTGGGACGGTGTCAAGAAACTGAGCGACCAATTCTACTCCCGAGGCCTCGGGAGCGAAGGAAGAAGTGACCTCGCAACGATACAAATTCCGAGACATTTCGATACGATCGATGTATCCATTATTTGTGCGAAATATGAGCCTATGGATTGGATCGTCATGTTACTGTATTATTATGTCTCTACGGTGGATCATTCAATGTAACTATTGGATTGGATGAGGCCTCCTGCGCCGGGCAGGAGGTCTCGTCTGGTATTTCCCCCCGCGCTGAGCAGAGTTACGTATCCCCTACTCGGCGCGGGGTTAGTATCTGTGAATGATCTGGGTTTACGAGCCCAACAATGCTAATCCTACTGCCGGGGGGTGGGACGGTGTCAAGAAACTGAGCGACCAATTCTACTCCCGAGGCCTCGGGAGCGAAGGAAGAAGTGACCTCGCAACGATACAAATTCCGAGACATTTCGATACGATCGATGTATCCATTATTTGTGCGAAATATGAGCCTATGGATTGGATCGTCATGTTACTGTATTATTATGTCTCTACGGTGGATCATTCAATGTAACTATTGGATTGGATGAGGCCTCCTGCGCCGGCCGGTGGTCCCGCCCATACTTCGGTGCGCCTCTTTTAGATTGCATTTATAGTAGACCGCTAGTCAGGGCAGTCTTCTCTAACCCCTACTTCTATCACATGATCTCAGTCCTTACCCGCACACGCCGCAAAGTCGTTTCTGAACTCTGGCGACAATGGTACCTCGATAGCGTCCGTCGCGTAGCACTGGCCACGTTTAGTCTTGCTATCCCGCACTTGTCCACTCGCGGTAGCCCCGATGAAGTACTCCGCAACTCAATCTGTCTTCCAGCCACCAATTTTCATGATCTCGTACGCAGCCGTCCCGGCCAATGATTTGCCGAGCGAGCCTCGCACTCGAAAACTGTGCGTCGTGAAGCGGTTCGGCAGGTCTGCCATCCGCGGATAGCTTCGCAGGTTCGCCGCCATACGGGCTGCGGAGAGAGAGAGACGGCCCCGGTCGCCTTCTGCGGTAGCCACGGGGAAGAAGTGCCCGGTGGCTACGTCCCACTCAATCCGCTGTGCGGCAGAAATGATCGCCATAAACCGCCCGAAAGGCCCAAATCGCCAGGCATTCTCGGTCTGCTACCACAGCCACTGCCTCACTAGAGGCCCGAAGCGTCTTGCCAAACTGAAAGTTGAAGGTCAAACCCTTAGACGCTAGGAGTGTTGAGATGTGCGACCCCATGGTAAGGGAAAGATCGTATCCCCTACTCATCCAATAGCAAGCCAAACAATACCAGGCGCTATCTCGGGTCAGAGAAACACGCTCCGCCGGAAAGATGGCCACCTGAGCGCGCGACCGCAAGTCGCTTAGCAGAGCTTTGAGTGTGTGTTCCAACACTGGCGCGGCTTGATTGACCTACACCCCGACCTGGTTCTGGTCCTCAGATACGAAGGTAATGTACGATTCTACGAACGGGCTCGAGCACGGATTTCCAACCTGGCGGACGGGGTCCCATTCTTCTCCTTTCCCGTTTTCATCGCCATTTTCAGCTTGGAGATCAAACCTCTTCGAAAATACTCGGCCGCCTACCGTTTAGCCGTGGATTAGCGAGCACAACGGGACCAGACACTTCTCCATCAGACACTCGACTCCACAGTCAACAGCGAGAGTACATACCGCCGTCTCGAGTAACTCTAGTACCATTCGGGTACGCACGTCAATTCGCAGCGAGTGAGTGGGCATAGCAGTACCGAACACTGTAGCATGGTACGCTCCACCCACACTATACACCAAGTCCGATACCAATCTGAGTCAAAATGTGCCCCCTTTTGTCGTCGGCTCTACAGCCAGCGGTCCCAGCGGCGCTAGACGACCCAACCTCGTGTACGCGAGTAAGCAACAAACACACTGGTACCTCTGGGGGATGCGTCTTTGTGGTGAACCCGATCAGATCCTGGTCGTCCTTGCTCCGAGGTTCCGTGGTCGGCGGTTGAGCCTGCTGGGCACCACAAGGACCAGCTTCGCCGGTCCCACACGAGCTCGCTCCAGCCGAGGCGCTTCCACCAGTGTTGGACCCACCGGCGGTCGCGACCGTCTCGATTAGAGCCGCCAGCCCCTCTGTTCCTGTCGCACCCGCCCCGACTCGTGGTTGACGCGCAGCGTCTCTCTCGAACGCTCCGTGGAGCAGAACACAGTGCTCCGACTCGAGGAGGATGCCCGAGGACCGGAGCAGATCGATAATGTGCCCAACCAAGAGCGTCGTTGATTCCGCCTCGCAGTACACCCGGGAGGCGCCGGCCCGAACGGAGGTGACCATTCATTCCGCGGCCTCTAGTACTTGGGGCCATGTGTCGGACCCCGGGCAAGGTGGCACCTTGGATGCCACCCAACCGAGCGCACACGCACCCTCGTACCGCGAACCCACCGCGCGGCTGCTGCCCGTCGCCAGGAAGACACGGGTACGTCCAGCACCGTGCCGGCTCCCAAGGCCCCTCCCTGGCTTGAAGCAGGACAGCTGTGCCAAAGGCGTGGAAGGGTCGACCCAGGTCGCCGACGCCCGGTTCGGATTGGGACGAGGAGCCTCCACGGGCGATGCCGGGACCGGGGCCGACGCGATAGCAGCAGCCACGTTTGCGGGTTGGTCTGGTGTTGAGCGCGTCGTTCGCGGCATCCTTCAATACTATCAAGACGTTGGCGACCGATTCGTAAAGCTTACGAGGGTTCGGGAGCGAAATGAAGAAGTGACCTCGCTGCGATATAAATCCCTAGACATTTCGCTGTAATAGATGGTTCAATTTTATGAGTCCATGGATTGAGTCCCAATTATACTGCTGTTATATAGTCTGCTGCTTCTGCTGCATGCTGCTGCTATATTTTGCGGCTGCTGTGCCTCTAGCGTGTGGGTCCGATTATCCTGATTAGTGATTTCAGG
Source organism: Macrocystis pyrifera (assembly GCA_031763025.1). Lineage (NCBI taxonomy): Eukaryota > Phaeophyceae > Laminariales > Laminariaceae > Macrocystis > Macrocystis pyrifera. The sequence goes on from JASSKH010000004.1 coordinate 8,827,147, forward strand.
CGATAGAGGCAGCGACACCGCAGCGGTGGTTGTTATACTTTCACCATTTTTCGCTGCTACGCTGAATATTCCATGAGTTGTTGTTTTTGTGCCCGTTCCGTTTCCCCGAAATAGAATGTTTTGTTTAATTTAAAACCTACGGATCATCCTTTCTGGCATACTCGAATCAAACTTTTCGTCGACTCTTGAATAACAAGTGCATCCATTTCGTCTCTCCGAATTCCGCAAAAATTCTAATTTCCCACTATTTATTAATCGGAATCGTTATTCAACCTCGGCAATATTAAATATACGATATTACGAACAGAGAGCGTATAATTTAAAACTTGTTATGTGCTGCGTTTTGTTCTCACTGCAGTGCCTGCAGTGTTGCGCCTCTGTGTGCCATGTTGTTTCTGAAACTTGATTTCTGTGTTGTAGGTTACTTACTCTGCTGGGTGGCTGCATCACGTTATTCGTTTGGCGCAAAGGCTTCGTCCCACTGTCGAAAACGGAGCACGGTCTTAGCTGGAGGGGGTGTCGGCTCACGTCATCTCCACAAAGTCCAGTCATAGAGATGACATGTCTCGAATCACTTATGAAGGTATTCTGCATCGTCCTGTTACAAAGGTCAATGTTGCCGTGACGAATTGTATGGCTCTCGCCTATATTGTATTCAACTGTCACACATGAGACAAACATTACAGTATATTAACTTGCTCGCGAATTCTGAACGGGTGCAGCATGTAGGGCCGTTCCTAACGAACACAAAAAAAAACGCAATAGGTGACTTTTTGGCATGCCAACAGATCACGATCCGTGACATTTCAGTTCTAGCAAAAAATGTCGGAAAAAGGTCACGTTTTGTGATATTTGCAAACTGTATTACTCCGATATTTCAAACCCAACGGTTTTCGCGGGTGGAGCCAACTCTCGCAAGTGGGGCACGCCCAGGGCCGGGCCGGGCCGACCGCGGCTTTCCCGGCCCGTGATATATTCGAATCGCGGGCCGAAGTCTGACCCAGCCTGCGAGATTACACCGACTCTCGGACAAGCCCGGTTTGCGAGATTCCATCTCGCAGGGCGTCTGCCCGGCTTGGCCTGTGACATCCTCAGGTACTTTTCGCGTTTGTCTTCGAGCTGTGGCTCCTTCTCCTCGAAATTTCGAGGCCAGAACCTGCACGTTAGCCTGCGCCCAGCGGTGTCTTTAGGTAGCCCCCAGTTGTCCGCAAGCAGCGTACGAAGCAGAGCCTTACGTGCCCGTATACCGACCTTCGGATACCGCTGGAGCGCGTGGGTTGCGTAGTGTACTGTTCAGGAATATTTCGAGACGCGGCAAATGTCACGAACCGTGATGTTGTTTTGTTTAGGGAAATGATTAAAAAAAAAACAATGGCGTCATGTATCGTGATTTGGTTTGATCAAACAAATAACGATACGCGACCAAAATATCACGAATCGTGGTTTTGTTCGTTCGTTAGGATTGGCCCTTAGTAGATGCGTTGCTGCTGGGGTGCTTGTGCGTGCAAGGTACTTAAGTACCATTCATCAACAAATATATTCGGCACTAGACATGGGATGTAATCTCTACAGTCAACTCAGAGAAGTACAACACAAGCACCATTTACACGTAATCGTCATACTACATACTACTGTATACGTTCCATGACAGTTTTCTGTGGACAACTGCTGCAGTAGTCCCCCCCCACCATACAATATTCTAGGGGTATTTTTTTTTTTTTTTTTTTTTTTTTTTTATCCATCATTTACTTCCCAGCCCACTCGTAGGAGGTTTTACCCTCGACGATATTCTGGACAAGCCGTGGTCGCAGGTGTCGTCCCTTCTCCCCCCCGGTACGTGCCTTTATTTTTTGTCGCGCATAGGGTTCAGCATTCCCACTGCTCGTCGATTTTCATCGAATGTAGCCAACTCACGCTTTCGCGCTTTCCGCTTATCATTTTTTTATGCAAGAAAAAGTCCCTATGAGCATGCACTCCTTGGGACTTGAACCCACGAAATTGATCTTGACAGGCACGCGGACCACCTACCAAGCCACCGGGGACGCCGGTATAAGTGACGACGTTCTTGTTCAGATTGTTAGCTTGTAAGCGGACATCATGATAAATTCTTCAGATTTTGATGTCGTTTCTCCGCAAATCAATATTCAGTCCGACCCGAACACGTATGTATGCAGTGTGTCGTGTGGGCTCTGTTGCCATAGAACTGTTTGCGGTCGTAGGGCTGCGCTCCTACAATCAATACACATGGACACTATGTTGTTGTCGTTCTGCTCTACAACGCTACCTCATGTTGTGCTATGTATACTGTTTTGCAGCAGCTGTACTGACTTGACAATTTTTTGGTGTTGCCAACTATTATTAGGCACATATACGCACAATACTACGGTTTGAGCTTGTCATCATTACAAGTATATGTACATGATTTGATAATGTTTGACCGCCTGAATATTCGAAGCTTGATCTTGCTAAATCAACACGTAATTCCAAACCGATACGCATGTCCACATCTCCACAGAACAGACGGGCTCAGAGATCGCACGAACACGCGTGCGTGACCGCGCTTGATACGGGACGTTCGTTCGTCCTACCGAGCGCGGCAACAGTCGACGATGACCCAGTAAAGCATACCAGGTATACCGTAGACGCCGTTGCTTAAGGTGGTCAACATTGCTCCCGCACGACGTGTTTTCCGAAGCAAGAAATGTACGGCCAACACTAAGCTCGAGTGAAATATACTTCCTACCGTGCTAATGCTATCGCGTCGAATCCGAATTTCAAAGTTTATACACATGGCCAATCGGCTACCACTAAACACCCTCTGGAGGACGCCCAAAATTGGGCTATACTATCGCGTGGATATTGTTTGACCCACCACACTGACGTGCAGAGTAGTAGGCAGCGCACCCCTCTGGGGGCCGAAGTCACCACATAACCTCTCTGGAGTGAATGGAATCGTCTCCTCTGGAGGACGCCCAAGATCGGGCGACACTGTCGTTTGGTCGTTGTTTACCCCACCACATCGATGTACAGAGTAGTCGTCTGCGCGTGCTCTGGGGGGCGGAGGCATTGTAGGAACCTTCTACAGGGGAGTAATCGTCCCCTCTGGAGGTTGCCGAATATTAGGCGGCAGTATCGGGTGGTAACTAGCAGACCGGACACACGGGCGTATGAAGGAGTTCGGTGCCCATCCTGTGGACACTGACTGCATCCCCCATAACCCTCTGGAAGGTATGCAACTGTTCCCGCTAGAGGGTGCCCAAACAATTTCAACCCTACAGTGCAGTCAAAAGCACACCCACCAAAACGACATCCAGTGGGTTTGAACGGAAAACTACCCTCTAGCTGGGGACGGAACAGCCTAGCCCTCTGCAGGGTGTGCAACCCGTCCCGATGGAGGCTACCAAACAAAAGAACAACCCTAGTGCGTGATGAAAAGCACACCCACCACATCGGCATCCAGTGGGTTGCCCTACGCAGTCGACCGGCCAGAGGGCGGCGTGGTTTCATTGCAACACCCGCTGGTGGTTACACCGTGCTCAACGGTCTAGACCCAACCTATAACAAGATAACACTCCAGACGGTCGCCTTTTAGCGCGCACAGCACAGGGGAATAAACCACCGTTAACGATGGATTCACATAAATATGTATACCAACAGAAACAATTCTACGAAATAATAGAATGTAAAATACAACCATGTATATACTACGCACAATGAAATAAACACATGCCCGGATCCTCGAGCACACACACGAAAGAAGTAACATGAGGAGACTACAAAGCTTTCCTTTGGAGTGTGGGAGAAAGATGGAGTCGCTTCTTGTACGTATACGACTTCGTTTTGTTGGCTTGGTAGGCTACTGCGCTAATTATCGCACGTTATATGTTGCATTTGGGGTAATGGCCTAAAGAAAGCCAACCGAGCGGAGTTGTATTTGTGTAAGAAACGAAAACATTATCGTGACAGCAATAATGATGTGACCCATGAGCGGGGGACGTAAGCGCAAGGTTCTAACGCGGCGAACTACTAGTAACACATAATATTAATAAATATGTAACAATTCTACGAAATAATACAACGTAAATTACAAAAATATACTACGTACAGCGGTCAAACAAATAAATTCCCTGCAACTCGAGCCCACACACGAGAGACGTAATATGAGGAGACTATACTGTACTATTACGGAGGACCATAGTTAATAGGACCTACGGTACACATAAACACCCATATATTTCCTTATTCTTACTCACAATATTTGGTCATATTTACTATGGCTCCCCGTAGTACCAGGTATACCTGGTATATGTTACTAGCCTCGGAAAAAACTCCAAAGTAATAGAGATACTACAGCAGTACTAGACTGAGCATTAACGCCGTCAAGATACCGGACGTGTGAGCACACATAGGTAGTAAGAAACAAAATGAATATACTCTCACACTTCTCGTCTTGATAATCGTCTCTTCCCTATAAGCATATACTTCGATAAGTAACTACATATGTATACCTGCCTTCCCGTTCTCTCTTTCCGCTATACCATTCTGCCGCGAACAAAATACGTTACGACTACCGAGCAGGATGAGGTCCCATTCCCGGATAAGCAATCCTTCCATACCTTCACAACTCCGGACAATCAGAGATGAAATACGTGATCACCCTGGTCGGTACCGCCCCGCATGTTGTGGAAGCACCAAAAGGCTGATCTAATATCTGATTGGTTGATATTGGTGGGGCTCGCGCCACCCAAAGAAGACACAGTGCCGTCCACGAATCTTAAATATTTTCTTACATGAACAACTCCGACAACAAGGTCACGAAAAAGGTGACCCTATGAGTCGATACCACCTCGCACGAGGTGGAAGCTCAAACCCCGCTGGATCAAGCGGGTTGGCTGATGTGGCGTTGAAGTTCTATCGCGCCCTGTGAGGATACGGGCCCATCCCCGGACAATCAACCGGTGTGTACATCTAGAACTTCGACAACCCATTGCGGACCAAACAACCCCTGGGTCGATACCGCCCCATCAAGGGAGGAAATTCCAACCCAAATATATGTGTCCCTTATTTGCTGAAGTTCCGAGCGCGAGCACGACTCGGCAAGAATAAAGTGTCTGCACCGCATCGTACACATTCCGTACATTTGCACATCCAGCATACCGGGGACCAACTCCGCCCCGGTTGACAAAAATGGCGACCACCCGGGTCGACACCACCGCTCTCTGGGCGGAACTCCTAGCCCCGCCGGCCGACTAGTTGGGACTCTGAAATTCAGCCAACGCCACCCGGCGAGGAGATAGACAGTCCCGTCCTCGGATCCCACCTCTACAACTCCAACAAACTGGGGACGAAAACGATGGTCCCCCAGTTCGATAACTCCCCTTGCGGTGTGGAAACCTCACCGCCAGAGCTCTTTGGTGTACTAACTCTCGTCAAGGCGGCATCCTTAACGAATGGGAGTAAGACGGTTCAGCAACTTCATCTGGTCGAATAGACGAACGTTGTTTACTAGTTAATGTGCATACCGCATGCATCATCATTACCGCGTTAAATGCGTGCTCAAAGTTGCGACCACCCCCGAAATGGCGCCGAATATTAAAATACACCGCAACAACTGTTGTTGTGCCGGCGAGAAACCTGACGTGTTTCATTGGCTATCAGCGGGCCTTAGGTAATAGGTCTCATGTTCGACAAAGTTCCCGCCCCATTCAAATCAACCACGCTGGAGGGGGGATCGTCCTCGATCTAAGCACACTTTTTTGAGGCAGTATATCATTGTTTGCCAATAGTTTAAGCTGACACCGATACTGAAATATACGTGCTTCATTGGATCAGGTTTCCTGTCGCGGCCGGTGACCCTGTCCGGACTACGATGTATCAGGGTGTCCTTGGCCACAGGTCTCGTGCTGCGTTGCCTGGACTCGTGCTCCAAACGGCGTAGCACCTACATGTGTTCACATTCCATGCTTGAGGAGCTACCTCGCCTAAATGTTATTTTGAGCTTGTAAATAGCCTTAGCCCGCTCAACGATCATACGGCCTAGTCTAGACCGATATTCAACACGATTGAGAAAAGCAAGCCGGGACGTTTGTCCGTTGAAGAACTCCGGCAGTCATAACGATTTATGCGACACTGAGCTGCCCCTATCCTAGTGGTCGTCCCGGATCGAAACCTAATACACGCCGAACGTCCTTCGGCATGTACAAAGCCATTTGGTCCTTGCTCCATGGAAAATGACTTCTCCATCGTGGTCGCGAAGCCGTGATTGCGTTGCCGCTCCGCACTCGCTACCCGTGTTTAGTGACAGAATATGCCAAGCGTCGTATCGTGCAGTGTGTACTTTGTTAAATAGGCCGAACGTGGAATGCTAGACCTCGTGCTGGAACCAGCTCCACCTACGCTGATTCCGTGTTGCTCAAGCAGGATCAGGCAGGGATCATCCCGTGCCCGATACAGTACACAAGATAATTCAACGAAGTAAACCTGGAACCAGGAATGTCGTGATCTGCGGACTATCCGATTGGGGCACGACTTTAGTTCACGTGTGATCATCATCGTGGGCATGGATCCTACCGTCGCGGGATTGTTTGCAGTCGAGAAGGCTTTGACGATCGTGTACGATATGCCTTGGCCCGACACTTACTCTTAATTCTTATAGTTGACAAGTTTGACAAATGCCTATTGTGCAGACGCTCATCAGCAGTCTGCGGTATGGTATGCGTACGCCTCCTCGTTGCAGTCATCATCAGACACCCTGGGTAAGTCTCCACGAGACGACAAACAACGAGACAAATATCACCCGATAACCCTCAGCAGGACAGCCGACTTCAAACGACTGGCAACCTAAGACACACTTACCCCACGCCTGCCGAATGCCATGATTATGACACGCATCATGAGAGAGAGCGGGTTGAAACCATGTGTTGTAACTGACGGGTCAGTACTAACGCCCTGGGACATTATTCGCGTGGAGGATGGAGACTACATCGCCAATGCATGCTCAACAAGCGACAAGCTTGAGATCAGGGAAATTCATGGCTGAAGGCTTGTCGTGAAGCAAACGACCGTACGTACTGTCTTGGTACGAAAACAGTCGCTCCTAGTATTTGTTTCGAGAAAAGAACACCCTGAACATGTAGCCGTAGACTTTGTAGTCTCTTCTTCCGATTGATATGCGCTCGAAGAGGCGTGAGGGAAATTCCGTAGTGACATAATCAGAAACTCCTGCAGCCAGCAAAACCTGTAGCGAGGGAACGGCAGGCGCGAAGTCAGCTCCTTGCAGGAACTCTGAAGATCTTGCGTCGAAGTATCGATTCGCCCGCAAGATCAAAAGGCCTCGGCGAACAACTGATTGAGGAACTTCAAACCGTCATGGTTCACTACAGATCTGGTTGAAATACACACTTAGTTCTTACATGAAATGAGGGGGCCCCATCCTCCTTGTACGATGGGTTACGACTACTTGTATTGCCGCGGGCCGTTCCGACGGTGCAGACCAACCCGCCGTCGAGGGGGCTGTGATCACGGCAGTGCGTAGGGTGCTTCCCATCAACCCCCCACAGTGCGTAGGGTGCTTCTCATCAACCCCCCACAGTGCGTAGGGTGCTTCCCATCAACCCCCCACAGTGATACTAGTATACATGTACAGCCGACAACTGTTGGATCTTGCTCTCAAGTTGATCACCGGGCCGCTCAAGAACGCTCGGGAGATCAATCTCGAGAGAAAGAGAAGCTGCTGTGATGCACCTTTTTGAAGCCACCGTCGCTCTCTGGTAAGCATGAACCAGCCGAAGTTGTAAATGCAGCGTATTAAACTGGAGATGTGTTTTTCTGTTGCGCGATAAACATCTAGATAGAGGTATTGTACAGTGATCGGAAGTAAGGGAACCAGAAGACGCTTGGGTGCCAGCGTCCCCTTAAGTCCTGGAAATGCCGTATGAACATAGCTGTACCTGGTACGAAAAATAGAGACAAATAAGCTACACGGGGAACGATATTTGCATATGTAGGACAGCCTGTACTTTTGTATCGACAACGTGCACTCTGCAACTCTACTAACAACTCCTCGCCTCCCCACACAATACCACAGACCGTGGAGAGAAAAAAACAAACAAATCCTGAACCTCCTATGAAAAAGGCTATACCAGGTAGAACATACATATGATACACAGGGGGGGGCACAGTTTGCATTTGTATAGCATTTACGTACAACAATGGCACTCGACAACCACACCAACGATTCCTCACGTCCCCACAGTATATACCAGGCCGCCGTACAAAAGAAGCATAAAGCTCACTATGTTCGTCCTGCACTCGTAATAACAAACCTGTTGTGGGTATGCTACAAGGGGCACCATCTGCACATCTTTGCGGCAACCACGCGGACAACAACTTCCCACCTCCCCATTATGGACCAGGCCGCCCAGAAAAAAACAAGAAAGCTCACTACATACCCCATACGTCCTGCAATTTGTTGGAGTAGATCTAAATATGGTACACAGGGCACCATATGCGAATCGTTTGACAACACTTTCGTCCTACAAAATACGCGCTCGACAACCACACTAAAAACACCTCCCATACCCACTACATCAGGCCGCCGAGGGAAATAACAACAACACACAATAATACCTTTAAGTCCTGAAAGTCGTATGAATAACGGTATTTATGCTACAGGGGGTATATTATTTGTATTTGTTTTGAAACTTGTACGTTCGACAAAGCGCGCTAGACAACCACACCAACCACTCCCCACGTCCCCACTATGCCAGGACGTCGAGGAAAAAAACCGAAAACTCACTAATTATGTCTACATTATATATGTTAAACGGGGCATAATTTGCATATTTTTGACGATCTCATCGTACGTTAATGTGCACTCAACCACACCGACAACTCCTCACATGGCCATAGTCTGCGAGAAGCTCTGCATCGTGTCCTACATTCTTGCGACAGCGATGACTGAGGCCAAGAATATAGAAACGCCGGTGCTCCGCTACGGCCGCAATGGAACTCAGAATATGACAAAGTTGGCCCGTACCCACGACTTTTACGACCTACCAGGTATCGTCCGCGATGTATATACTAGAATACTCAGAGCAGCAAAACTCGGCAAGGGCACGGAATAAGGATGATTCAAGCGAACACGCAAGGGGCCCCATACCGTCCAAGTACACCTCCCGTAAACATGTTCGTCGAAGGGCACATGTACTATATCAAAGCGCTGTGTACACGCCCACACCCTGAGCGCAGTACATAGAGCGCACAAACAACCTACATTTCTGAGCAGTATGCCCCACACACATCGCAAAGCTATCCTTCGAATATGGTTTGATATATTGTGTCCCCGCCCAAAGCACAAAAAACCGAGGGAATGTCGCCGATGGACGCTTTGAGATCGATGTCAAGAATAATTTTCCATGAAGCCTGACTCACCCCCCCCACCAATAACATCGAAGGCGTATTCAAGGATGTGAGCTCTCCTCGCTTCGTGCGACCGGAAAGCTTTGACCCCCCCCGGGCAGGGTAACGTTGTCGTCGTCATCGCCCAAAGTCTCGTGACGGGAGCTATTTTCTAGCTCCGTGTTGGTCGTCGGGGCTGCTCCGTCTTGCCTTGGACCCCCGGTCGCTCGAGCTGCGCCGCCTTCGGAGGAGTTGCCGCCACTGCCGCTGCCGCCGCTGCATTCGTTGCCGTATTCGCTGCCATCGCTGCACTTGCTGCCGTCGCCGTCACTGTCGTTACTGCTGTCGGTGCTTCCGTCATCCGTGGAGTTGCGGCCGCCACCCTCCTTGGAGTTGCCGTCACCACCATCCTTGGAATTGCAGCTGCCACCATCGCCGCGACCGAAAACGTCAGATTCCTCCAAGTCTTCGTCCCCTTGGGCATAAAAAATGTAAAGCATTCCAAGACGTAAAGGTGACGCACGCTTCAGTGCGAACATACGTGCCTAGACCAGGTAACCGTACATTTCTTCAATTTCTACTGTATCTTTGCTAAAGTACGCCATTGTCTTTTTGTTCAAGCAAATGCCATACTTTCTGCCTTCGTCGACTTTTTTCTCATGGTATATTTCTCGAAGCGCTGGTAGGCAAACACTTTTTCGAGGCCTTACTATACTCACGACCCGACGCAGCCGGCGCGCCTGTCTCTCGAAATTCGCAGATAAGACATATCGTGCAACGACAAAGCGGTCCATAGCCAACCTTCGCCCTTACTGCCTATTCCTGCCCTCCCCTGTCACCTTGACTATTCGTATCAACACCGAAAACTCAGAACATGCGTGCTCGTCGTAGCTTACACCAGAAACGAGTGCACCCGACACCCCTGTCCAATCCGTCTTACACGTCTTTGTCTCCCGGCCGTATGCATTGACTTCTTTTTTATGCCCTGAATGCGCTATTTAGTTCCGGACCCAGTCTCACCTTTGGTTGGCTCCCTTCGCTGTTGGTAACTTTTCATGCGAACTCGCAGCGTCCGACCGTTTCCTATAGTGTGTTGAATATTCACCTTGTGCGAGATCTTGGCAGTGCGTTAGGTAGACGATAGTTAGTAGGTAACGCAGAGCTTATGCCATGCACGTCGTCGGAGTCGACGGAAGAGGAGACGATTACAATTGATTGTTGTTTTTTTCGTTGGTGATATGATTTAACCCCAAACCCGTCTCTCGCAACGAACGCAAATCGCGAGGAAGCACATCATTTTCCTTCGTCAATGCTGATATCTTTGCGTCAGTACAACATTTGTCTCGGTCATGCTCATATCTCCGCGTGAAGTCGCAAACGGAATACCGTGCAGCAAAACACAGGAACCCTATACATGGGCAACGTTTCGGGTCGAACGATCATGAACTGACGTCTCACCGCCGCTTGTTTCGTATCGCAAATAGTGTATTGTTGCGGTCAGTTTTCTATATTAGCTATTGTTCGCGGCAAGAGATATAAAAGAGTTCGATTGTTTGACTTGATTCTTCGATTCTAGGTTGCCCTTTTGGCGGACGGATGCTAGTAGCGTCCTTCAGAAACTCAGGGGTATATTCGCCGTGGTTTTTGCCGCGATGTATGTGCTCTGCAATTCGCACCAAGATGAAGGCGGGTCGAAATGTAGAAAAAGGCCAGTACGAAGCAGGAATCTCCTATCCTTCTTCCGGACGGCCAGGATTCACCGCTTGAAGGCATTCAAGATGTGACGAGTTTTCTCCTTTGGATGAACCTCAGTCAATGTCTAGAAACAACAACACAGCTTTGGGAAGAGATGTCACTATTCATACCGCGACCAACGCATTGCATTGCACAACGCGGGATGTAGAGTGTTTTTCAGTCGAATGAAACCCGTCGACTCCAATTTGATGACCCTCCCGTTGTCCTTGAAATCGGTGCACCTCTAAATACTTCCTCGTCGTACCGGCTCAACAAACATTCGCTTAACCCCTTACGTTCCTATTATCGAGTATTTTGACGAGTCTACTGTATTATCGCGATCAATTCCTCTCTAGTCGAGGATGAGGCGTACGTTCGATGATAGGCGTGTACTGCGCACTAAGTATTTTGAGTGGGCTCCAACATGCAACACCACTGTTATCATCGAGCCACTTGTTGAGTTTTTAGGAAATCCTTTCGAGCAAAAAAAATCACCTCGAAAAACTCTTGGCCTTGCTTCGTGCCGATACTCACAGGTGTTATGTTGGTTGACAGCAGCAACCTAACTTTCAACGGCAGGAAGTTACACCGTGGTGTCCTGCTAGGTAATGAAGGTAATGAGTAGGAAGGACGCCAGTGTTGTTGGTGTTCTCGGACCGGTATTTTAACCCCAGTGTATCCTCTGACTCATTGATAGTTTCTGCCAGAGAGTGTATAAATATATGATTCATTGATATGGCGAATGTACGAACAAAACTAGTAGGCATGAGATGCAGTTCTCTCGTTTATCGCAAAGGGTCCCTAGTAACTATCTTGTAGCCAAACAAAATCAAATAGTGCTTAAGCTAATATTGTGCGTGAACCAAGTCTAATCGTGAGGTGAAAAAAAGAGAATTTTAACCTGTATCAAAACGACGTTGTATAGTGCTGCTAACTGCAGAGGGGAGTTCGATACAGCGGTTGTCATCGATCGGCTGGTTGAGGGGGACTATCCTTCCTACCATACGACGGTGACGCTACCACGAACGACATCCCGAGTACAGTTGATTTGCACTTGTGGTTAGTTTCATATGTTTAACTTACCGATGAATAACAGATGTTGTGAGGACTGTCGTAGGCATTAACGTTTGTATCCGGGACGGGTGTATCCGATATGCGCATGGCCACGACAAGATCGGACCTACGTCCGACCTTCACACGTGCGTCTCTTTCGTTCGACATACGTGACCAATAATCACGTTACCTTGTCAAACCTGTGTGAGCATACTCTCGTTCGCGCACTGGACCACCGCCGTTGTTTGTCTCGCGTTCAAATGTCTAAGAAGCAGTAGGAGGGGTCGCACGTAAATTAGTCTTGATCGGACATAACCCCGGAAAATATGTCTAGAGTTCGCCCGTGATTCCGTATGAAGGTGCCGTGCTGCTGGGCCTAGTTGGAACGCAATCCTAAAGTAGATTTAGGGCGTAACAGTTGAAACTTCTCCAGGGGCCAAAAACGCACAACAAGCAGGCGAAACCAGGAAAGCGTAGGGGACAATCACGTATATTACCTGATAGGTGGGACCGGACATGCTGCTACGTTTCGGACCACGCTTGGGATGGACACACATTTCCGCAGCACCGCAACCGGCATGGTGACTACTCTACTGCCGATTCAGAGGGTACTATAGCATACATATTCCTGTTGATATTCTTACTCGTACGAGAAAGTGGCGACATACATTGCCACCCACCCTCAACTAATGGGAATTGTTCTCATCTCGTACGAAATGGCTAGCATGGAGCTGAGAGGTATTTAGCCAACAGTTTTGTTGTCATGGGTCTCGACATGTTGCAGGTGGCTTGTACGCCGGAGCGGACGGCAACTACACTTCTGACTGGAGCGTAGAGTTCGTCGACAATTCCGCCGGTAGCTTGGGAGGCGCCATCTTGATTCAGATGTGTGACCGAGTTGAAGTCAGTGATGCAATGTTTAAGTCAAACGAGGCATCGCTCGGTGGCGCCGTTTACATTTTGGCTGAGGACAATAAGCAAACCAAATTTCTCGAATGTGTTCTGGAAGGCAACACGGCCGACGACGGGGGCGCAGTGTATTTGAACACAGGCCCCGGGGTTGACATCTTCAACGATTCGGTCTTCCGCGACAATTTCGCCAGTGAGTCACCCGGAGGTTCCTCGTTTGTGATCAAGAATTTCGCCAGCATTCGGTTTATATGTAGGGCACGATGTTTGCTCAGGCCCGATAGGATATCTGTATATAGATACTCCAGCTTGCCAATGTTTCAGCTACACTAAACTATACGGTATATATGTACACAAGCTGGTTCAAGCTGAACACCTCGATTTGTGTCCCCAACGCATTACCGCCTGCCACACCTACACGAATTTCACATACCAAATGGAATGCCCAAGTACCATATATCACACATGACCTCCACATAAATCGGTACGTGAACTCGTCGTCCAGCTAAATATCGATTGGATTGGTAGCTTTGTCCAGAAAGGTTGACAAGTTGGCAGATACGCTACGCGGTCGACATTGTGTGTCAGAGTGACACGGGTCTTACAAACTACATGTGTGCTTGTGTAGCACATATTGCTTGTAGGCGATTCCCTTGTCATCCCTTCTGAAACTGTGAAACAAGTTCCTAAATGTTGTAATTTGGTTCTGCTTCATGTTCTGGCTCAACTGTAAAACGTCTAAATAGTTTTTTTTCTTCGAAACGGTATTTCATCTGGGGCGGTATTTCCATGCCCCAGTGATCGTGTAATGCGATAAAATTAGCCGGCGTCAGGTGTTCCTAATCACGAATGTTCATGTTTTCGCACAGATACTCGCTGATGGCGGTGAAAATTGTAAGTTAGACGTAACCGTCCAAGTCGATGATGCCCTGAAACTACAACACCTGAGTACAATGCAGTACAGCTGTGCATTACACTACGAGGTGCAAGTTTTTCAGCACACAAAGTCCAAATATTCGCGATGTTTTCGGTTGGCACAGTCCCTTACGTTTTGCGCCGATTGTATGAGAGCCGTGAGGAAGCTGTTATTTTTTCGTCGGATGTGTTGTGCCCTAAACGGCTAAAATACCCCCAAAGGGCCAAGCGCACAACATATTTCGTCGGACCCTTGTAGCAAAATCGGTCGCGGTTCGCCAGGGACCCGAAGAAGACATGTGCAGGCGTTCAGGGTATGGCTTTGAAAACCGGAGTGAGGTTTGATCTGCAGAATCATATGCGCTGTTCGGTTGGAACCAGTATGTAGCGTCAGGAATCAGAAGTATGATTAAACGAAAGTTTGCCGAGTACAGACACCCCCACGCCCGGCGAATACTATATATAGGTGTAGGCTGGGCAGCACATTTTGTTTCAACGTCCAGTAAAAGTATTTTTACCATCTGCTGACAGAGCTACGGTGTAACCAACAACAAGGAGAGTACATGTATCGTACCCCATACGAGTGCACCGACGATAAAAAACGGTGCGATTATGAAAACAGTATATAAAAGTCGGAAGTTAACGGGAAACTTTCTAGACCAATGCAGCTAGATTATACCTTGTTATGGATCCGATGGTACCTTCAGACTTTACCCAACCGGACGACAACCCCGTAGGTGTAGACCTTGTGATACACTGCGACAGTCCAGAGGCTCGATATGTGGCGGTACGGGAGGCAGGCCATCCCGCTTGAGCTTCTCACAGCACCGACTTCAACAAGTCTGTGGTTCTACCCCATTTCTAGCCTAGTGGTTGTCAAAGCCTATTTTGATAGATGAGACGCGTGTTGCAATAGGGGTAGGTTTTACTGGCTGGACGGTTTCTGAATGACTGGTATTTGTAACCCGAGGTTGTCGGGATAACGCCATTCTTGCGTTTTGGTATTGCTGTTCGTACACCTAGTTCACGGAACTTTCCTCGACCATTGCTCGTTCAAAGTTCACGAAATCGCTCAAAAATATCACTGAGCTCCCCAAACGAGGAATATCAGGAACTAAATGGAGCACCTTCGCACCACAAACGTGCATCAGCACGAGCCTGAACGTCTTATCAGATCCACCTAAAATCTCTGCTACCACGTAATTTTCGGGGCATGTACCGCGACCGCTGATCGGGTCCATACTCAATGCCGCCCCTTTTTGGCTAACGGATTGCCAGCCTAAACATCTCTTTGAAAGTTTGAGAGGCGTGGCCAAACTCATGATTCGCTCGCTGCACGTGTTGCAACTATGGTTGCAGCGATATTCATCGCTGCACCAACAGCTTTGCGGCCGGACTTACAAGCTCTCCCACGTTTTTCAACGGCCTCCAACAATTTTACAGGTACCTCGGGAGGAGCTATTTTCCACACAGGGTCTTTGCGTGTTTCTAACACCAGTTTTGTGGCGAACAGGGCCGTGGTTGAAGGTCCCGCTATTATAAGCATTGGGTTCCTGGAGGAGATGTTTAACGTGACTTTCTCGGAAAACGTATTCTACTGCCAAACCGGATTGTACGGCTACATCGAGAAGAACGAGGCAAGAACGATAAGTATAAACATATACCTGCCCTAGCATGCACCTTCAGGCGAACTCACCGACTCACATATCTCCTTACAGCTTGTCGGTACTCACTACGGTATCTGGTGTCTGGATGGACGCTGTTGTGCCTGGGTTTGTGCAGCCTCTGAACAGCAGTTGCATATCAGGTATAGAATATGAACAGATTTCTGCACGCCGAACCGAACGCATGGCAGCGCACAATTCGTAGCATGTTTTGAGCGGCCTCCTCCAAGACGTTAAACCCAACAAAACTGTTTGAAACGTTGTGCATGTTGTCCACATAGTCATGTTTATCAAACACGATGTACAGTTGTTTGGACCTCATCCATTCAGGCGTTTTCTCACGGTGCTAGCGTTCAGCTCTTGCTTTGTCCACTCATTTTTCTGTCGGTACTCTTTCCGCCTGTCATTTTCATGCGATCAGACAAAATTCTGTGATTCGTGCTTCAACGAAGTGTGTTCTCGGTGTTCAACCGCTCGCGATGGCGTGGGCATAATCGCCGAAACTCGAATGGATGGTAAGCCTGTCTGTGCAGAGCCACCCCTCGGCGCTACGGCCCCGTCAAGCGGCACAACAGTCGCGAATCTGTCACTCGATAAAGGCTACTTCCGTACCTCGAACGAGAGCCACATAATTCTGCAGTGCTACCGAAAGAGCGCCTGCCACGGTGGCAAGGAGGCCGACAACTACTGCGCATCTGGCTACACCGGACCATGTGAGAAAGCATATCCATGCAATGTTCGGGAACTACTGCTGTACTATTTGTTGGGTTGGGCTTACACCAAATGAGCTGACCCTGTGGACCCTGCAGAATTATCGTTGTCCAAATTACATTTGTCTGCCGTGTGCTTTAAGTTGAACCTGTATCAGGGTGTATTGGCCCTACGTTTACGCTCACCTCCCCGACAACAAGGTCACATGGCATGATGGGACTGCACTATTCATTCGTCGTTTTGGGCATCCGATTAACAACGTCGAAGCAAGGCGCCTGAATACCTACTTCCTCTTCCCACTCGCCGTTCCAGACTGCGCCGTTTGTGAGCAAGGGTTTGCGCCAGGGATTGCTTACAGCTGTCGCGAATGCTCTGGGGATACCACGAGACTAGCGGTGGGGCTTGCGGTGGCTGTGGGTCTGGCTCTGTTGCTAGTGGCTGGTCTACTGTTTTCGTATATGTGCAGTACGGTGCACGACGAGACCGACGAGGGCATGGAGATAGGTCGACGGTCATGGAAAAAACAATGTTTATCATTCCGATCGACCCTGGTCAACATGCTTCCACTTAGGGCCATCAAAATCGTCGTGACCGTCTGGCAGATCATTTCTCAGGTAAACGAGCGTTGGCGTCCACACACGATATCTACAGAAGGTAGAGTACGTATACACAGGTTTGCAGTTTGTCTACCTTCTCCCTTGGTAGCACACGGGGCATAATATTGGTGTCGAAATCGGATACGTGGGCATTCCAGTTTGGAAGCTAGATGAATTAGTGTCCCCGCTGACGTCTAAAAACACATTAACAGGAAGGGTATCGTGTGTTCACTGACATCACCCCTGATGACGACCTCAAGCAGCAAAATTCTCGTATCTTGCATGTATGAAGAGGAACGTCCTATATGGAGTTCAACACAATAATGTGCACCAACTGTATCCAACATCTAAACGATATCTTGAGTTGCCCACGACTTTGTGGACCGAGCAACCGCGTGATGACCGTGTTGCTGACGATGTTGAACGTGCAGCCATTGACTAGAGATGCTAATCATTCTCACCAACTGATGCTATTTTCGCTAGGTTGTGCCTGTCGTAAATGATTCCGTGCCTTGCTGCCATTTGGAACGCTCACCCATGTTGCTAGCGAGTGGTCTCAGAGGCTTAGCAAAACAAATATTCCCACGTTAGACATTGACTCCCTGTGTCTACTCCACATGCTGTCCTGCTTGGTTCCGTTTCCCACTCGCCAGTTTGACGCCATCGCAGGTGACGTATACCCGGAGCTTTACCAGACCTTTATCTCGAAGATAAACCCGATAAACCTGGAGTTGGATTTTGCCTTCTCGTACTCTTGCTTGGTCAGTAATAATTTTTACGACCATCTTGTTTTCGCCACGATTACTCCGCTTGTCGCGCTCGCCAGCCTAGCGGGTAGTTACTTCATCGCAAAAATGAGAAACAGCTGTTCTTCCGAGTCTGCAATGGGCCAGGTGCGCCACAAGCATCAGGCTGCGGTACTTTTTCTCGCTTTCTTGGTCTACTCGCCGGTATCGTACAAGATATTCCAAACATTCGGCTGCGACGAGCTTGACGATGGGGAGACATACCTTCGAGCGGACTACAGCCTTTCTTGCTTGACAGCTCAACACAACCGGTACAAGGTATACGCGTTCGTCATGGTGGGTGTCTATCCTATTGGCATAGCTCTTGCGTTCGCGGGGTTGCTGGTTTGGCACCGGCGTGACCTCGTCAAGCCCGACCGGGGAACGATGTCGCACCTGAAACCGTCGAGCGGTGTATGGGCCGCATACAGGCCGTCTATATACTACTACGAGGTGGTAGAGTGCGGTCGTCGGATTGCTTTGACTGCCATTGCGGCGTTGATTTTTCCCAACAGCACGGCGCAGCTAGCCATGGCTCTTTTGTTTGCGGTGGTGTGCATGCTAATTTCGGAGGTCTTGTCTCCCTTCCAAAAGGCTATCGACATGGGCCTGTACCGTTGGGGAAACGGCGTAGTCGTGGCCAGCATGTACGTGGCCTTTCTTTCCAAGATTGATGTCGGCGAACCTATTGCCAGTGAAGGGTACCTCTTGACCTTTTCCGGCGTTCTCATCGCCGCGAACGTGTTCATGGTCGTCACGGTCTTGGTCCAGACGGTGCTCTTGGCGAAAGAGATAAAGGAGAGGAATAATTCGGTCAGGGTGATCGACATCCCTGTCCGCCGCACGCAATCGGTGTCCTGTATAGAGTTACCTTCACTAAACGAAAGGGGCCTATTCAGAGAGAAGGGTGCCGCTCTCGAGTGTAAAGACTCTGAGATCTAAGGAGCTGTTCGCAGAACATTAATCCAATAAGGTCACAAGGCCAAACCCCCAAAATCCCCGCGCCTGTTATATAATGTATGTTCTTGCAGGAGATACAAATTCGACTTACGTTTTGGCATTCTTGCTTTCCGGAGGGGGGGGCGGCTGCTGGGCATTCTTGCGTTCGGGAGGGGGCGGAGGCTGCGTTTTGTTTGAAGTTTGAGCGCCACCTCCAACCTCGAAGATGAAGTGGTGTTAAATTTCGCAGGCAAGCGCTTGAGAGTAAAACTGCGGGGAAGCTCAAACAGGATGTCACGGTATAAGAGAAATGTTCCCCTTCACGTGCAAAAAATGTGCCCGGGGTCCCACCCGAACACGTCTCGTGGAAAACCTGATCTTGTTTTTGACATCCAAAGGGTTCCCGCGGAAATATCGTTTTTTTCCGTGGTTTTCAGGTCCGTGCCGCAAGTTCCGTCAGGAATGCTTACTTCTCGATGGCTGCGCAAAGTACAATGACTACGGAATCCCGCCGGTGATACTGTAGTTCCGCGCGTCCCGCGTGTAAGATATCACCACGTACACATAGTTTATTAGCTCAAACACGTATAATGTGGGATCAAGATATTACACCCAACGTAACATTACATACAACGTACGCATTCGCACCGTCGTCATCGGGGTGTGTAGCATCGAACATGTCCCGGGTCTTCTCAGAATGTTGTATTTTGTTTTTCAGGTAGGGTGTATGTTACATTGTGCATTTCTGGGGGGGGGGGGGGGGGTGTACTTTTGTATGTCTTTGTTTCGATGTTTTAGTTTTGTATACGTATGTTTTTTAATGTCTGTATTCTTCTACACGAGTATTTTTTATGTTTGCATTGCTGTACAAGTATGTTTACCATTTTTGTATGTTTGTGTTTCAGCTTGTATGGTGTATCTTGTATTTTTTATTTTGTGTCTTGTTGTGGAGTATCCTTAATAATGCCCCGAGATTATCTAGGCTGCAGAACACAACATTGTACTTGCGGGCGTCCCGGGAACGGGTATGGAGGCTTACAGAACTCACAGAGGTTCCGCGTAGGTACGCATGCGAATGTTGTACCCGTACCTGTACCCGACTCAGTTTTATCAGGGGGCATATCCGTATACCCCAGGTATCGTGGCACGGGAATAACGTACAGAATTTGTCGGGTTCAAGTACTAATGTCTCACAGGACTCACTAAAATTCTGGTACGGTTAATGCCCGTACTAAAACGCCGTGTAGGTTCTGTACATACCCGCCAGACCATAACAAACCGTCGATGCTTGTATGTTATTGTTGTATTTGTTGTTTATGCATTTGGTATTTTTGTACCAGCCAGGTATGTTGTAAGTTTGTGTTGTGTATTTTGGTTTGTTTGTATTTTGTTTTTTCGATTATTGTATTTTGTATTTTGTATGTTCGTGGGGTATCCTTTAAAATACCCCGAGAGTATGCACGCTGCAGAACACGTCTTTGCAGTTAGTGACGTTCTGGGTACGGAGGCACACAGCACCCACAAAAGTTCAGCGTAGGTACACATGCGAATGATCTACCCGTATGTGTACCCGCACTAAGTTTTTCAAGGGGCATATCCGTACCCCAGGTATTGTGGCACGGGAAAATGACTTACAGAATTCTCAGGCTCGGGTACCAATATGTCACAGAACTCACTAAAGTTCTGGTACGTTACTACCGATGATAACCACCGGGTTAGTTCCGTATGTACCCGACAGACCACAACCAACCGTGAATGCTTGTGGTTTGTTTATGCTGTATAGCTTTTTTATGCATTTGGTATTTTTGTATTTTTGTATTTGTTTTTTTTTTTTCATATATTTGGTATTTTGTATGTGAGGTATCCTTGAAAATATCCCGAGAATATGTACGCTGCAAAAACCGACTTTGCACTTAGTGGCGTCCCGGGTACGGAGGCGTACAGAACCCACGGAAGTTCCGCGTGGGTACGTATGCAAATGTTGTACCCGTATCTGTGCTCGCACTCAGTTTTCGTTCCGTGGCATATCCGTACCCCAGGAGTATTGTGGCACGGGAATAACTTTCAGAATTTTTTGGTTCGAGTACGAATATCCCACCTGCAGAACTCACAAAAGTTCTGGTACGTTAATACCGCTGATAAACCCCCCAACAGACCACAGCAAACCGTGAATGCTTGTGTGTTAGTAGGGGTTTTTTCGTATTTTGCATTTTTGTGTGTTCTACTATTGCATATTTGGAGTTTTGTATTCTTGAATGGTTTATTTTGTATTTTGTATGTATGTCTATGGGGTGTCTTTGAAAATTCTTTGAGGGTATGTACGCCGCGGAAGAGGGCCTTGCACGTTCTGACCACTGACGTCCCGGATACGGGTATGGAAGTCTTACAGAACTCAGAGAAGTTCCGCATGGGTACGCATGCGAATTTGGTTTATGTAAGAACGGCATCTATCTACGCTATTTTGTCAGAAGCCAAGCGTAATAATAATGTTGTATGTACCCGTGCCCGCTCCCAGTTTTTCTCGAGTGGCATATTCGTGGCCCAGGTATTGTAGAACGGGAATATATAACTTACAGAATTCTCGGGTTCGAGTACGAAGGTCGTACAAAACTCACAAAAAGTATTTACGGTTAATACCGGATATAGTTCTTGGGTCGGTTCTTTGCGTACCTAACAGACAACAACCAACCGTGAATGCTTGTATGTTTGATTTTTGTATTCTCATTTATATAGATGTTGTATTTTAGGATGTTTGGATATTTGGATGACTGCCTTTGAGTTTCTTATACGTTTGCATGTTTACGATTGACATTTTTATGCTGGTATGCTGGTTGTGTTGCACTTTGCATTTGTTCATTTTTGCATTTTCGTCATTCGTGCAGGTACGAAGTATATAGTGTTCGCACGTTTTCCCGAGTTCCTGCGAGGACAGGCGCTCTTTTGTGATGGGAGTATCCCTGGGTTTCACTCGAAGTAGCCTAGGTTGCTACCAGCGCTTAACTCTGGAACAAAGTGTTCGGGTTTGCTCAAGAGTGGTTGTGTTTGTTGAGTTCAAACAAGTGCGATGAAGTGCATACACAAGCGACCTGCAGGCCAGACGGTACGGGACTCCGCATGAATTGGAAGTGGGCACAAGACGGGGTTGGGCTACATCCGTGTGTAGCTTTCGTGTTTCGTGTTTCTTTTGAGTTTTCCATGTCGGGATATATTGATACTGTACTGGCATATCTCAAATCACTGTTCAACGTTTGAGGTCATGCTGCATATTACATAATTGAATGGCGAATATTGTAAAGTACTCATATATCAATGTGTACTGCTGTGCACTTGCATAGAAAAGGTACTACTGGTATTCCCGATGATACTGATACTCACATAAACACCAATCATCATATATCGCGGAGGCCGATTTACACCCCGTAAAATCCCGTCGTGGGCAAAGATAATTTTCGTCAAAAGCCGTGGCGGCATTCCGGCACATAAAACGTTCCCGTGGCGGCCGGTTTCTGTGCTTACTACAAGCACTTCGCGTTGGCGCCCGCTACGCTCGCCCACGACGAAGAAAAATTGAACGAAACAGACGGTCTCAACAATTAGATGCTAACAGGCGATTTGCAAATGCGAATAATTCCATGCTCCATCCAGGAAAACAGCTTGAACACCGGATGCCATACGTACATACGTACCCCTGGTAAGGTTCTTCTTTTCTTCTTTTGATGCGCTGTACGTAAGATCAAGCACCGCACGCCACGGCAGCACCGCCGAAAATTGAGTATCAACCGATCGGTTGAACTCACAGATGATGTGCCTTTGATATTTATTCAAATAAAAATCAATGAAAATGAAACCGAACATTTCGGAAAGAAAACAAATCCCCCGTCCCCTCTCATGTAATATTTCTCCGCCCGATCGGAACACCTTGCACCGGTCAAGAAGAAAAAAATAGAACAGCAGAGCTTCTCACTCAGCCT
This sequence comes from Macrocystis pyrifera, assembly GCA_031763025.1. Taxonomy (NCBI): domain Eukaryota; class Phaeophyceae; order Laminariales; family Laminariaceae; genus Macrocystis; species Macrocystis pyrifera. The sequence goes on from JASSKH010000004.1 coordinate 8,849,823, forward strand.
CGTACGTCGCGCGCCCCTTTCGATACCACCTCGGCACCGATTCGGTTCGGGTAAAGCTTTCCTCCCTCTCTACCACAGTGAGCTCCGTCGCCCGCCTTGCGTGAAGCCCGGTACTCACCGTGGCCGTCGTCCGCCTGCTCGACAATTATTGGTGCTCAGACTGCGTAGCTCTCTCTAAGAGCTTCAGCTTGGTCGTAAAAATAATCACCGCTTGAATATCGTTTTTCCATGCCGAACGACCCTTATAGACTGGTACATATTGTATCCAATTCCACAAATAGAGGCCAGACAGAGCTCATTTATATGGTCCCTTGTGTATCGAGGCACACGCGACGCCTAGCCACGAAAACGGCGATGCGCTCCTTGCAACCACCCGTCTACCCGCCAGCACCTGCTGACACCCGCAACGGCGCAGTGCTCGCCCGCGGTTCCGTGCTCTGAGTACACGCACGCACACGAAACGAAACAAGAAAAAAAAAAGAACTCAAAGTGCAAAAAGATGGCGAAAACAAAGGACCACTGGAAAGGTCCGGCAAGTAATCGAAGGAGGCGGTGTCCGAGTGGGAACTCTGGGAGGCCAGGGATGTTCCAACCGAGCACGCTCGGAGATAAATATATCTCTGGGTAGTTCTATAAGAATGAGCCGTGAATTCTGGCGGGTGGCTACCGTATTTAGCCCTATAGTCCAGTGAAACGCGTTCAGGACTGTGCCCGTTTCATCACCCGGGGTGGTATCCTGATGTGTGGTGATATCTTGCGAATCCCGCAGATTAAGAGCATACTTGCTTACTAGTACGCATTCATCGCCGAGGGTGGTTTCTGGTCAAGGGGGGCTAGCCGAAACCCTAAGAGGGCAGTCCCGGAGGGGAGTTTTAGTACAAATTGGGGTACTCAAATAGGAACCACAGCGTGCGTGATGCAGCAAGCTTCGACAATCCAGACCTTTTGGCGTCTAAGGCGCCGGGGAAGGTCATACCACCGATGTGCAGCAACTTTTTTATACCGCTAGAAATGCCGACATTGAATGAAAAATACTAAGCACATAATAAATGCAATCTAGACAAGCGCACAATATGGAAGAATTTCCGCCGTAGCACTGGGAAGCAAAACGCGGGTGTGTGTCATTTGACCGCGATTGCAGTTCGTAAACATGAAGAAAGGCAAAGTTTCCTGTCAGGGAGAATGTTGGTGGTGAAGCATTGGTATTGTATTCACCGCATATGTCATTGGAGAAATACAGCACGATATAGATAATGTACAGCAGTACTAGTTCATCATGCTCAAGACGGCGTGGGGAACACCAGGCACCCGAGGGTTACTCCAAGTCCGTCGCACAATAAGGCCAGCTCGGGGTTCCCAAATCAACTTGGGACAACCGCATGCTTCCGGCAAATAGAAGAGAGACACGTCGGAAAGTCATGTGGTGATTCATGATTGATCGTGGGTCGTGGTGGGTAGTCGAGAGCAATCGAGGTGTGAGCTCGACGGGAATTAGCTTTCGCACTTCCTCGATCGCGGCCTTGTTTAAGACGGGAGATGGTCAGACGGTCGATTCCCGTAGCTGCGAAGGGGCTTTCACACCAATTAGTGTTGATATGTTCGGGAGCCACCGCAACGGCCACAACGTCGACACAGACGTTAAGGAGACCTGGAATGTTATGGCCGCGCAACACGACACCTATACCAGACGGGCACAACCTCGAAACCCTATCACAACCGAGATGGAGGTGGCCGTTTGGGTTTGGACCGTCGTCACCGTGTTACAAGCTCTTGCTCTGTGTTCGCTATCAAAACGGAATCAACGACTAGGGTATATAGAGTCGCGGTTAGGTCGTGGTAATTTTCTTTGAGATTAAGTATATAGAACTTTGACGTGAGGCGTCGTCGATCACACAACAGCCGCATAAGACGTAAAAGGCCCATATGTGGCGTTTCGAAAAGTTTAGAGTGCGACTGAACGTGTGCCCAAGACCAATGGACGTCGACGTAGTGACGGGGGTTCAACCTCTTCGCGACCATTCTATAACTAACTCTCACATAACCTTTCAGGTACTTGGGTACGTCCCCCCGAGGTATCGCTGCCAGCGAGGCAGACTCGGCCGCGGTAGATTGTACAGTGCGGCATGACACCATCAGCTACAGCCCTTTATTTCGACTCATAGCCATTCACCCCGAAGCAAAGTCTCCCCCACCATCTACCATGGCATATATACAAGGGGAGCTTCACCGCGGCGTGCTGACGCCCTCTTGCGGCTTCGCGCATGCCCGCAATGGCTAAGGGCGTATCGGTGTTCAACTCGAGGCCGTTAGGGCGACAGTACTGCCAACAGGTGCATTTAAAAGAAACAATTCTGAGTGAAGAAAAAGAAAACGCTGCCATGCACAAAAAACGCAAAAAACACACTGCCATCCACCATCCGGCCCAACATCGCATTAGTCGTTCGTATACAGCAGCAAGCACCACTACAAAGTACTACGTACGAGACGCTCGGCGTCTGTACTCTATACTTCCTGTACAGATATATATACACAATAGATTGAGCAGCAGTCGATCGAGTTAATCGACATGACAAAGCGCCGGCGATTACGTTGGTGCAGCAAGTTCAGCAGTACCAGAATAGCGTACAGGAATGTATCATACGAAAATTACGCTTGCACGAGACCTCCGCCGAGACGCCATATAAATGTCAATTGTGAGATGGTACTCGTGCAGCTTCCGAAACAGATGGATCCGTCTTTCAGCTTTAAGATGCCGAGATACATCACTGAGACGAGTTGACTTGCACAATAGCCATGCTCACATGGGGGTCGGCAGCAAAATCATATAGCAGACAACGCAGCAGCACTATTACGGGGGTACATAGTTAACAGGACCTATGGCATACATAAAAACCCATATATTTAGGTATTTTTTCTAACAATATTTGGTCCTGTTAACTATGGACCCCCGTAATAGTAGCAGAACAGAACAGCAGCAGGACATACCTAGCAGTAGCACCAGGGCAGCGGATGGGCAACGGCAGCAGCAGCAGTAGCACATCATGCACGCCAGAGGCTGCCTCTGGCACAACAGTCGGGGCAGGGGAGCCCGGTGGCGCATGAGCAGGAAAGGGATAATGCTATATCTCAGGCCGACCTACCCCGTGAGGGGGCCTGCCTGAGCAGCACAGCTACAGCAGGACACCACAGCAGCTGCCCCTGGCAGCAGCAGCAGCGTAGCGGCAGTAGCAGCAGTAGTAGCACACCACGGACGCCCCGGGCGCCAACGACACAGCAGTCGAGGCAGGGGAGCACGATGGGGCACAACGAAGAAAGTTGTAATGGCGTCCCCGTTGGAGTTTCTTTGAAGTTGGCTAACCTCGTCCCCACTAAAGTCTAGTTGTAGGATCGAGTCTCACCGAGTGCGTGCTCGTGCTCGTAGGATTTTTATCTTGCGCAAAATCTTGACGAGCGGCAAGCGTAAGAGCGTGACGTGCCCTGGCTGCCGGCTGACCAGGTGTGCTGTTTCTCGGTTTATACTGAAACGTTTGAAATAGGTAAGTCAGCTGTGCGTCAGACCGGTCGAGTGATCGATAATTGTGTCATCGAAGTCTCGTGGCCAAATAGTTTGGTTGACGGCTTACCTTTGCCCCGTCAGGCTTACCTCTCGGCCCGTCAAACCCTCTTCTGATATACCATCTTGGGCCGAGGACTGCGTGACCAGCAACAGAAAAACAATACAGCAGCTGCACGTAGCAGCAGCAGCAGAGCAACAGCAGAGCAGCAGCAGAGCAGCGACAATAGCAGCAACAGCAGCACCACCTGCACACCACGCACACACGCCCGAGGCCTGTTGCTGCTGCTACTGCCGCACCACATTTTTCTTTTTCTCGTGTACACGTTCACGCAGTGCCCAGACGGGGCGCGAACCTTCAAACGGTTTGCACGGGATGGGGCACAGATTTTTCGTGATTGGTCTAAATTTCACAGGACTAGTTTGCACGGGACCGGCGTTTGAAAACCAAACACGGGATGGGATGGGGACGCGAACATTTCCACGGGATCAGTTTGGACAGGAACGGGATCTTCGAAATTCCACGGGATCACGAGATTGTCCCGTAGCCCGCGGAACGGGATGTTCTCAACGGGACAAAAACCCGAGAGAAGCCCTGCAAACTTCATGTCCTAATTCGCAGTGGTTCACGAGATACGAACTTCGGATGGTTTATCCATTTTGCTGGCCCAGCTCGTGCGTACGAGACTCTCGGCGTCCGTACTGTACATTCCGTACGCGGATAGATACAAAACAATCAGTCGGGCATGCGTCGATCGAGTTTAATCGACAGCGAGAAGCGGCGGCGACCACGTTGGTGCAGCAAGCCCACAGCAGCAAGCACCAGCAGCAAGCACCAGTAGCATAGCATACAGGTACGTGTCATATGAATACTACGCTGGCACGAGACCTCCACCAAGACACCAAACAAATGTTAATTTCAAGACGGTACTCGTACAGCTTCCGAAGCAGATGGGTCCGTATTTCAACTTTAATGAAGAGACACATCACCGATAGGAGTTGATTATATATTTGCCATGCTCATAGGGGTTAGCTTCAAAAACATGTTCCAGGCATAGCACTGAAGCAGCAGCCGCAGAACAAGACAGTAGCCGTAAATATATAGTAGCAGAACCAGAGCAGGAGATGAGCAGCGGCAGTAGCAGAAGCAGTTGCAGTACATCGTGCAGGCCCGAGGGTGCCCCTGGCACAACAGTCGGGGCAGGGGAGTCCGGTGGCGCACGAGGACGAAGAAGCACGACGTCGTCGTCGTACCTCGTCGTAACCGGTACATGTTTATGACTTATATTATTGATTGGCGGTTACACGATAAAAAAAACGCCTTCACAAAAACAACCTAGATTCCACGCCTCATGTTACAGGAAATACTGATGCCCAATGGCAATGACGAGTACTCTTCGTTGACATTGCTGGTGCCTAATGGGAATGACAATAGTCGTTCCCACTGATGATCATCATTGCCACTGCTGCTGCCTTCTGCGGGTGAAAAAAAAACAAAATCGTAGGCACTGTTTGTACCTCCTCGACTGTACCGCTCCTCCCGCGGCGTAGACTCATCCCATTCGGTCGAAACCGAAGATCCCGTCTTCTCTGCCTCACGGAGTCTTGCCGCCCGGCATGCACAGCAACCGAAGAGGCTCGTGACGCTCGTTTCGCGACCATATGGTAGACTACGAATGGCAACATTTTTCCGCGAACCCCGTGCTTTCACACGTGAAATAGCCCGAATCGGAATTTCGACACTAGTTTCTTGAACGCCCAACTCTCAACGCCAAAGCAACGGCGGAGCATGAGACCGGTCACCCCAGCCCGTATTCCCCACACTCTTGCCGCTATGAGCTGTCTAAAGCCGCGGAGGATTCGGCCTCTTTAGTTTCGGCCAGAGGAGAAGAGGTTCAATTTTGGTGCTGGCACCGAAATCAGAATGTTTTTACCGTCACGAGCGAGCATAAATGTCGGTTGACGGCACATTTGTTCCTTCACAGGCAGCCGTCACGGACATCCCAATGCTCAAATCTATCAGACTTCAGCAGAGGGTTTCACGGGTCAATGATAAGCCTGACAGGGCCAAAGTAGGCCGTCAACCAAACATTTTGGCCACGAGACTGATCAATCAAGTATCGACCACTCAACTCGTCCATCTTACAGCTGATGTTTTAATATAAAAAGCTTCTGCAAGAAACGAGCACAGGACACCCGGCCACAGCTGTCAAGGACATCCTAATGGTAAAAGCAATAATATTTTGGAAGTGACTCTGACGGGCCAAGAGTAGGCCTGACGAGGCAAATGTAGGCCGACAACCAAATTCTTTGGCCACGAGACTGTGCTAAATCCAGTATCGACCACTCAACTGGTCCCACTCATAGCTGACATATTCACACCCCGCCTTAGCTTCGTCCCCTGAGGTAAAACTCATGTCGCGCTAGCACGAACAACGCAGCACAAATACGCCTAAGAAACATTGAGGAGCGCTTAGAACGCAGGACCAACAATACCGTATACAAGATTCCCCTCCGGGAGATGCCGTATGAATAGGGGAGTGGCGCAAGAGCGAAATAATATTCGTATGCAACCCTGCACACTTATTTAGAAGTAGTACCTGCATCCACCCATCATTTTAACGTGCAGACACACACTACATTTGAGGACAGACTATTGTACTGCTGTTCGCGGAATTAGTGTGGGATCAATACTACAATAATACAAAATAGGGTAGCGATAAGTGTGGATATATTGATCCAGCCGACTCGCGGCGATTAATTCGTAGGAAAAAGTTGCGCGAGGTCGAGGTTGCGCCATAATACGTTGTGACCGGTTGAGTAAGGTACAGCACATACATACTGGTACAATGTATATATATGTTCCCCCAGAATAAATGTTTCTTGGTGCTCAGGGTAACATCAAGGTTTCAATGCTCGGCGAGAACAAATCGTAGTCCGAGTACTGAGAGTATTGGAGTACTGGCGGCAAAACCATTGCCAGCACTGAGAAGGCCCAAATACTGAGAGTAATGAGAGTGTGAGCAGTACCGAACCCCAAGAATACAGGAAAGTATGTACCCGCAGTAGTATCGAAACACGAAATACTTGGAGTAAAGGCAATATGCGCAGTACAGAACCTCGAGATACCGAGAGTATTCGCAGTACATGCATATATATTCCTCGCAAATGCGTATCTCGAAATACTGCCAGACTGCTTTAAGTACTCAAGTTGTCTCCGTCGAAAGTGGTTTGCTCCCACTCCCACTCGTGTGGGACTATCTAGGTGTGTTTGGTGCCGAACGCTGGGCCTGAGAATTGTCGACGCGGTGCACAGACGGTTGAAGTATACATGATACTCACTTGAAGTATACTGGGCATATCGAGCGTATATTTCATTACTGCGAGTACTGAGTCTCGCAGAAGTAACGTACGAACACTACCAACGGACGAAATACTGCTACTGTAGCCTAGAATACTTGTAGTACCCGCGGTACAGAACCCCGAGACACTTGAAGCACAACAGGGGGTATCCACGCCAGCAGCAGTAGCGAACCCCGCATTAGTGCGAGCCCGAAAGTATACGAAGTAGTATCCACAGAACCTCAAAATTCTGCGAGTACTCGCAGTATCTCGAGCACAAAACCCCCGAAATACTGCAAGTGTACGGAGTACCTACGATAATAAGAGCAGTATTCTCTCGAACATACTTCGCTTTACTCCCAACTAACTATTGGGAGTAGCTGTGAAATGTTGAGGTGTGAACGCACGCCACACGTAAGCGCGACCAAACTCTTTGCCTCGGGTACAAACACACAAGAAACTACACTATCATAGTATACGTTCAGAAAAGCAAGGTGGATGAATGTACTGGTCGGTACAAAAAAAACAGAAGTGGAGAATAAACACACACAACTTATTATATTACAATGTATCATACTACGTATACGCTCAGAAAAGCAAGGTGTGTGAACGAATGTACTATTATTAATAGTACTGCTGATGTAGCCTTGGTACAAGAAAAGTAAAAAAAAAGTGAATTTGAAACAAATAGCGTGGATGGTGCGAGTCGACCCTCGAATCGGAAACGAAAAATTTATCGCGAGCAGTATAAACGTCTACGCTAGAACAGCGCTCGAACAACTGGCACATCGCGATTTTTACGCAATTTAAAACACACTTTGCACGATCTCCTACAGCAGTAGAGTAGCTTGTACAGGTACGACTGCATATACAGCAGTACTGCTGTAGAATGCCACGCGAGGAACGTACGTGTACTGACCCCCTTTCAGCTGGGTCTAGGATCTATCGGTCAGCAATGTAGGACACTCCGTGTCAAGGGGGAGTGACGGGGCACAACCGTACCAGACCCCGTAGGGTCCTACCCTCCCCGCAACTGTGAAAACCGAGAGAATGCAGCAGTATCGAGAGGGAGGAAGGGGGCACAACAGTACCAGACCCCGTAGGACCCTACCCTCCCCTCCACCGTCAGAACGAGAGAATACAGCGGTATCAAGGGAGCGGAAGGGGCACAACAGTACCAGACCCCGAAGGACATATGCTCCACTCCACCGTCAAGGCGCGAAATCAAGCCGTAACAAGAGGGATGGAGGGGGGCACAACGGTACCAGATCCCGGAGGACCATACCCTCTACTCCACCGTCAAGCGAGGGAATACCGCCGTATCAGGGGAGGGTGAGGGGGCACAACAGTACCAGACCCCGTAGGATCCTACCCTCCCCTCAACTGTGAAACCGAGAGATTGCCGCAGTATCAAGCGGGAGGAAGAGGGCACAACAGTACCAGACCCCGTAGGACCATACCCTCCACTTTAACGTCAAAACAGGAGAATACCGCAGTCTCCAGAGGGAGGGAGGGAGCACAACAGTTCCAGACCCCGTAGGACCATACCCTATACTCCCCCCTCAAAGCGGGAGAATACAACATTATCGAGAGGGAGGAAGGGGGCACCACAGTACCCAACTCCGTAGGACCATACCCTCCCCTCCACCGTCAAGACGCGAAATAAAGACGTATCCGGAGAGAGGGAATGTAGCAGCGCCGCCGTATCAAGGGGGAGGAAGGGGGCACAACAGTACCAGACCCCGTAGGACCGCACCCTCCACTTTAACGGCAAAACGGGAGCCTACAGCAGTATCAACAGGGAGGGAGGGGGCACAACAGTACCAGACCCCGGAGGACCATACCCTTTACTCCTCCGTCCAAGCGGGGAAAAGCAGCAGTATCGAGAGGGAGTGAGGGGGCACCACAGTACCAGACCCCGTAGGATCGTACCCTCCGCTCCACCGTCATAACGAGAGAACACACCAGTATCGAAGGGGAGAGAGAGGGCACAACAGGGCCTGACCCCGTAGGATCACACCCTCCACTCCAAGGTCTGAACGAGAGAATACAGCAGTATCGAGAGGGAGTGAGGGGGCACAACAGTACCAGACCCCGTAGGATCATACCCTCTACTCCCCCGTCAAAACAGAGAATACAGCAGTATCGCGAGGGGGTGAGGGGGCACAACAGTACTTGACCCCGTAGGATCATACCTTCCACTCCACCGTTAAAAGAGAGAATACACCAGTATCGAGGGGGAGAAAGGGGGCACAACAGCACCTGACCCCGGAGGATCATACCCTCCACTCCACCGTCATAACGAGAGAAGACACCAGTATCGAGGCGGAGAGAGGGGGCACAACAGTACCTGACCCCGTAGGATCCCACCCTCCACTCCAACGTCTGAACGAAAGAATACAGCAGTATCGAGAGGGAGGGAGGGGGCACAACAATACTAGACCCCGTAGGACCATACCCTCCACTTTTACCGTCAAAACGGGAGAATGCAGCAGTGTCAAGAGGGAGGGAGGGGGCACAACAGTACCAGACCCCGTAGGACCATACCCTCCACTCTAACGTCAAAGCGGGAAAAAAACAGCAGTATCGAGAGGGAGTGAGGGGGCACAACAGTAGCCGACCCCGTAGGACCATACCCTCCACTCCGCCGTCAAGACGCGAAATCAAGCTGCATCATGAAGGAGTGAGGGGGCACAACAGTACCCGACCCCGTAGGACCATACCCTCCCCTCCCCCGTCCGAACGAGAAAATCCAGCAGCATCAAGCGGGGGGGAGGGGTCACAACAGTACCAGACCCCCTAGGACCATACCCTCTTCTGAACGTCCAAGCGGGAGAATGCAGTAATATCAAGAGGGAGGCACAACTGTACCAGACCCCGTCAGACCATACCCTCTACTCCCCCGTCAAGCGGGAGAAAACAGCAGTATCGAGAGGGAGGGAGGGGGCACAACAGTACCCGACCCAGGATCACACCCTCCTCGCCACCGTCCAACGAGAGAATACAGCAGCACAAAGAGCATACAGCAGTATCGAGGGGGGGTGGGGGGGCACAACAGGACCCCCCCCTCCCCTCCCCGTCAAAGAGAAATCGCGGCCTGGTACTGAGGTCAGTACGAGCGAGAAAATGGAAATGTATCCTCTACTCAGTACGAGCGGGAGAGTGCCGGAGTATCGAGGGAGACCCTTCGCTCCACCGTCCAACGAGAGAATACAGCCGTAACGAGAGGAGTGAGGGGCACCACAATACCCGACCAGGATCACACCCTCCTCGCCACCGTCAAACGAGAGAATACAGCAGTACAAAGAGCATACATCAGTATCGAGGGGAGTGGGGGGGCACAACCGCCCCCCCCCCCTTCCCCTCCCCCGTCAAAACCAAATCGTGGCCTCGTACCGTACTCAGGACGAGCGGGAAAATGCAGAAGTATCCTGTACTCAGCACGAGCGGGAGAGTGCAGCAGTATCGAGGGAGAGCCGTGAGTGAAAGGACATCGCCGGACCCGGCACCTCGCCATCCGCCCCTCGACTCCACGGACCCCAGTACGAGTACATACCACCATCTCGGGTAACTCGAGTACCCTCCGCATACGCACGTCAATTGGCAGGGAGTGAGAGGGCATATCGAGATCATAGCATAATCCGCTCTACCGCACACAATCTTCGATACCAATCCGTGTCCCCACATGCTCAATCTCCGACACCAACTTGTCTTTGTCGCCCTGCACCCGTTTATCGTTGTTGATCTACGGCCAGCGGGGACAGCGGCGCCAGACCAACCCAACCTCGTGTACGCGAGAAAGCGACAAACACACTCGTACCTCCGGGGGGTGCGTGGATGTAGTGAGGCCGATGAGCTCCTGATCATTGCTCCTTGGTTCCGTAGGATGAACCTGCGGGGTCCCACTCGGACCAGCTCCTCCCGCCCCAGACGAGCTCGCTCCAGCCGAGGCATCCCCAGCGTTCACCCCACCGGCGATTTCGACCGCCTCGAACGGGGCCGCACGTTCCGTCCTGCCCGCAGCCTTCGCTCCGACTCCCGGCTGAAGGGCTGCACCTTCCTCGTCTGCTCCGTTGAGCAGAACACAGTGCTCCGACTCCAGGAGGATACCCGAGGACCGGAGCAGGTCGACGACGTGTCCCATCAATAGCCTGGCGGCTTCCGCCTCATGATACGCACGTGAGGTTCCGGCCCGAGCGGAGGTGGCCAACCTTTCCGCGGCCTCCAGTACTTGGGGCCATGTGTCAGAGCCCGGGAGGGGAGGCACCTTGGAAACCAACCCGCCGAGCGCGCACGCAACCTCGTGCCGCGAACCCGCTGGAGAGGGTCGGTGTTGAACGCGTGGTTCGCGGCATCCTCCAATACTCTCAAGACTTTCGCGACCGATTCGTAAAGCTTGATCCATCAAACTTTTTTGCCGGAGAGCGTGCAGAGATGAGTTTTGACCAAACGTTCGATCTCACAGCTTATAGGTGTTGGAAAGCACAAACCAAAAAAATCAAAAAAAGTTGGGACGGTGAACGGACGCTGTTACGTACCTTTCCAAATATGTCCGGAAACCACTGTTGTTAACATTACAGTAGTCATACAGTATGCCACAGTGCGTACGGTGTTTGCGAAGGGTGCGGGTTGGAACCGGTTTGGTTCGGTTTCCTGCGGTCTGTTTCCGATGTACACGTGACCCCACACTCCGTCGTGGTTGGAAACAAATTTATTTGGTTTCTTCCTGTCTGTTTCATGTATAGGAATGAACCTATGGAAACCTTTTTAGGCGTTTTTACCCAACCAGAGAAGAATTAGGTTGAACGGGGGTTTTTGGGTCACTTTTTGCTGCCACAGCCTTAGGATAGGAAGATGCTCGAAAGTTTCGTGTTTTTTTTTTTTAATTTCCATGTAGGACACAGCTCACAAGAAGCAAGAAACTCCCAACCATATTGGTTTCAAAACCAAATTCTTCTCAAAACCCGCTAATATTTTAACCCAAATTCTTGTATTTCGAAACAGAGGTTCTTATATTTTCGAAGTATGTGGATGAAAGATGAGTTTGGACAAAAATCTTCGAACTCACAGCTGTGCGCGTTACAAAAACAAAAAAAAACGAAATCCACGTACAGCGGACGAGAAAAACGCGGTTACGTACGTACGTACAACTCTGTACTGAAACCTAGCTACCGTTTGTGCCTGGATATTAATATCCTAACGGTCCTTTGCCCTTGGTTTACCTTCGAAGGTTTTCTAGGAGCAAATCGAAAACCTGTCACACTGTCAAAAGGCCAAAAAAACGTACACCAGTCATTTTGTGCCAGTTTACGGTACAAGGTTTCAAACCAGGAAATCAGGGTACACCAAATCCAAGCTAGATGCCGTTTTCTTTCACGGTATACCGTTTTCTGGTAAAATGTCAATGTCCGTCCGAGTCACGAAAATGAACAAAAACGGTATACCAGTGCGTTGTTGCCAGTTTACGGTACGGTACAAAAATAAAACGAGGTTTTCAGGGCACACAAACCCAAGTTGAAAGACTTTTTCTGTCATGGTATACAATTTTCGTGTAAAATGTCAATGTCTAGTGTATCTTATAATTACGAACAAAAACCGCGTGAATGAATACAAGCACTTTGTCGTATCCATACGAGTAGTCACGCGTGGCTTATATTTCTGAAAAATACCTCACGAATGAGAAAAATACCCAAAACGTACGAAACCGGGGAAAAGCGTTAAGAATCGGCAAAAAACGAAAACGAAAACAAAAGCCCAAAAAATCAAAAAAATGATTGACCAAAGCTTTAAAAAAAATATTGAAAATAATCAAAACTGAGCGAGATATTTGCGAAAAACGGATGAAAACGACGAAAAAATCGCCAAAATGGGGTAAACATCGTAATTTCTTCGAAAATGAACATGCAAGCGGTGCTTTACGTGCTTCCCCTTCTACAACTCACACGAATGGTCAAGCGTAGCATATATTTCTGAACGAAGACCTCACGAATGAGAAAAATACCGAAAACGGACGAAACCGAGGAAAAACATGAATTATCGGCAAAGAACCGAAAACGAAAGAAAAAGAAGAAAAAAAACGAAAAAAATGATAACCAACCCCCCCCAAAAAAAATGGAAGATAATAAAAAATGAGCGACATAATCGCGAAAAACGGATAAAAACGATGAAAAAATCGCAACGTCGTGAACTCTTCGAAAACGAACATGCACGCGGTGCTCTACGGGCGTCTCCTTCTATGACTCCGGACCATACGTTGCGTACTGCGAGCTGGCATACAAAACGATCACGAACTGCGAGCTCGCACACAAACAATCACGAAAAAAAACAGGACGAAACGCTACGGAGAAGTGCTAAGAATCAGAAAAAACGCGTAAAATATACGAAAACGAAAAAAGGCGAAAAAATCGAAAAAAAAATCGAAAAAATCGACCCAAACTAAAAAAAGAATAGAAACTAATTCAAACTCAGCGAGATATCCGCACAAAACGGATAAAAACGATGAAAAACCCGCAGCATTGGGGGTAAACATCGTTACTACTACTACTACTACTACTACTACTACTACTGCTACTACTTCTACTGTACGTGTAAATGGATGTTTTACGAGCACACGCACGTGTACGTATGTAAGTTTCGTGTTGGGTGTTGTATGTGTAATGCTGTCTTGTGTTGAAACAACAGGCAGAAAAGTGAACACGCACGTCTATATATGTAAGTTTCGTGTAGGGTGATGTACGTGTAGTGCTGTCTTGTGTTGAGACAACAGGTAGAAAAATACAGCAAATAAAAAAAAGATCTACGTATGCCAATGGAAACGCAAAGTCCAAAAGCTTTCTTTGAAAAATATTGGTTTCAAAGAACAGCCGAGAATATCCTCATATGCAGCCGCTCTGGGAAAAAGGGGATTTTTTTTTGTTTTCCTCGTTTTTTCTAACGGCTGCAGGCGGCGCGATTTGTTTTCTCTCGTTGTAAATTGTCAACACGCCGATAAAATCAGCTCGTGCGACAATAGACGCTCGATCTCGACATAGACTCAGCCCACGACCAGCCGGCGTGGTGTCGGGCATGTCCAACGAGTTTAGATGACGGCCTCGAAGATAGCAGGTGTATCCATGGTCTAGGGGGCGAAAGCTCGCCGGCGGCGTCCTACGGTACTATTTTTTGCCATTCGAGACGGGTCGAGAATTTTTGTCATCTGTTTTGTGCACACCGGCGGCCAATTGTTTTTTTATCATACGCCTGGCCAGCCCAACACATGTCGTCGGCCATTTTGTTAACAGGGTTGACTCTAGGGTGGATCGGAGCCCGTATAACGAGCGCAATCCGTTCAGAATTCATGACGCAGTCGTTGGTTTTGTCGATCGATGTCTGTCGAGGACTCGGAATCTCGCCGCTTCGAGCCAAACATCCGCCTGAGTTTTTCTGAAGCCGATCTTGGCCCAACACGAAAAACAAGGGCGCCCGGAAAAAAAAAAATGTGAACCGTCACAGATTTTTTTTTCTCTAGGCAAGGGGGGGGGGGGGGGGGGGGGTTACTACAGTAGAACCAAGTGAAAAGAAACGAAAGAAACGAAGAAAAAAAACTTTTTTTCTCCTTTTTCATCGTGTGATCACAACGGGTTGCAACGTTTTTTTTTTTTTTTCCATTCCGACCTGTGGTGGTGTGGTGTGTCGTTTTCTCTTTTTCACGGTCGCCCCTGCGAAAAAATGCTTCATTGTCATTGAAAAATAATCTTCGCTGGAAAGGGCCGTGCAGGAAGCAGTACACCTGCTGCCTGTGCGTGCGTGCGCGCGTGCGTCCTTGTGCCGTACGTACAGCTACAAGCTTCCTTCCGTTGCGCTTCGGGCTGCTTGCTCCGTGTCATCGATCCCGTAAAACATCGATCAGAAACCACGACGGACCCACCGACGAGGAATCCCCCTAAACTCTGGGCGTAAATATAACGACCGCTTGGTCCTCGTGTTTGTGTCCACACGGTCGCTATATTGCCGACCAGGGTCGTACGTATTACACACCACACTTTTGGTTCTGATTGCTGTTACCCCCCATATATAGCAGTCATCCCCCCCCCCCCCCCCCGTTCAAGCAATGTCTGCCTGGTCGGTGAAAACCCGACGTGCTCCGTCCCGGCATTGTAGAGATGCGAGGGTCTATGGTCATACGACTACGGCCATGCATGATGATATCGAGTACACCATTGGTTCTGATTGCTGTGGTCCACCGTATGTAGCAGTCATCCCACCCCCCCTCATCCAAGTCTCAAAAAAGGGGCTGATGAGTACCGGTATACCAGTGCTCAGTAGAAGTTTGAGGAGAAGAATCTACGCACGCGCATACTACTATCATTACAGTACGTATATCCAGTATCGCTCCGTCCGGAAATGTAAGGAACTGTATATTTTCATATTTGTACCTGAACCGTCCTTATTTTTCCGGACAGAGTGCTGGTGTTTTTACGGGTTCCTCAGCTCGACGTCCGTCCGTCCGTCCGTCCGTCCGTCCGTCCGTCAGTCCGTCCGGCGTCACAACCAGATGTTGTCGCTTTTTTCTTTTAACGCTTGGTGTGTCGGTCGAGGCCCACCTCGATTGTTGGGGTGACGTGCGAGGTTGTTGTCGTAATGTTGTGTGTGCATGCGTGTGCGTGCATGCGTGCATGCGTGCGTGCGTGCGTGTGTGTTTATTTCACGGCCATACGGCTACTGTAGGGGGACCATAGTAAATACGACCTATGGTGCACACAAAAAGCTATATATTTACGTTTTTTTTACTAGCAGTATTTGGCCCTGTTTACTACGGTCTCCCGCAGCAATTGGCAGGTGCCGTTGTTTAGCCAACTTACCTTTGAGGTCGGCAAGCCACCTACGGAGAACGACTGACAACCAAATCCGACTCGTAAAATTGTTGGTGAGCTGAGTCGTGCCGGCCTACGCAGCTCTTATTAACCGTTTTATTTTTCGCGAGTTTCTCACCCCGCCGCTCGTCCCGCGTCTAATATGTGACTCTCTGGGCGTAAATGTTAAGTCCCTCTTTGTCTTGATACTCGTATCTAAACGGTCGTTTTATTTGAGACCCGAGTGGTATATCGTTGTTTTCGTTAGCGCTTGTTGTGCAGGCGCTAAAGTTATTCTCCCTTGGTCGCTCGCTCGCTCGCTTCGGCGTTGCATCCCGTGCTGTGTCGCCCGTGCTGTGTCGTGGGCGGTGCGTGTGTTTGTGTGCATGTGTATGCGTGTGTGTCCGACCAGGGCGGCATTATGCTGGTGGGTGCAAGGTTGGACTCACAGGCATCATCTCGGGCCGGGCTTAGCTTTGAGGTCGTCTCGAGCCAAAGCAGCAGCAGCAGCAGCAGCAGCAGCGATAATGATGGTGACGGTGATGACGGTACCGGCGGTGGTGACGACATCGGCCGTGGCGGCGGCGGCAGCAGCGGCGGTGGCGGCAGTGCAACTCGCTAAATTGCAGGGTTCTGACGGGTCGGGTCGGGTCGGGTCGGGTCGGGTGGGGCTGGGTCGGGTCGGATCAGATCGGGTCGAGTCGAGTCGGGTTGGGTCGCGTCGGGTCGGGTCGGGCCGGGTCTCATCTAGGAGTTTTCAAACTCTCACGGGTTGGGTTCGTTCGGGTCACCCATACCCGACTCGGCCCAACCCGACCCGCGAGCTTTGGCCCGGCCCGCGAAAAGCCCTGCCAAATAGTTATATCTTGGCGCGGTCCTGCCGTGCAAACGCCTGACAAACGCTACGGTTACGGCTACGATTCGGCACTGCAGCAGGAGAAAGGGAGTGGCTGAAGCCGGGCTGCACTCGGTGCAAACCGCGACAGGACCCCCGGCGAGAGCGCTCTTCTTTTTTTTTTGGTGCCAGTTACAGGAGCAGTCAGTAGCAGCAACAGTACCAGTCCTTGAATTACTGTCGTCTCTAGGTTGTTCCGAAAAAGGCAGTAGCGCCACGAACGATAGGATAGTGCACGATTTTCTGTCGTCGCTTGGGTGCTATTACGATGGCGGCAGTAGTGCTCGAGTTTTGCTGTCGTTGGGGAGGACGGAGGCGGGCGGACCGCGGTCGGTCGGTTCGTTGGTTGGTCGGTCGGTCGAACGATCAGTCGGTCGAGCGGGCGGGTGGGCTCGGGGGGAGGCTAAGCGGGACGTGCTGTACACCACCTGCCGCCGCTGGTAGAATGAGTGGCCGTGACTCAGCGATATGCCCGTTGTGTTGTGTTTGCTCGAACGGTCGCGTTGCCTCAGAGTTCGTAGCCCGTTCCTTGCTCTCATCCGAAGGATTGTTTTCTCCCAGGAGTTTGTAGCATGGCGGGCGGGCCGGCGTTGGGGTGGGGGTGGGGGTGGGGGTGGGCGTACAGCATCCACGCAGATGGATCTACGAGGAGGGATTTTGGTTTAGAAAGTTGACCACGAACAAGATTCGTTTTTGTTTCTTGTTGAAATGTCCGGAAATGTATGGAACGTTTGGGTGTTACTATTTCGGGGGACCATAGTAAATAGGACCTACGGTACACGCAAAAAAACTATATATTTCCCCATTTTCATCAACAATATTTTGTCTTATTTACTATGCCCCCCCGTAATATTAAATATTACTATTGATAAACAAACAATTCTGACATTTGGGGACGGAATGGTTGGCGTATTAATAGCTTTTTCACGGTCGTGTATGGTGGGGGGGAGGGGGGCGGAGTTACTTGCTTTGCCCGAGATACTACCGTTTGAACCCACCCCGTACCTCTTTTTCAGAAAGACAGGATTTTTGACCAACTCCTTGTTTTCGTGTTTTTTGTTGTTGAGCCCGCGTAAGAAATACCCCCTCCTTTTTTTTTCTTACCCGTGTTGAAACGTTTGAAAAGTTGAAAAGCATCTGTGTCTGTTAAGGTTTGGTTGTACTATTTGTAGGGGCTTTTTCGTCGTTATTGTTGGTATGTCCTTGAAGCCTACTTTTTAGTACCGGAGCTGGCGCTCAGGGAGAAGGCTACCACTGTACAGGACGCCTAATAATAGTAGTATGTTTACGAGTACAACACAGAAATGCTTGCTCCGACTGACTGGATTGATTTAATATCTGATCTGGGGAACAGATCCAGTGACTTCTGCGCCTACACATCTTGAGCATTGACAACGGTTCCATGATTTCTGTCTTTCTTACTGCTCGTTTTCTCCGTTTATCTAAAGGTATACCGTGTGTTATTCATTGATGGCTGTTGTTGCGCTCGTATGCGGCGGTTACAACACAGAAATGCTGGCTCCGACTGATTGGGTTGATTTATTATCTGATCTGGGGAACAGATCCAGTGACTTCTACGCCTACATATCTTGAGCATTGACAACGGTCCCATTATTTCTCTTTCTTACTGCTTGTTTTCTCCGTACATCTATATGGGTATACCGTGTGTTATTCGTTGATGGCTGTTACGCTCGTATGCGGTGGTTGATACCTTACCAGGTACCCCACAAACGGGCGTATACCCGCCATGTTCTAGGAGCCCGGATCCCACTCGGCCCTCGCAGTAATGCCATATTGATGGTCGAGTATACACTTGTACACCCGGACGCCTGTAAAGTCAGGGATAGGAGTGCCGGCCCAGCCTAGATTTCTTGACATGCCGTAGGAAATGCGCTCGTAGTGAAATCTTGGCTGGCTTTCGTGCAATAGCATATTGTTTTTTCGAAGTCCTGGCCACTACTACGACATGGGGAGCGCAGCTGTGCCCTGCCGACTCGAGCCCGACGTACCGCCGCCTTCGTCTCACGTGTTCTTCACATGTGTGTTAAAACGTTTTGATTTTTTCTGTGATGTTGCTTCTTCATTAGGACTGCCTGCCTTCTTCTTTCCCTCTTTTTGCTAGAACGCAGTTGACAGAAATGTTGCACGGCGCGTCCAGCCCTTCGAGTTCTGCGCAGCTACATTTATATTATCTATTTGGTCGACAGAGTTTTGTTCACGGGGTGCATGTACGTAACGATCATCGGCGAAAAGTCTACTTGTACGCCTTTTGTCATCTTGGATTTTACTGCGGCGTTTTTATTTGGTATGAGCGTGTTCGCGACACGTCAAGGTCATTGCAATCTGCACGATGCGACTGTGATATTATGTTTTGGTTTTTTGCTTCGAAGTAGCGGCAACTGCAGCATCTTCAAACAAGTAATGTTCTACGTAGCAAGTATATACGTCACGAGAGAATTTCCATACCTCCGTCCAACCTTGTATTATATGGTAACACCTAGGGAACAGCAGGGCAACCCTTGCCTTGCTCTACATAGCATATTGCTTTCCTGCAATCTGCTTGCCTTCTTACGTATGGTTTCGTTTTCGACGTGTAGGAAATAATGGTGTCCTGTCTGTAAATCAGCTGTGTTGAGCTTAAGCTTTATTTTTACCAATCCGCCGGAGGATAAACAAAAAAGAGCAGTATAGTAGCCAGAACAAAAGAAGCCGTTAGAAAGGCACCACTACTGTCGACAATGAAGCCATCATAATAGCTTTGCACACAAACGAGTACGAGTTGGTCCACGTACTCATGAATTCTCTGCTGATAATAAACTCTGGCATTTTCTCGCAGAGTCCCCTAAAAAGCGAGCCTTAACTACAGCAGTAACGCTAACCCTTTCCACTCTTTCGGCGGAGGCATGAGCGTTTATACCTTCATAATATGAAGACCTAACGGTCCTTGTATTATAGTATACCCGATGAGGGTAACCAGGTAGTAAATAGGTATTCATCTTTCTTTTGCAGGCCGCACCAACCACACAGCAAACAAAACAGTCGTACGTACTTCCCGATGGTCGCGAGTTTTCTCCGTCCCTTCTAGAAGGATGATGCACACATCGGACAAATTATTGACAATCTACAGATAGATCATCATCTACCTATCTAGATAACCCACGAGTTTATTCATCCTACCCTGTCTGGTATGTACATGTTTTGCCGTCACGATATCATACGTTACGATGTACGCTGCGCAAGAAGAATAGCTGCATCTTAAAAAAGCCCCATCCGGGTACTATTAATAATACTGTAGTACGGGGGACCATATTAAATAGGAGCGATGTGCGGTACACACAAACCTATCTATATATCCCGCTATTTTTACCAAAAAATATTTGGTCCTGGTATTTACTATGATTCCACGTAATAGCAAGTATCAGCGCAAGGGGAGAGCCGTGCCGTTCAGATCCCGTGGTGAAAACATAAAACATGAAGCAACATCGTTGATTTTGCAGTTCGCGCAGATTATCTATCTGCACCAAACCCTGTATTTATTTTGTCGTTCTGATATATACCTTGTAATATAGAGTTGCTCGCTATATAATACCAGGATTGGTGGTTTCTTGTTGCAGTGGATCCGGAAATAAGCCCCCAGATATTGTTCGTACAGTAGTTGAATTTATATCGACGGCTGTTGTTGTCGTGCTTGTTTCATAAGAATATGCTGCGCAAAGGAGGAGCCGTGCATACAGCTCACCCTATCTATGCGGCAAACACGTGCGTGCGCACGAAAAGCCATACATACGTGTATGCCATTCAGATCCCACCCCCAACAAACTATTAATAGTACCTTCGCACTACTGTAGTATTTAATATTAATAGTACGAGTAAGTAAAATATACCAGGTAGGTATAGATCATGGCAGGCGGCACATATTGTACGAACTTCGTACTCATCATGTCGACTCATCATATACATCTGCTCCGCAAGATCCATATATCATGGTATGGGGATGAATCCGGTCTGCCCGATGTGCAGAAGGATGTTGGATAAGATCCGTGTTGACTCCCCTGATGACCTGACAGTTAAGACACGCCCTGAGATTAGAGGCTGCCCGCGGGCGGGTATACCTGTAATGATGATTGCGGGGACATGCGGCGTAACCCACAATCAACCAACCAATAATATATCTTCTCGATTGATTGATTGATTGTTCGATTGATTGGTCGTCCTGTTGCTTTTTGGGTGTTTGATATCTTGTGTTGTATCATACCATACGCAGCAGCCGTTTCAAAACCTTTTCACACCTCGTTCCAGGGGTAGAGCGTCTTGTCCGGCAGGGAGCGGCCGGTCAGTGCAGCACGGGCTTCCACGGCTACCGCGGGCGCGGCCAGGTAGGTTGCACTCTGGAGGCACACTAGTGGTCGCCCGCCGCATCGAGTCTAGGCGATCGAGCTATCTTTCGTGTGCTCTCACTGGGGGCGGACGTGGATTCGCCCGGGGATTGTTGCCGTTGTTGCTTCTTCTTCTGTTGTTCTTGGTGTGCACCGTATCCGCGTAGTACCCTGCGTATCCATTTTATTTTAGGAGCTTTCGTGTACGAACACCGCGAGTATCGCAACAACACACGCCCTCAGCCTCTATGTAGCACGCGCCCTACGCTTGCGAACGAGGTGACTTACGCCGTCTCGTTTCCCGAAGAATCGAGCTACGGCATACTACAGGTATAATCTGGTTGATACGACCTGCTTTGCGACTTCTTGTTGCCGGTGGGCAGAATCGTCCAGACTGTAGTTCCCACTGACTGGTTGTGCACCGAGTTTCGGATTAATTCTTGGCTAGAGATCACAGCAGTACCTACCATACAGTGCCTGTAAATATATGCAATCAACCGCCTGATATCCGATGCCCTTCATGTGTGTTTGTTGTCTCGTTTGACCGTCCACCTTTCGCTATCACAGGCCGCACTGCCGAAGCATGCCTCGCCTTCGACGGATATCGAGGGTTGTGCTGTTCGTCGCGTCTACCTCGACCCTCCCCGCCCCGAGCACAGCCAGTGCCTTCATGTACGCGGGGATCGTGGCGAGGATTGAGGCCGGCACTCATGATGGCCTTCCTTGGCAACACCCCCGAGATGTAAGAAGAGCTTAATACCGTCATAGTGCTGCTGCGCATAAGCACGAGGCGTTGGTTGATGAACGTTCACAAACGCCGCCGTAATCAGTTGGTAGCAGAACGCGCTAGGAACATTACATCATAGCGTGGGTAACTGGGTTGGCCAGGAGTTAGCTACCGGTATTATACATCATCCGTTGGCTTTACGCCAAAATAGCGCGTAAGGCAGACGCTAGAGCTCAGCCCGAGGGCTCCTGCCCTGGGCCGCTTGCTCCTGCGCGTCAGCGCGATCAAAAATCAAAACGAGAACGATCCCCCCCGGAAAAATCAGAGGCCGGCTGCTTACGGCTTTGCTTTTTTAGGTCTATTATTTCACTTAGCACAGGGTGCGTAGATATATATGCATTTCGACTTTTTTTGTGTCTCGATTCTTCTGTTAGTTACAAGGACTACGCTGGGTTGGGTAATCGATCGATCTTTTGCCCCTATAGCTCAGTAGGTAACACCTTCACATTTGACCTCGTCCGGGTCACGGGTTCGAACCTCACTTCGAACGTGTCGCGGGTTCGAACCTCACTTCGAACGTTTCTCTTTGAGAAACGCTTGCGCGTGCCTCTCTAAAAACACGTCTCCCTGGTTCCCCAGGTACTGAAACGAATAAGCGGGTAGGTCAGCGTACAGACGTACGACAGTATACGGTTCCGACGCCCCAAAGATTCCACCGTTCAGAGGGGGGATAGTGTTACAGGGATTACCCTGGGCTGGGTAATCGATCCTATAGCTCAGTAGGTAACACCTTCACATGTTGGTTGATGTGTGGTTCTTCAAGCCAACTAAACTATTACGAAGGGGAATAGTACATACCTGGTAGGACCAAATATTGTTAGTGAAAACAGAGAAATATCTACATGTTTTTGTGTGTACCGTAGGTCCTGTTTACTATGGTCTCCCGTCATATCAATATTGCACACCTCGGGCAACTCACCGATTCCCACCGGATGATTTAGATATTTCAAGGAAGATCTGTCTGTTCCCGATCGTGTATGATCTACTCTGTAGTTGCACCTCGTGTTGCGGGGTGGGATCCGTATAATCTCCATGATGTATCTATATACTGCTGTTACATGCAGCACATGTTTCCAAGTTTGGATCTGCCCTAGAAGGCAGATCCTGCACGACCTCTCACAACGGCAGGTGATGAACTAGATCATCTACTGTAGAATATCTACCTGTAGATAGATAGTTAGATCATGACCGATCTGTCCTAGGTGAGTGATATTGGTTCATTCATGGGCTCTTTTCGGTACATACCAGGAATATTTGGCGTGTCAGTGTACTGTAGTGTACAAACAGCACGTATCATACTACCGTATGAATACCAGGTACATGTCTGTTTTCTTTGTCTCTCTGTCCTTGAAGAGTGAGCAACAGTCCTCGGCCAACAAGTTTTGCTTATTTACCGAGCTATTAGGGGGGTCTGTAGCTAACAGGACCTGTGGCATACAGAAAACCTATATATTTAGGTATTTTTACTATTAATAACAGTATTTGGTCCTGTTTACTATGGTCCCCCGTAATAGTCGGCTGGCACTGTTTTCTTCTTTTTTGTTCGTATTTTTGTTTTATCTTCTCTTATATTGTCTTCGCCCTTCTTTTCTCTCTCCCTCTTACTAGTAGTAGCTCAGATCCGGGGGCACGTAGCAAGCTCTCCCCCCCCTACCCCTTCGCACTACGGTTCGTGCCTTTGCTTTTGTCGCGAGTAGACTTCAGCCAGGTTTTGCCTCGTTGACTCGCGTTGAATTTCACCTACCCGCGCTACTCTCTCTCACCAGTTTTTTTAACTTAGCAAATGTATATTCTCCTACGCAGGGTCTCTTCCTGCAGCTGTTCAGGAAGATAGCCTCGATGAGGACGCACAACGAGTGTTGCGCCGATCTCCTTAAGGAGGAAGGTCTGGTCCCTCGAGCGCCCGACGGCACGGTTGAGCTACCGGCCAGCTGGTGAGATATATATGTATATATGACGTCTCCTGTCCTGCTGAAACGTCCCCCCGGCCGCTCCCTGCACTTCATCTGTATGGGCCAAATAATCCACTCTTAGATTTTCTATTGAGAAGCGTTCTACTGCTGTGTACTACCCTGACCCAGTATACCTCACCCAAAACAACCGCACTATAGCACTATTTGAAAAATCTGTGTGTGCGTTCAACCCACGGACAATCCCGATGGGGTTACTGCTGTACTGTACTGTACTGTACTGTACTGTACTGTACTGTACTGTACTGTACTGTACTGTACTGTACTGTACTGTACTGTACTGTACTGTACTGTACTGTACTGTACTGTACTGTACTGTACTGTACTGTACTGTACTGTACTGTACTGTACTGTACTGTACTGTACTGTACTGTACTGTACTGTACTGTACTGTACTGTACTGTACTGTACTGTACTGTACTGTACTGTACTGTACTGTACTGTACTGTACTGTACTGTACTGTACTGTACTGTACTGTACTGTACTGTACTGTACTGTACTGTACTGTACTGTACTGTACTGTACTGTACTGTACTGTACTGTACTGTACTGTACTGTACTGTACTGTACTGTACTGTACTGTACTGTACTGTACTGTACTGTACTGTACTGTACTGTACTGTACTGTACTGTACTGTACTGTACTGTACTGTACTGTACTGTACTGTACTGTACTGTACTGTACTGTACTGTACTGTACTGTACTGTACTGTACTGTACTGTACTGTACTGTACTGTACTGTACTGTACTGTACTGTACTGGACTGTACTGTACTGGACTGTACTGGACTGCTGCATAGCAGTATTCAACGAGCATCGTCGAATATTGCACAATAATAGGACAGATCGACGATTCCCACTGCATGATCGAGCAGATACCAGCCAGGTACTACAGCAGTAGCATATTCCTGATATATATCACCTACTCTTAGATCTATAGCTCCCGTTACGGGGTGGGAGGGGGGTATATTCTGAATGAACTACTTACTGCTGTACGTAGAAACTCCGTCCTGTGGGTTAGATCCGTACTACCACTCTGTTTCTTAATATTATAAGGAACGTTTGTGTACTGATAAATTAATACGACTGCTCAATCGAAATGGTCCTTGTATACAGGGACATAATGGTACCAGGTATATTCCAGTGTACGGGTGCCCCACGACCGCACTCATCATGAAGGCGACTTATAATTTACTACTACGGGGGGCCATAGCAGTGAATAGGACCAAATATCGTTAGTAAAAATAGGGAAATATATATGTTTTGTGTGTACCGTAGGTCCTGTTTACTAGGGTCCGCCGTGATAGTACTGCTGTAGACTACAGCAGTATATCTACTTACTGTCAAAAGTTGTAGGTCATGATCTGTCAGATGCGTAGAATGTTGCAAAACACCGCCTCTTAACGTGTCGGCAGTTAAAAATTATGAAACACGCCGTGTCTTAACCCCCCCCAGAAAGCATTGATTGGAACAAACCGAATGGAATAGTTTTTCAGAGTGAACTAGTGCTGATCGATTGCGGGAAGCGAATAGATTCAGTGCAGCCCGAGAACAACAGTATACCTAAGAAGAGGAAGAAGATGTGTTGCACCCCTCCTTTTTCTTGTTTGGGAGGACCGAACGGCCCGACCGAACGGCCTGACCGAACGGGAACAAATAACATATTATTTGATGTAGATGGACACCACCGAAGATGGATGTGGACACCAACTTGCCGTGGCATGTGCAAAATATCAAAATATACCGTTCGTACTGATTCGGCTGGCGAGGCCTACTATTACGGGGGTCAATAGTTAACAGGACCTATGATGTACATAAAAACCTATATGTTTGCCTATTTTTACTAACAAAATTTGGTCCCGTTGGACCCCGCAATAGGATTCTGCATGGACCCAAACACGTTTTTTTACATGGGAACGGAACGAATGACCACGAGCAAACTCGTTCCGTTCCGCTCGTTCCCACGCTCTCCTCGTCGAGGAAGTTTATTCAGTCTATTCAATCTATGGAGTTGAGGAACCCCGTCAGTCAGAAACGTGTGGAGCCCAGAAATACTACAATAGTAGTAGGGTACAGTTAGACTCATCCAACCGTAGGGATTTGCACTTTTGGCTCAACATTTCCTGACCGGTTGACATCTACTGTAGGAAGAGGGGAGAAGAAGTGTTGCAACCCTCTTTTTTGTTTGGGTGGACCGAACGGCCCGACCGAACGCCCCGACCGAACGGGAACGAATATCATATTGTTTGATGTAGATGGACACCACACCGAAGATGGATGTGGACACCAATTTGCCGTGGCATGTGCAAAAGATACCGCTCGTATTGATTCGGCTGGCTAGGTCTAATATTAATATCTGGTAGGATTCTGCACGGATCCAAACACGTTTTTTTACACGGGAACGGAACGAATGACCATGAGCAGCCTCGTTCCGTTCCGCTCGTTCCCATGCTCTTTGAAGGAGTTTCAAGATAGGATGCTTCTGCTGCTGTAGGCAGTGCATTTTATTTGAGATTTGAAACGCTTGGTCGGATTTGCGCGGAATTCTTCGAAGTCATGTTTCGGGTGTGATACAGAGCTTAGAAAACGGGGCGTCAGCGCTGAAGGGGCATTGCTCAGTATACCCCCAAGCGTAGCATGGCTCAATCCGATTTTAAGACCCTGTACTGTGCTGCCGCGTTTCGCTGTACTGTACTACTGTATTACCGCACTTTACTGTGTCGTACTGTACTGCGTTGAGTAGGTTTAGCAATCTGGGAGAAGGGATCTTCAGGGGTGTTTTTGACTTGAAAATTGAGTAGCGCGGTCTGCACTTCGGAATCGTCGTCCACAATTGAGAAATATCCAGGTTCGATCCAAATCTCGGCGAAGCCGTGTTTATGGCCGGTTTTGGCCCGTTTTGGCTGCGGTTTGGGCTCAGGGTTAGGGTTAGAGTTAGGGTTAGAGGCAGGGGTTGGGTTGGGTCTTGGCCCGTACCTTGATCCCAACAGGGACCAAAATACCTGAACAGCCTACTAACCTAAATATCATTTCTCCCAGATTGTAAGGGGACCTCACTGCGTTACCGCACTTTACCGTATTGTGCTGTGTTGCTGGCATGAAGTTACAGCAGTCATCGTTGAGAACACGGGTATCACCCCCAGGTCTGCGGTGTCTATTGTAGATTCCCCCCTGATCCAGGCCAATGATTTCCACGTCTTCGTCCGCGTTGCATCCTCACAAGCTCGCTTGCCTCAAGATGCGCTCGCCGACTGTTTGGTGTACCCTCAACGTTTCGCCTACAGCTTTCGCGCCTGTTGTTAGAGAGAAAAGGTTATGTGTGATAGTGTCTAGATACGCCCGGTCAGTATAGTCCATTGTGATAGCTTCAATGGGCCGCAACAGCAGCAGCAGCAGCTGCTGCAGATAAGCGAAGCAGCTTCAACGAGCGTGCTTCTTGCACGCGCTCCCTGAACGATGTGCATCGATGTTGTGGATCGCCGCCCCTTGTCAATGGGGTGCGTCCCTGTCGTATGTCTTGTTACTGTTCCCAGCCTGGAAGAGGGGGCTTCGTGCAAAGCAATGAACGTGTACGGGCCAAGCCCCGCCAGCATCCCGTCGGTGAGCGGAACAATCGTGCATGACCACATGTGCATGTAACTCGGGTGTAAGAGACTCGATAGCTCGGCAGAGAGATCCTACAATGTCGATGCAGCAAAATACCCCTCATCTAACCTAAAGCAGCACTCATGCATGCATGGGGTAGGAGTGAAAAATTCAGACTAAGCATGTGGTTTTGCTCTTCAGTCACTGCCCAACATGTGCATATCGATTTGTCCAGGCCCTCTTATGTCCGGGGGCGCATAAAACCGAGGAAACTACTGTATGTATTCGACAATAATAATACCGACTCTACCGAACGACTACAAAACGGATATGTTTTTGTTTCTTCAGGTTTTATCAGCTTCTTGTTGGGCATTTTTGGTCACCAGAAATGTCGTCGTCGCCTCGGCCAAGTGTTTGAGGTGTGACGTTGTCGTGGGCACTGCGGGTGCGACCACATCGATCTCACGCGTACCTGTGCGGCGATACAAAAAACGCCGTGCTCGTAGTCCCCACGAACATTTTGCACAACCCCGAACAGAAAATATCAGGTACCAGTATAATACTCTTACTTCGTGATGTAGATGTTTGAGGACAGACACAACAGTAGATTCCTGATCTGTGCCAGGTACCAGGTATGATTAAAAGCTCACGATGCCGGGTGGGAGCCATGCACCCTGCACGATCTACAGCAAGATGAGTTTCCCGCAGTAGGTTGGATCCGTACAACGGTTGTGGTAACGATCCTGCGCAACATCTCGGAACGACGGGTTATATAGCATCCAAAATAACCCATGGTACATTAGAGCACGATCCGTGTCCGACGTTTGGAAGATTGCGAACTATAGTACCGTAGTACAGTAGTTTTACACTCGCAGTTATATGTTTCCGTTCACTACCCGAAGTATCATCGCGTCACACATGCAGGTCGGCATTAACGAGAGCACGAAGACCAGCGCCGAGACCTCCGACCATTCTACAGCGGTTAACGCCACTGAGAGCGACGCGCAGGTAAAGGCGCCTTCGTCCGTGGGGAATGCACCGGTCTGCGCACCGTCGTGACCAACTAGGCACAGTGTATCGTGTTGGAAAAGATGATCGGTGTTCTGCGCATACGTACGCGATCTCGCTGTGTGCAGAACGCCGACAATGTTGCTGTGGCGCAGGAGGGACCCGTTGTTTTGTGTTCATTCGAGCCTTGGCTGAGATTTACAGTAATTTTTCGGCGAGTAGGGTTAATCGACGTGAAGGCGCGACGTCAGCATTCGAAGCGACATATACATTTGGTACCACTACATGTATCATCTATAGAAAATATGTGTACAATGATGGTCTTGATGTGCACACCCTGCCGCGACATTTACCCTGTGAATATCGAAGGACGAGAGGGAAATATAATCCGACACGAAAGCGCCCCGCCAGCATCGTGGCTTGCAGTGAAGGGCGTTCCTACCGCTGCACTGAATGCCCACTGTGCACGAGGCTGGTGGAACAACGTGTTTCAGTCTGGATGAACAGGGCAGGCTCCAGCAACTCCGGAGTTGAAGAATATCCCAGGGAAATAAAACAAGGATCATGCGCGCACTTAGCTGAAGCAACTCGTTCAACCCAGACAAAAAAAGGAGTGAAACCAGCGTACGTACGCAAAATATGTTACGATGTACGTTGCAACAGAGACCGAGTGGTAGATCAACCGCATACCAAGAGAAAAAAAAAAAGAAACAGAAAAAAAACAAAAAGGAGAAATGGAGAAATGGAGAAATGGAGAAAAAGACAGAAAACAAGAGAAGATGCTAAAAGGGAAGACACAGAATTGCAGACTCGCCAGCATTGGGGGAGGTGGCCGAACCAAAAACAGAATCCACTACCACAAAGGGTTATTACTGTAGTTAAGGATACGCACACGCGTACGAAAGAAGCAACCACGAAAAACAGAAAACCGAAAGGCAAAACGAACGGCAGGCACTGCTGTAGAGGCATAAGAAATGAGTAAAAATTCGGACGGTTCTCCTCTCACTACTTGCGGTCGCGGGAAAGGCACGCATCACGACGATGGTGGCCATACCCGGACGTCGGTGTTTTGGACTGGACGCCTCCTCTCCCCCACGCGCATTGGTGGCGCCAATTGCTCGTGTCGCGGTTAAAACCGTCCCGTATCGCACTCTCGCTCTACTTGTCCCACGCCCAGATGGAGGCCTCCACCCGCCCTCGACCCGTCGGAGCCATTGGTCGGCCTTCCGTACCGCTTTCGGACGCCCTTCCGACCTGATGCAGGACTCCTTTAGACCTTCCCCGAAGAGTCCCGTCAACTAGTTATCCTTCCCCCTGGAGTAGACCCTTACCCCCGACCATCTCGCAAGGTATCAACCTCCTCGGCAAGCGCTCCTCTCCTACACGTGCCACGCAACCTGCGTGCGATACCCTTGGCCTGCGCACCGTCGCGTCAACTCTCTCGGAGTTTGTTTTGACAGGTGCGTCGGCCTAGAATAGGTTGTGGTCGCCGTGCTTCCGTTTCCGCCTGCCGCATACCCGGCACCAAGTAGGGTTTACTATCTACTCGAAGTTGAGTACGAAGTACAGCAGCACTGGTGTACTGCGCTTCATTATTGGACCGGTTCAACAGTTATATTCGACCGTTGGTACCCGGGATGATGCGAAGCACGCGTATGTACGTGTCCTACCCGTGGTACGGTCGACGACGACTCCATCCTTGTGCTCTCTCTTCGAATTGGACGTACGATATATAGCTCGGGGAGTATAATAGCACGCTACAATACATGGTACAAGCTGGTTGAAGCAAGTCGTGCATAACACACAAATTCTTCCCCTTCCGACTTCCAGGCACTCTATCGAGTCGGACAACTGGAGATTTAAATAAGCTCTCGCCTAACGTAGTGGCGCACATCGCTTAGTTGTTCCACCGGTAGGTTTGCGGGACTCTCGTGAATTCTCGTGAATATTCTATGGAAAACCTGCGCAAGCCTCATGGAAATTCCATTGGGAGCCACCTTGGAAGTCCCATTGGAGTCCCTTAGAAGTCCCATGGAAATCCCTTGGAAGTCCTATGAACATCCTATAGGAGTACTCCACGGAAGAATATCAAGTCACATGGGGACACCATAGAAACATTACAAACCCATAAACGTTGCATATGAGTCTCATGAAAGCACCATTGAAATCCCACGGAAGTACCATGGGTGTGCCATCAGAGCACAATCAATATACAATGGAAAGCTCATGGTTAAACTGTTATCGCATGGTGTCCCACGGGAACCAAGGCGGCCTCCTGAGTCTCATGAGGGTCCCATTCTCCCTTTCAATAAACTCTCCTGGGAATCCCATGGGAACACCATTAAGTCCGATAGGTTCCCATGTAAGTTATACCATAGTTTCATAGACACCATGCAAGTGCCATGGAAGTGACATCGAATCGCCACGGGAGTCACATGGAACCGCTGACTGAGTGATCTAGCAGGTAGTGCTATATAATTCCCAAGGGCGGGTCGGGGGTTCAGATCTCGCCGAATTCGTAATTTGTTCTTTCCGAGAGTGCGCGCTGGAGACAATGCGAATGCCTATGATCGTGTGCCTCTAGACATCAGTAGCGTTTGGCGAGGGGAGGGCCCTGGAGATCATTATTACAAATTCCTATAGAAGACCCAAGGAACCACCATGATAATCTCATATGAGTCCCATGTCAGTCCTATGGAATTCCCCTGATAATACGACGGAGTCCCACGGGAGCACGATGGGAGTCCCTTGGAAACACCGTGGAAGTCCCGTGGATAAACGCACCGTACTACAACCGCACGAAGCTTCACGGGAATAATGTAACTCCATTAAGTCCCACTAAGGACCCAATGCAACCCTATTATTCCATAGAAGCCCCATCGGCATACCACAATCCCCTGGAAATCCCATGGAAGCACCATGGAACTTCAATGCAAAAAACAATGCAAGTGTCATGGGAGTCCCATTATAGCACTATTGAGTCCCATGGGAAGTCGCATGGGGCCAAAATCATCCGGCGAAAGTCTCGCGGAAGCACCATGGAGGTCTCATGCAAGTCTGATGCAAGCACTAGGGAAACCCGATGGCAGTGGCACAGAGGCATATTTGAAATTCCATGTAAGTAAGTCCCATAGTTGTCCCACGAGAACAATCTTGAGCACTATGAGAACATCATGAAGGTCCCATGGAAGTAAACCGGGAGTCTCATAGGGACAGACTCCATGGCAAGCACGACAAGAACTTTTGATATCATCCTTTGCGAGGTGCCGGTAGTATGCAATCCGTAGTACGCGCGATCTCAGCGTCACACCCACTCTGGAAGTATCAGCTTTGCCGAAGTTCTCGATATCATAGATTTTTACATAGATTAAGGTTGAAGGAAAGTCCAAGGGGAATCCCATGGAGCCCCCGTGCAAATCCCATGGGAGTCTTACTTAAGTCTCACGGCGATCCCACGGGGGCACTACAGTCTGATGGACACCTTAGTCCCATGTAAGCGCCATGGAAGTCGCAGGGGAATCTTACAGAAGTCCATTCAAAGTCCCACGGGAGTTCCATTGGAATCACATGGAAGTCCCATGGAATTCCCATGGAAATACTATCGTAGTGCTAGTCCCATGATAACACCCTTTAAGTCCCACGATAAGACACCTGGTCCTATCGAAGCACCATAGACTTCCCATGGGCGTTTCATGTAAGTCCATTAGGAGTCCCATGGAAGTCCCGTGGGATCACCATGGAACTCTCATGGGCCTCCCGTTGTACTATTATCTTGGCATGAAAGTCGCATGCGAGTGCCATGAAATAACCAGGGGTAAGCACTCCATGGGATCACCATGGAAGCAACATGGAAGCACCATGGACGTCTCACGGACGCTAGCTTCCGTGTAAGTCTCGTCGGATTCCGACGGGAGCACCATGGAGGCACCACTACTCCGATGGGACCGCGGGAGTCCCATGGAAGTACTGCGTCTCATGGGACTTCAGGAGAATCCCATGAAAGCAATGAAAGCCATGTGTTTCAATTGGGCTCCAATGGAAGCACCATAATCCCATGGAATCACGTAGGAGTCTCATGGGGATACTATGATGTCATGGGACTTTCATGGGAGTTTGGGGCTCCCATGGTTATCCAATGGGACTCCCATGACACTTCTATCGTTTTCTCCTGGGACTTCCGTGGACCTCCCATGGGACTTCCACAGTGCTCCCATGGGACTTCCGTGGGACTCCTTTGGGATTTCCATGGTGCTTCTATGAGACCTCCATGGTGCTTCGATGGGGCTACCGTGCGACTTCCATTGGAGCTCCATGGGATTACAGTACCATAATACTACTATGGGAAGTCCATTAGCTGCCTTACCCATCAGTCTAAATTTGCGCGCTCATGGTGTTCCCATGGTACTTTAATGGGACTTCCGTCCATTGTAGCACTGCGATGAAAGTCCCATGTGACTCTCGTAATATACAACGAATGTGCACCATGTCGAATATCGGTCCCGCCCATCGGCCAAGGCATGTACATGATCCAATCATTAACCCTGCGGTTCCATACTGACCACCTCAACAATGCAACCGAATCCCAGTTATAAATCGTTGACTCCTGCGTTCGTTCGCTCATTCGTTTGTTCACTCACGTTTCGATTTATCCGGGCATTGAAAACATCACGTTCGCGGAGTATCGACCGTACTCAGCAACACCCTCCTTGGGACGAACGACGCTAGGGAGGACAATAGCTGTTCGCAGACATCCATATCGAAACGTAGCTTGTCGTATGCACAAGGCAGCGGCGAGACGCAGATATCGTCGGACGTTCAACAGAGCAAGTCACTCCCCATGTAGGTGTCTCGTGGGTTGCGTCTTGCCGTCACATCTGTGGTGGAACTAATCGACCGGCTGCGTTGGATACATTCGAATTGACCCGTGGGGGCACTCGGCTCCTCACGCACGTGATTGTCTCTTTTGCCCCCGACCATTGCTGTACCGACGAACATCCTTTGCAAATACCGAACGAAGCTTTCGAACGCTAAGACGTCGCCGCTGACCACAGAAAAAATTATGTAGGAATGAGACAATGTTGCCAGACCTGAACGCTCCTATGCTACCTCTATTGGTACAGTAACAGGTTGTTCAAATCTTGCACATACCTGGTATAGCGCAAGAAACACGCAGAGCCATAGCGTACATGCACAACTATTTAAAGTGGCGGCACTGCACTCTAGTACGGTGTCATGC
Source organism: Macrocystis pyrifera (assembly GCA_031763025.1). Classification (NCBI taxonomy): domain Eukaryota; class Phaeophyceae; order Laminariales; family Laminariaceae; genus Macrocystis; species Macrocystis pyrifera. The sequence goes on from JASSKH010000004.1 coordinate 8,883,407, forward strand.
TTTCGAAGCTAAGTTGTCGCTTATTCTCCGGTTAAACTCACCGGCCCAGGGTCATATTTTAAGTACATTGATGCGGTGCTACCGTAAGTACGGTAAATTAACTGAGCTGAAAATACGACGACATCACGTTTACGCTCGGCAGGTGAACGATCTGGAGGACTCCGGGATCACCTTTGACGAGGACGGCCAAGATGCTCCGCAAACTCCGACGGTGACTAACGAGGAGGCCGACATTTACTTCTCGTGGCCTCAAGAGGACGAAAAGCTAATAACTGACCACCGGTGCAAGACACCCAGGTTGGCAAAGAGTCGGACCTTATAAAGTTAGATATTTCTATTCGGTGTTCAACCATATAATTGGACGAGGAACGAGACATGCAGCCCCGTCGGCTTCTTAGCACCTATCGAGCAAGTGCCCTCGCCGTTGGATGGCCATGTTCATCGAGAGTGGATGAAAATACTCTCGCGAACATAGGGCTGTTACTGCGTCATCGCGATGATATTCTGGGCGAGGTGACCTCCATGTCTAACAAGAACACCCGGGAGACAGAAAGAACTACCGCCCCGAAATGCGCGTGCCGTCGGTATGCCGCAAGGACGAAGATTCGCAGCTGTTTATCACACCGAAGATACTATTATTGTCTCAGCGTTCGCTCGTATATAGTACTAATATTTTCTGTCACCCTACGTTCAAAGGGAACGGGGCCTAGGTGATGCCGTACGAGGGTAGATCGTTGCGACAGGTAACGAATAAATGTTTCTTTACGCTAGGCGATTCCCGCTTGGGAGCTTCATATATGCTGGTATCAAGATAACCCTAAGCGTTTAGGTCTTTCTGCAAGGCCTTTTGCTAGCCGTTGTTCGTGTGGTCTGTATTTCGTTGCCACTACAGTAGCATGGTCGGTATTGGGAAATGACAATTGACCGTATAGGACGTAATTGCAGCAGACACCGTACAAACAATGCAACACAACACGGAGCTCTCCATATAACGGGGGTCCATAGTTAACGGGACCAAATTTTGTTTGTAAAAATAGGTAAATATATGGGTTTTTTTTTATGTATACCATAGGTCCTACTAACTATGTACCCCCGTAATGGTATATTCCGCACGCCGCAGAGAATGAGCATATCGTTTACCACTCGATGACGATTGTCCCTCGAGTGATGCAGCCCCCTATTCTGTGCTTCTCAGGCTTGGCACGCTCGTCCACTGAACGCCGTAACCCCTGCGGTGGATCCAACAACAGGTGCACTAGAGTTGAACATCATAGCTCGCTCACCCATTTCCTTGCTCGTGCAGCGTGCATCATGCACCAGGCTGGATCGTGAATACACGGCCACGCTCGTTCGGAATCGAACAAGCTGTCGTCAGTAGAGAGGCTGAAGTGGGCGCGTGCGGCATTAAGTATGTGCAAGGGTTTGTGCGGCCCCGCTTTTCCAGGATTCAACAGGGTATGGTCGAACAAGTGGCACAAGGCGAGATCAGTCGCTGGGATGGTCACACTCCGCCGCTGCTACTGTCGCTGCTGAGCCCCGAGAAGGTCAGTAAGGAGTACATATTTTGAGAGCGTGCAGGCCTATGCTCCCCCAATCGTCTGCTTCTGACTGCTAGTTGAATAGCGTGTGGCCGCTACCGCATTTCTCCTACCAAACGCGCCAAATAGGGTCGGACACGACCGATGTCGGAGAATGGCCCTGCCAAGAACGACCCGCTATACCAAATACAACTACCGTGTGTACCATGTGACTTACTGCGTCCTAGCGTGTTGCGGTACGTTAACAGCCAATGAGACGGCGGCGGCTGGTCGGTGGTATCAACCATGGTACCCGCGGTCCCTCCCCCTTTTATATTCGGGTGGCGCCATCTCTACTCCATTAGCAGGTGTTGTACGAGAACACGACGGAGACCAGCAAGGTCATGGTCGTCTTTGACTCTGTTTCGCCAGTGGTACTGGAGACCAAGCTTATCAACCTGAGGTTTACAGTACACGGCCTTGACGAAGCGACGGAGATCTGCCTTCTCGAGACGGTGGGTGGACATCATGTTTAGGTGATGTGTACCATGCCCGATGTACGGCCTACCGTAAGCGCTTTCGCTTCCAAGTCAAGTGTATACCCAATCCCATCTATGGCGAAGCGTGATAATGCCGGAGATCTCGTGCAACTTGGCCGAAAACGAGACGTTTGTTATCTTCCGTTCGCCCTTTCAACTCGGCCAGCTCAATGAAGTCGGTATTAATCTCCGATCTGATGCTCTGACCGAGTCAGGCTCGAATGAGATCGTCATTACCGGACATGCCATGGAAAGGGGCAAAACACTCCTCGTTGTCCCTATGACTCCATCGCATAGCCGTGTACACTGCTCGGCGATCACAGTGAATTGTGTTCGTATATCATATTGACGTCCAAATATTACGTACGGATCAACAAGCTTGCGTATGTGTAGACTACCTCTGGAATCGGCCACCCCATGTCTACTTCCTCTATCGAATCGGCCACCGCATGTCTACTTCTTCCATCACCGCGCCGTTGATGCACAACGCATGGGTGCAGCAGGTATGGTGATCTTTCCCGTCGTTAGCACGCGTTCTATGCATGATATATGTACCGAACGACCGTGAACCGTTGGTTTGCTAACATTATCATGGCGGTTTGTCCCGCGATGCAGGGTGGACATTTGCGTCAAATTGAGCGATGCCATGATACTGTCAACACTCAACGTACTACTTCATTGAGCCGATATCTGTTTGATGATCGAAGCGATATGTGTCTGTTCTGTGCTATACTGACATCGATACGTTGCACATTTTCAACCCGGCCTAAGTCACAACCCCGGTAGTCAACCATTGTCTTTTTCGTTGCCTCTGCCGTGCGTAGGTCGTGCGGCTTCGAAGTGAGACCGACTTGATCGGGTATGTTCGGGCACACTCGTTCGGAATCGAACAAGCTGTCGGCGGCGGAGAGCCTGAAGCGGGCAGGTGCGGCATTAAGTATACGAATGGGTATGTGCGGCCCCGCTTCTCCAGGATCCAACAGGCTATGGTCGATCGATTGTCTGAAGGCGAGACCAGTCGCTGGGGTGGCAACACTCCGCTGCTGCTGCTTCCGAGCCCCGAGAAGGTCAGCAAAGAGAACATATTTTGAGAGCGTGCAGGACTATGCTTCCCCAATCGTCTGCTTCTGCGTGCTTGTTGAACAGCGTGTGGCCGTTAACGTATTTCTCCTACCAAATGCGCCCAATAGGGTCGGGCACGCCCGGTGTCGGAGAATGGCCTTGTCAAGAACGACCCGCTATAAAAAGTACAATTACCGTGTGCAACATATATCTCACTTCGTCCTAGCGTGTTGCGGTACGTTAACAGCCAGTGAGGTGGCGGCGGTATCAACCATGGTACCCGCGGTCCCTCCCCCTTTTATTCGGGTGGCGCCATCTCTACTCCATTAGCAGGTGTTGTACGAGAACACGACGGAGACCAGCAGGGTCATGGTCGTCTTTGACTCTGTTTCGCCAGTGGTACTGGAGACCAAGCTTATCAACCTGAGGTTTACAGTACACGGCCTTGACGAAGCGACGGAGATCTGCCTTCTCGAGACGGTGGGTGGACATCATGTTTAGGTGATGTGTACCATGCCCGATGGGCGGCCTACCGTAAGCGCTTTCGCTTCCAAGTCAAGCGTATACCCAATATCATCTACGGCGAAGCGTGATAATGCCGGAGATCTCGTGCAACTTGGCCGAAAACGAGACGTTTGTTATCTTCCGTTCGCCCTTTCAACTCGGCCAGCTCAATGAAGTCGGTATTAATCTCCGATCTGATGCTCTGACCGAGTCAGGCTCGAATGAGATCGTCATTACCGGACATGCCATGGAAAGGGGCAAAACACTCCTCGTTGTCCCTATGACTCCATCGCATAGCCGTGTACACTGCTCGGCGATCACAGTGAATTGTGTTCGTATATCATATTGACGTCCAAATATTACGTACGGATCAACAAGCTTGCGTATGTGTAGACTACCTCTGGAATCGGCCACCCCATGTCTACTTCCTCTATCGAATCGGCCACCGCATGTCTACTTCTTCCATCACCGCGCCGTTGATGCACAACGCATGGGTGCAGCAGGTATGGTGATCTTTCCCGTCGTTAGCACGCGTTCTATGCATGATATATGTACCGAACGACCGTGAACCGTTGGTTTGCTAACATTATCATGGCGGTTTGTCCCGCGATGCAGGGTGGACATTTGCGTCAAATTGAGCGATGCCATGATACTGTCAACACTCAACGTACTACTTCATTGAGCCGATATCTGTTTGATGATCGAAGCGATATGTGTCTGTTCTGTGCTATACTGACATCGATACGTTGCACATTTTCAACCCGGCCTAAGTCACAACCCCGGTAGTCAACCATTGTCTTTTTCGTTGCCTCTGCCGTGCGTAGGTCGTGCGGCTTCGAAGTGAGACCGACTTGATCGGGTATGTTCGGGCACACTCGTTCGGAATCGAACAAGCTGTCGGCGGCGGAGAGCCTGAAGCGGGCAGGTGCGGCATTAAGTATACGAATGGGTATGTGCGGCCCCGCTTCTCCAGGATCCAACAGGCTATGGTCGATCGATTGTCTGAAGGCGAGACCAGTCGCTGGGGTGGCAACACTCCGCTGCTGCTGCTTCCGAGCCCCGAGAAGGTCAGCAAAGAGAACATATTTTGAGAGCGTGCAGGACTATGCTTCCCCAATCGTCTGCTTCTGCGTGCTTGTTGAACAGCGTGTGGCCGTTAACGTATTTCTCCTACCAAATGCGCCCAATAGGGTCGGGCACGCCCGGTGTCGGAGAATGGCCTTGTCAAGAACGACCCGCTATAAAAAGTACAATTACCGTGTGCAACATATATCTCACTTCGTCCTAGCGTGTTGCGGTACGTTAACAGCCAGTGAGGTGGCGGCGGTATCAACCATGGTACCCGCGGTCCCTCCCCCTTTTATTCGGGTGGCGCCATCTCTACTCCATTAGCAGGTGTTGTACGAGAACACGACGGAGACCAGCAGGGTCATGGTCGTCTTTGACTCTGTTTCGCCAGTGGTACTGGAGACCAAGCTTATCAACCTGAGGTTTACAGTACACGGCCTTGACGAAGCGACGGAGATCTGCCTTCTCGAGACGGTGGGTGGACATCATGTTTAGGTGATGTGTACCATGCCCGATGGGCGGCCTACCGTAAGCGCTTTCGCTTCCAAGTCAAGCGTATACCCAATATCATCTACGGCGAAGCGTGATAATGCCGGAGATCTCGTGCAACTTGGCCGAAAACGAGACGTTTGTTATCTTCCGTTCGCCCTTTCAACTCGGCCAGCTCAATGAAGTCGGTATTAATCTCCGATCTGATGCTCTGACCGAGTCAGGCTCGAATGAGATCGTCATTACCGGACATGCCATGGAAAGGGGCAAAACACTCCTCGTTGTCCCTATGACTCCATCGCATAGCCGTGTACACTGCTCGGCGATCACAGTGAATTGTGTTCGTATATCATATTGACGTCCAAATATTACGTACGGATCAACAAGCTTGCGTATGTGTAGACTACCCCTGGAATCGGCCACCCCATGTCTACTTCCTCTATCGAATCGGCCACCGCATGTCTACTTCTTCCATCACCGCGCCGTTGATGCACAACGCATGGGTGCAGCAGGTATGGTGATCTTTCCCGTCGTTAGCACGCGTTCTATGCATGATATATGTACCGAACGACCGTGAACCGTTGGTTTGCTAACATTATCATGGCGGTTTGTCCCGCCATGCAGGGTGGACATTTGCGTCAAATTGAGCGATGCCATGATACCGTCAACACTCAACGTACTACTTCATTGAGCCGATATCTGTTTGATGATCGAAGCGATATGTGTCTGTTCTGTGCTATACTGACATCGATACGTTGCACATTTTCAACCCGGCCTAAGTCACAACCCCGGTAGTCAACCATTGTCTTTTTCGTTGCCTCTGCCGTGCGTAGGTCGTGCGGCTTCGAAGTGAGACCGACTTGATCGGGTATGTTCGGGCACACTCGTTCGGAATCGAACAAGCTGTCGGCGGCGGAGAGCCTGAAGCGGGCAGGTGCGGCATTAAGTATACGAATGGGTATGTGCGGCCCCGCTTCTCCAGGATCCAACAGGCTATGGTCGATCGATTGTCTGAAGGCGAGACCAGTCGCTGGGGTGGCAACACTCCGCTGCTGCTGCGTCCGAGCCCCGAGAAGGTCAGCAAAGAGAACATATTTTGAGAGCGTGCAGGACTATGCTTCCCCAATCGTCTGCTTCTGCGTGCTTGTTGAACAGCGTGTGGCCGTTAACGTATTTCTCCTACCAAATGCGCCCAATAGGGTCGGGCACGCCCGGTGTCGGAGAATGGCCGTGTCAAGAACGACCCGCTATAAAAAATACAACTACCGTGTGCAACATATATCTCACTTCGTCCTAGCGTGTTGCGGTACGTTAGCAGCCAGTGAGGTGGCGGCGGTATCAACCATGGTACCCGCGGTCCCTCCCCCTTGAATTCGGGTGGCGCCATCTCTACTCCATTAGCAGGTGTTGTACGAGAACACGACGGAGACCAGCAGGGTCATGGTCGTCTTTGACTCTGTTTCGCCAGTGGTACTGGAGACCAAGCTTATCAACCTGAGGTTTACAGTACACGGCCTTGACGAAGCGACGGAGATCTGCCTTCTCGAGACGGTGGGTGGACATCATGTTTAGGTGATGTGTACCATGCCCGATGGGCGGCCTACCGTAAGCGCTTTCGCTTCCAAGTCAAGCATTTACCCAATATCATCTACGGCCAAGCATGATAATGCCGGAGATCTCGTGCAACTTGGGCAAAAACGAGACGTTTGTTATCTTCCGTTCGCCCTTTCAACTCGGCCAGCTCAATGAAGTCGGTATTAATCTCCGATCTGATGCTCTGACCGAGTCAGGCTCGAATGAGATCGTCATTACCGGACATGCCATGGAAAGGGGCAAAACACTCCCCGTTGTCCCTATGACTCCATCGCATAGCCGTGTACACTGCTCGGCGATCACAGTGAATTGTGTTCGTATATCATATTGACGTCCAAATATTACGTACGGATCAACAAGCTTGCGTATGTGTAGACTACCTCTGGAATCGGCCACCCCATGTCTACTTCCTCTATCGAATCGGCCACCGCATGTCTACGTCTTCCATCACCGCGCCGGTGATGCACAACGCATGGGTGCAGCAGGCATGGTGATCTTTCCCGTCGTTAGCACGCGTTCTATGCATGATATATGTACCGAACGACCGTGAACCGTTGGTTTGCTAACATTATCATGGCGCGATGCAGGGTGGAAATTTGCGTCAACTTGAGCGATGCCATGATACTGTCAACACTTGACGTACTACTTCATTGAGCCGAAATCTGTTTGATGATCGAAGCAATATGTTTCTGTTCTGTGCTATACTGACATCGATACGTTGCACATTTTCAATCCGGCCTAAGTCACAACCCCGGTAGTCAACCATTGTCCTTTTTCTTGCCTCTGCCGTGCGTAGGTCGTGCGGCTTCGAAGTGAGACCGACTTGATCAGGTATGTTCGGGCACACTCGTTCGGAATCGAACAAGCTGTCGGCGGCGGAGAGCCTGAAGCGGGCAGGTGCGGCATTAAGTATACGAATGGGTATGTGCGGCCCCGCTTCTCCAGGATCCAACAGGCTATGGTCGATCGATTGTCTGAAGGCGAGACCAGTCGCTGGGGTGGCAACACTCCGCTGCTGCTGCTTCCGAGCCGCGAGAAGGTCAGTAAGGAGTACATATTATGAGAGCGTCCAGGCCTATGCTCCCCCAATCGTCTGCTTCTGCGCGCTTGTTGAACAGCGTGTGGTCGCTACCGTATTTCTCCTACCAAATGCGCCCAATAGGGTCGGGCACGACCGATGTCGGAGAATGGCCTTGTCAAGAACGACCCGCTATGACAAATACAACTACCGTGTGCAACATATATCTCACTTCGTCCTAGCGTGTTGCGATACGTTAGCAGCCAGTGAGGTGGCGGCGACTGGTCGGTGGTATCAACCATGGTACCCGCGGTCCCTCCCCCTTGAATTCGGGTGGCCCCATCTCTACTCCATTAGCAGGTGTTGTACGAGAACACGACGGAGACCAGCAAGGTCATGGTCGTCTTTGACTCTGTTTCGCCAGTGGTACTGGAGACCAAGCTTATCAACCTGAGGTTTACAGTGCACGGCCTTGACGAAGCGACGGAGATCTGCCTTCTCGAGACGGTGGGTGAACAGGATGTTGAGGTGATGTGTACCATGCCCGATGGACGGCCTACCGTAAGCGCTTTCGCTTCCAAGTCGAGCGTATACCCAATGTCATCTACGGCCAAGCATGATAATGCCGGAGATCTCGTGCAACTTGGCCGAAAACGAGACGTTTGTTATCTTCCGTTCGCCCTTTCAACTCGGCCAGCTCAATGAAGTCGGTATTAATCTCCGATCTGATGCTCTGACCGAGTCAGGCTCGAATGAGATCGTCATTACCGGACATGCTATGGAAAGAGGCAAAACACTCCCCGCTGTCCCTATGTCTCCATCACATAGCCGTGTACACTGCTCGGCGATCACAGTGAATTGTGTTCGTATTTCATTTTGACGTCCAAATATTACGTACGGATTAACAAGCTTGCGTATGTGTAGACTACCTCTGGAATCGGCCACCCCATGTCTACTTCCTCTATCGAATCGGCCGCCGCATGTCTACTTCTTCCATCACCGCGCCGGTGATGCACAACACATGGGTGCAGCAGGTATGGTGATCTTCCCCGTCGTTAGCACGCGTTCTATGCATGATATATGTACCGAACGACCGTGAACCGTTGGTTTGCTAACATTATCATGGCGCGATGCAGGGTGGACATTTGCGTCAACTTGAGCGATGCCATGATACTGTCAACACTTGACGTACTACTTCATTGAGCCGATATCTGAGTGATGATCGAAGCGATATGTGTCTGTTCTGTGCTATACTGACATCGATACGTTGCACATTTTCAATCCGGCCTAAGTCACAACCCCGGTAGTCAACCATTGTCCTTTTCGTTGCCTCTGCCGTGCGTAGGTCGTGCGGCTTCGAAGGGAGATCGACTTGATCGGGTATGTTCGGGCACACTCGTTCGGAATCGAACAAGCTGTCGGCGGCGGAGAGCCTGAAGCGGGCAGGTGCGGCATTAAGTATACGAATGGGTATGTGCGGCCCCGCTTCTCCAGGATCCAACAGGCTATGGTCGATCGATTGTCTGAAGGCGAGACCAGTCGCTGGGGTGGCCACACTCCGCTGCTGCTGCTTCCGAGCCCCGAGAAGGTCAGTAAGAAGTACATATTTTGAGAGCGTGCAGGCCTATGCTCTACCAATCGTCTGCTTCTGCGTGCTTGTTGAACAGCGTGTGGCCGCTACCGTATTTCTCCTACCAAATGCGCCCAATAGGGTCGGGCACGACCGATGTCGGAGAATGGCCTTGTCAAGAACGACCCGCTATGACAAATACAACTACCGTGTGCAACATATATCTCACTTCGTCCTAGCGTGTTGCGGTACGTTAGCAGCCAGTGAGGTGGCGGCGGCTGGTCGGTGGTATCAACCATGGTACCCGCGGTCCCTCCCCCTTTTATTCGGGTGGCCCCATCTCTACTCCATTAGCAGGTGTTGTACGAGAACACGATAGAGACCAGCAGGGTCATGGTCGTCTTTGACTCTGTTTCGCCAGTGGTACTGGAGACCAAGCTTATCAACCTGAGGTTTACAGTGCAAGGCCTTGACGAAGCGATGGAAATCTGCCTTCTCGAGACGGTGGGTGGACAGGATGTTGAGGTGATGTGTATCATGCCCGATGTACGGCCTACCGTAAGCGCTTTCGCTTCCAAGTCGAGCGTATACCCAATCCCATCTACGGCGAAGCATGATAATGCCGGAGATCTCGTGCAACTTGGGCAAAACCGAGACGTTCGTTGTCTTCCGTTCGCCCTTTCAACTCGGCCAGCTCAATGAAGGCGATATTAATCCCCGCGCTGATGCTCTGACCGAGTCAGGCTCGAATGAGATCGTCATTACTGGCCATACAATGGAAATAGCCAAAACTCTCCCCGTTGTCCCTATGTCTCCATCACATGGCCGTATACACTGCTCGGCGATCACCGTGAATCGTGTTCGTATACCCTATTGACGTCGAAATTCTACGTACGGATTAACAAGCTGGCGTATGTGTAGACTACCTCTTGAATCGGCCACCCCATGTCTACTTCCTCTATCGAATCGGCCACCGCATGTCTACTTCTTCCATCACCGCGCCGGTGATGCACAACGCATTAGCGCAGCAGGTAAGACGATCTTTCCCGTCGGTAGCACGCGTTCTATGCATGATATATGTACTAAACAACCCTAAACCGTTGGTTTGCTAACATTATCATGGTGGTTTGTCCCGCGATGCAGGGTGGAGATTTGCGTCAACTTGAGCGATGCCATGGTGCTGCCAACATTCAACGTACTTCTTCATTGAGCCGATATCTGTGTGCTGATCGAAGCGATATGTGTCTGTTCTGTGCTATACTGACATCGACACGTAGCACATTTTCAACCAGGGCTAAGTCACAACCCCGGTAGTCAACCATTGTCCTTTTTCTTGCCTCTGCCGTACGTAGGTCGTGCGGCTTCGAAGTGAGACCGACTTGATCGGGTATGTTCGGGCACACTCGTTCGGAATCGAACAAGCTGATTGTGGCGGAGAGCCTGAAGCGGGCAGGTGCGGCATTAAGTATGCGAATGGGTATGTGCGGCCCCGCTTCTCCAGGATCCAACAGGCTATGGTCGATCGATTGTCTGAAGGCGAGACCAGTCTCTGGAGTGGCCACACTCCGCTGCTGCTGCTTCCGAGCCCCGAGAAGGTCAGCAAAGAGAACCTATTTTCAGAACGTGCAGGCCTATGCTCCCCCAATCGTCTGCTTCTGCGTGCTTGATGAACAGCGTGTGGCCGCTAACGTATTTCTCCTACCAAATGCGCCCAATAGGGTCAGGCACGACCGATGTCGGAGAATGGCCGTGTCAAGAACGACCCGCTATAACAAATACAACTACCGTGTGCAACATATATCTCACTTCGCCCTAGCGTGTTGCGGTACGTGAGCAGCAAGTGAGGTGGCGGCGGCTGGTCGGTGGTATCAATCATGGTGCTCGCGGTCCCTTCTTATTCGGGTGGCCCCATCTCTACTCCATTAGCAGGTGTTGTACGAGAACACGATAGAGACCAGCAAGGTCATGGTCGTCCTTGACTCTGTTTCGCCAGTGGTACTGGAGACCAAGCTTATCAACCAGAGGCTTACAGTTAATGGCCTGGTCGAGGCGACGGAGATCTGCCTTCTCGAGACGGTGGGTGGACGGGATGTTGAGGTGATGTGTATCATGCGCGATGTACGGCCTACCGTAAGCGCTTTCGCTTCCAAGTCAAGTGTATACCCAATCCCATCTATGGCGAAGCATGATAATGCCGGAGATCTCGTGCAACTTGGCTAAAAACGAGACCTATGACTGACGTTTGTTATCTTCCGTTCGCCCTTTCAACTCGGCCAGCTCAATGAAGGCGATATTAGTCTCCGCGCCGATGCTCTGACCGAGTCAGGCTCGAATGAGATCGTCATTACTGGCCATACAATGGAAATAGCCAAAACTCTCCCCGTTGTCCCTATGTCTCCATCACATGGCCGTGTACACTGCTCGGCGATCACAGTGAATCGTGTTCGTATACCCTATTGACGTCGAAATGCTGCGTACGGATTAACAAGCTGGCGTATGTGTAGACTACCTCTTGAATCGGCCACCCCATGTCTACTTCCTCTATCGAGTCGGCCACCGCATGTCTACTTCCTCTATCACCGCGCCGGTGATGCACAACGCATTAGCGCAGCAGGTATGGTGATCTTTCCCGTCGTTAGCACGCGTTCTATGCATGATATATGTACTGAACAACCGTGAACCGTTGGTTTGCTAATATTATCATGGTGGTGTGTCCAGCGATGCAGGGTGGACATTTGCGTCAACTTGAGCGATGCCATGGTGCTGCCAACATTCAACGTACTACTGCATTTAGCCGATATCTGAGTGATGATCGAAGCGATATGTGTCTGTTCTGTGCTATACTGACATCGATACGTTGCACATTTTCAACCAGGGCTAAGTCACAACCCCGGTAGTCAACCATTGTCCTTTTTCTTGCCTCTGCCGTGCGTAGGTCGTGCGGCTTCGAAGTGAGACCGACTTGAACGGGTATGTTCGGGCACACTCGTTCGGAATCGAACAAGCTGTCGGCGGCGGAGAGCCTGAAGCGGGCAGGTGCGGCATTAAGTATGCGAATGGGTATGTGCGGCCCCGCTACTCCAGGATCCAACAGGCTATGGTCGATCGATTGTCTGAAGGCGAGACAAGTTTCTGGGGTGGCCACACTCCGCTGCTGCTGCTTCCGAGCCGCGAGAAGGTCAGCAAAGAGAACATATTTTGAGAGCGTTCAGGCCCATGCTCCCCCAATCGTCTGCTTCTGCGTGCTTGTTGAACAGCGTGTGGCCGCTAACGTATTTCTCCTACCAAATGCGCCCAATAGGGTCAGGCACGACTTATGTCGGAGAATGGCCGTGTCAAGAACAACCCGCTATAACAAATACAAGTTCCGTGTGCAACATATATCTCACTTCGTCCTAGCGTGTTGCGGTACGTGAGCAGCAAGTGAGGTGGCGGCGGCTGGTCGGTGGTATCAACCATGGTGCTCGCGGTCCCTTCTTATTCGGGTGGCCCCATCTCTACTCCATTAGCAGGTGTTGTACGAGAACACGACAGAGACCAGCAAGGTCATGGTCGTCCTTGACTCTGTTTCGCCAGTGGTACTGGAGACCAAGCTTATCAACCAGAGGCTTACAGTTTATGGCCTTGTCGAGGCGACGGAGATCTGCCTTCTCGAGACGGTGGGTGGACGGGATGTTGAGGTGATGTGTATCATGCGCGATGTACGGCCTACCGTAAGCGCTTTCGCTTCCAAGTCAAGTGTATACCCAATCCCATCTATGGCGAAGCATGATAATGCCGGAGATCTCGTGCAACTTGGCTAAAAACGAGACCTATGACTGACGTTTGTTATCTTCCGTTCGCCCTTTCAACTCGGCCAGCTCAATGAAGGCGATATTAGTCTACGCGCTGATGCTCTGACCGAGTCAGGCTCGAATGAGATCGTCATTACTGGCCATCCAATGGAAATAGCCAAAACTCTCCCCGTTGTCCCTATGTCTCCATCACATGGCCGTGTACACTGCTCGGCGATCACCGTGAATCGTGTTCGTATACCCTATTGACGTCGAAATGCTACGTACGGATTAACAAGCTGGCGTATGTGTAGACTACCTCTTGAATCGGCCACCCCATGTCTACTTCCTCTATCGAGTCGGCCACCGCATGTCTACTTCCTCTATCACCGCGCCGGTGATGCACAACGCATTAGCGCAGCAGGTATGGTGATCTTTCCCGTCGTTAGCACGCGTTCTATGCATGATATATGTACTGAACAACCGTGAACCGTTGGTTTGCTAATATTATCATGGTGGTGTGTCCAGCGATGCAGGGTGGACATTTGCGTCAACTTGAGCGATGCCATGATACTGTCAACACTCAACGTACTACTGCATTTAGCCGATATCTGAGTGATGATCGAAGCGATATGTGTCTGTTCTGTGCTATACTGACATCGATACGTTGCACATTTTCAACCCGGCCTAAGTCACAACCCCGGTAGTCAACCATTGTCCTTTTTCTTGCCTCTGCCGTGCGTAGGTCGTGCGGCTTCGAAGTGAGACCGACTTGAACGGGTATGTTCGGGCACACTCGTTCGGAATCGAACAAGCTGTCGGCGGCGGAGAGCCTGAAGCGGGCAGGTGCGGCAGTAAGTATGCGAATGGGTATGTGCGGCCCCGCTTCTCCAGGATCCAACAGGCTATGGTCGATCGATTGTCTGAAGGCGAGACAAGTTTCTGGGGTGGCCACACACCGCTGCTGCTGCTTCCGAGCCCCGAGAAGGTCAGCAAAGAGAACATATTTTCAGAGCGTTCAGGCCCATGCTCCCCCAATCGTCTGCTTCTGCGTGCTTGTTGAACAGCGTGTGGCCGCTAACGTATGTCTCCTACCAAATGCGCCCAATAGGGTCAGGCACGACTTATGTCGGAGAATGGCCGTGTCAAGAACAACCCGCTGTAACAAATACAAGTTCCGTGTGCAACATATATCTCACTTCGTCCTAGCGTGTTGCGGTACGTGAGCAGCAAGTGAGGTGGCGGCGGCTGGTCGGTGGTATCAACCATGGTGCTCGCGGTCCCTTCTTATTCGGGTGGCCCCATCTCTACTCCATTAGCAGGTGTTGTACGAGAACACGACAGAGACCAGCAAGGTCATGGTCGTCCTTGACTCTGTTTCGCCAGTGGTACTGGAGACCAAGCTTATCAACCAGAGGCTTACAGTTTATGGCCTTGTCGAGGCGACGGAGATCTGCCTTCTCGAGACGGTGGGTGGACGGGATGTTGAGGTGATGTGTATCATGCGCGATGTACGGCCTACCGTAAGCGCTTTCGCTTCCAAGTCAAGTGTATACCCAATCCCATCTATGGCGAAGCATGATAATGCCGGAGATCTCGTGCAACTTGGCTAAAAACGAGACCTATGACTGACGTTTGTTATCTTCCGTTCGCCCTTTCAACTCGGCCAGCTCAATGAAGGCGATATTAGTCTACGCGCTGATGCTCTGACCGAGTCAGGCTCGAATGAGATCGTCATTACTGGCCATACAATGGAAATAGCCAAAACTCTCCCCGTTGTCCCTATGTCTCCATCACATGGCCGTGTACACTGCTCGGCGATCACCGTGAATCGTGTTCGTATACCCTATTGACGTCGAAATGCTGCGTACGGATTAACAAGCTGGCGTATGTGTAGACTACCTCTTGAATCGGCCACCCCATGTCTACTTCCTCTATCGAGTCGGCCACCGCATGTCTACTTCCTCTATCACCGCGCCGGTGATGCACAACGCATTAGCGCAGCAGGTAAGACGATCTTTCCCGTCGTTAGCACGCGTTCTATGCATGATATATGTACTGAACAACCGTGAACCGTTGGTTTGCTAATATTATCATGGTGGTGTGTCCAGCGATGCAGGGTGGAGATTTGCGTCAACTTGAGCGATGCCATGGTGCTGCCAACATTCAACGTACTACTGCATTGAGCCGATATCTGAGTGATGATCGAAGCGATATGTGTCTGTTCTGTGCTATACTGACATCGATACGTTGCACATTTTCAACCAGGGCTAAGTCACAACCCCGGTAGTCAACCATTGTCCTTTTTCTTGCCTCTGCCGTACGTAGGTCGTGCGGCTTCGAAGTGAGACCGACTTGAACGGGTATGTTCGGGCACACTCGTTCGGAATCGAACAAGCTGTCGGCGGCGGAGAGCCTGAAGCGGGCAGGTGCGGCATTAAGTATGCGAATGGGTATGTGCGGCCCCGCTTCTCCAGGATCCAACAGGCTATGGTCGATCGATTGTCTGAAGGCGAGACAAGTTTCTGGGGTGGCCACACTCCGCTGCTGCTGCTTCCGAGCCCCGAGAAGGTCAGCAAAGAGAACATATTTTGAGAGCGTGCAGGCCCATGCTCCCCCAATCGTCTGCTTCTGCGTGCTTGTTGAACAGCGTGTGGCCGCTAACGTATTTCTCCTACCAAATGCGCCCAATAGGGTCAGGCACGACCTATGTCGGAGAATGGCCGTGTCAAGAACAACCCGCTGTAACAAATACAACTACCGTGTGCAACATATATCTCACTTCGTCCTAGCGTGTTGCGGTACGTGAGCAGCAAGTGAGGTGGCGGCGGCTGGTCGGTGGTATCAACCATGGTGCTCGCGGTCCCTTCTTATTCGGGTGGCCCCATCTCTACTCCATTAGCAGGTGTTGTACGAGAACACGACAGAGACCAGCAAGGTCATGGTCGTCCTTGACTCTGTTTCGCCAGCGGTACTGGAGACCAAGCTTATCAACCAGAGGCTTACAGTTCATGGCCTGGTCGAGGCGACGGAGATCTGCCTTCTTGAGACGGTGGGTGGACAGGATGTTTAGGTGATGTGTACGATGCCCAATGTACGGCCTACCGTAAGAGCTCTCGCTTCCAAGTCAAGCGTATACCCAATCCCATCTATGGCGAAGCATGATAATGCCGGAGATCTCGTGCAACTTGGCTAAAAACGAGACCTATGACTGACGTTTGTTAACTTCCGTTCGCCCTTTCAACTCGGCCAGCTCAATGAAGGCGATATTAGTCTACGCGCTGATGCTCTGACCGAGTCAGGCTCGAATGAGATCGTCATTACTGCCCATACAATGGAAATAGCCAAAACTCTCCCCGTTGTCCCTATGTCTCCATCACATGGCCGTGTACACTGCTCGGCGATCACAGTGAATCGTGTTCGTATACCCTATTGACGTCGAAATGCTACGTACGGATTAACAAGCTGGCGTATGTGTAGACTACCTCTTGAATCGGCCACCCCATGTCTACTTCCTCTATCGAGTCGGCCACCGCATGTCTACTTCCTCTATCACCGCGCCGGTGATGCACAACGCATTAGCGCAGCAGGTAAGACGATCTTTCCCGTCGTTAGCACGCGTTCTGTGCATGATATATGTACTGAACAACCGTGAACCGTTGGTTTGCTAATATTATCATGGTGGTGTGTCCAGCGATGCAGGGTGGACATTTGCGTCAACTTGAGCGATGCCATGGTGCTGCCAACATTCAACGTACTACTGCATTTAGCCGATATCTGAGTGATGATCGAAGCGATATGTGTCTGTTCTGTGCTATACTGACATCGATACGTTGCACATTTTCAACCAGGGCTAAGTCACAACCCCGGTAGTCAACCATTGTCCTTTTTCTTGCCTCTGCCGTACGTAGGTCGTGCGGCTTCGAAGTGAGACCGACTTGAACGGGTATGTTCGGGCACACTCGTTCGGAATCGAACAAGCTGTCGGCGGCGGAGAGCCTGAAGCGGGCGGGTGCGGCATTAAGTATGCGAATGGGTATGTGCGGCCCCGCTACTCCAGGATCCAACAGGCTATGGTCGATCGATTGTCTGAAGGCGAGACATATTTCTGGGGTGGCCACACTCCGCTGCTGCTGCTTCCGAGCCCCGAGAAGGTCAGCAAAGAGAACATATTTTCAGAACGTGCAGGCCCATGCTCCCCCAATCGTCTGCTTCTGCGTGCTTGTTGAACAGCGTGTGGCCGCTACCGTATTTCTCCTACCAAATGCGCCCAATAGGGTCGGGCACGACCTATGTCGGAGAATGGCCCTGTCAAGATCGACCCGCTATGACAAATACAACTTCCATGTGCAACATATGCCTCACTTCGTCCTAGCGTGTTGCGGTACGTTAGCAGCCAGTGAGGTGGCGGCAGCTGGACGATGGTATCAACCATGGCACCCGCGGTCCCTCCCCCTTTTATTCGGGTGGCGCCATCTCTACTCCATTAGCAGGTGTTGTACGAGAACACGACAGAGACCAGCAAGGTCATGGTCGTCCTTGACTCTGTTTCGCCAGCGGTACTGGAGACCAAGCTTATCAACCTGAGGCTTACAGTTCATGGCCTGGTCGAGGCGACGGAGATCTGCCTTCTCGAGACGGTGGGTGGACAGGATGTTTAGGTGATGTGTACGATGCCCGATGTACGGCCTACCGTAAGCGCTCTCGCTTCCAAGTCAAGCGTATACACAACATCATCTACGGCGAAGCATGGTAATGCCGGAGATCTCGTGCAACTTGGTCAAAAACGAGACCTATGGCTGACGTTTGATATCTTCCGTTCGCCCTTTCAATTCGGCCAGCTCAATGAAGTCTGTATTAATCTCCGCGCTGATGCTCTGACCGAGTCAGGCTCGAATGAGATCGTCATTACCGGACATGCTATGGAAAGAGCCAAAACACTCCCCGTTGTCCCTATGACTCCATCGCATAGCCGTGTACACTGCTCGGCGATCACAATGAATCGTGTTCGTATATCATATTGACGCCCAAATGTTTCGTACTGATTAACAAGCTTGCGTATGTGTAGACTACATGCGGAATCGGCCACCCCATGTCTACTTCCTCTATCGAATCGGCCACTGCATGTCTACTTCCTCTATCACCGCGCCGGTGATGCACAACGCATGGGTGCAGTAGGTATGGTGTTCTTTCCCGTCGTTAGCACGCGTTCTATGCATTATATATGTACTGAACGACCGTGAACCGTTGGTTTGCTAACATTATCATGGCGGTTTGTCCCGCGATGCAGGGTGGACATGTGCGTCAACTTGAGCGATGCCATGATACTGTCAACACTTAACGTACTACTGCATTGAGCCGATATCTGTTTGATGATCGAAGCGATATGTGTCTGTTCTGTGCTATACTGACATCGATACGTTGCACATTTTCAACCCGGCCTAAGTTACAACCCCGGTAGTCAACCATTGTCCTTTTTCTTGCCTCTGCCGTACGTAGGTCGTGCGGCTTCGAAGTGAGACCGACTTGATCGGGTATGTTCGGGCACACTCGTTCGGAATCGAACAAGCTGTCGGCGGCGGAGAGCCTGAAGCGGGCGGGTGCGGCATTAAGTATACGAATGGGTATGTGCGGCCCCGCTATTCCAGGATCCAACAGGCTATGGTCGATCGATTGTCTGAAGGCGAGACAAGTTTCTGGGGTGGCCACACTCCGCTGCTGCTGCTTCCGAGCCCCGAGAAGGTCAGCAAAGAGAACATATTTTGAGAGCGTGCAGGCCCATGCTCCCCTAATCGTCTTCTGACTGCTAGTTGAACAGCGTGTGGCTGCTACCGTATTTCTCCTACCAAATGCGCCCAATAGGGTCGGACACGACCGATGTCGGAGAATGGCCCTGTCAAGAACGACCCGCTATAACAAATACAACTACCGTGTGTACCATGTGACTTACTGCGTCCTAGCGTGTGGCGGTACGTTAACAGCCAATGAGATGGCGGCGGCTGGTCGGTGGTATCAACCATGGCATCCGCGGTCCCTCCCCCTTGTATTCGGGTGGCGACATCTCTACTCCATTAGCAGGTGTTGTACGAGAACACGACGGAGACTAGCAAGGCCATGGTCATCTTTGACTCTGTTTCGCCAGTGGTACTGGAGACCAAGCTTATCAACCTGAGGTTTACAGTGCACGGCCTTGACGAAGCGACGGAGATCTGCCTTCTCGGGACGGTGGGTGGACAGCATGATGAGGTGATGTGTACGATGCCCGATGTACGGCCTACCGTAAGCACTTTCGCTTCCAAGTCAAGCATGAAAACTCCGCCAAAAACGAGATACATGGCTGACAAGTTTTATATTGGAATGGCCTCAGGCTCGGACGGGTATCAGGCGAGGACGATCGAGAGGAGCTCACGCAGCTTACAAGAAAACACACGGATGGAATGTTTTTGGTACAATGATAGATGCTTTCACGACGTCGCACCAGAATACAAAACGAGAATACCTAATTCCCACCAGTCATCCCGGCGGACCCTCTTCACCACATCATAAAAACGATCATCCATATATAACGGCTCAGTAGTCTACGATAGATCCATGTCGATGTCCGATCACAACCAATAGGGCTCCTGATCGGAATCGTCAACGCGCAGCGTCTCGTCTCTTAACGGAGCAACTCCGATAAATCCGAATTTCAACGAAGTCCCTCCCCTATTGAGAACATGTCAAATTATCCACCAGAAGTTCACCAGAAAACCCCCCAGAAACATATATAACAAATCCACAGAAAAATCCAGTCCCCATGCCGGCAACCATAATTATGTATTAAACTTCGCCAAAATAATCAAGTGCTCTTGCAGGAAAACTATATCACAAAATTCAAGGGAAAAATATACCAAATTCACCAGAAAAATCCAGTCTTCCAGAAAACTATATCACAATATTCACCAGAAAAATGTCAAAGAACTTTACTAGAAAAATCGAGTCTTCCAGAAAAACTGTATGATAAAATTCACCAGATAAATATCACGAAGTCCACCAGAGCAGTATCACAAATTCCACCCAAAAAATCCAGTCCTCCAGAAGAACTGTAACACAAAATTCAACAGAAAAATCCAGTCGTCCAGAAACGTATATCACAAAATTCACCAGAAATGTCCAGTCCTCCAGAATTCACTGGACAAATCTCACAAATTCATCAGAAAATGCGGGTGGTAACGGAAATCCGATGTGCAGGGTGGCTTTGTGAGGAAGTCTGCACGTTGTTGCCCGGACTCTACGTGGACAATGTCAAAGTCTCCTCGTAGTTCAAGCTCCCTCAGAAAACGGTGTCTTACATCAATGTACTTCGAGTTTGAGGTGCACACCGGGTTCTTCGCCGACTTAATCGCCCACTTGTTATCCTCGAAAACTCGCATAGACGGTGAACACGGAAAAATAAAACTCCACACATTCCGCATGAAAATTACCTCCTTGACTGTGTCTGCCATTGCTACATATTCTGCCTCGGTGGTCGAAAGCTTGATACATTTCTGCGTCCTCGGAAACCTGCACATGCAGGCACCTGCGCATGTGATAACTCCACCTGAGACGGACCTCCTGTCCGTGGCATTGCTGGAGTAGTTCGCGTCGGCAAACGCTACCAGCTCAAGACTACTGCCTCTCTGAAAAGAAATACCGAAATCACTAGTACAAGACACGTACTCCAAAACACCGATCGCTGGTCTCCAGTGTTTTTCTTTCGGCGAACATGTATATCTAGCTACTGCTCGGATAGCGTTCGAGATATCCGGTCGCGTTTGGTTTGCAAGCCACATCAAGCACCAACTAACTCACGAAATGGCCAGTCGCCTTCCGTCACGTCAACCTCCTCGAGGTCTAGGCCTGCTACGAGCGGAGTCATCCTACTCGAGTGACATTGAATCATGTAGCTGTGCTTTCAGCGAAAGATTGCTGCGAAATAATCAGCCTACCAGCCTCCCAGTCTCTAGAAAATCGGCATCCAGCATATCACCTCAACTCGCTGAGATTGTAGATCGGGACAAGTCGATTCAAGTCAACGCAGAACTGATCACACCTGTCCTTCCGCCCCACCGCAAATATGTCGTCCACATGCACTACTGTTACTATGGAAACAGACCCCGACTCGATCAAACGCATAACACAAGCATCCGCGGGGCACTGCTCAAATCCAAGACTCTTCGTGTGCTTCATCTAGTGATTGTGCCACAATATCGACGCTTGCTTCCAGCCGTAGAGACTGCGGTTCAACCGTACTATCTTACAGGACATTTCACCGCAACCCTGAGGTAGATTCAGAAAAACATCCTCATCCAGATTCGACAGGACGAATCTCGGCATCGAAATGGCACAAATCAAAATCCAACTCGCACGCAATACCAGCCAACAAACCAAAACAACACGCCGCCGGAGTCGGAGCAAAAGTCTCAAAGAAATCAATGCCCCCACGCTGTTTGAAACCCCTCGCCACCAGCCTGGCCTTCGCCCTAACCACCTCGCCGTGCTCGTTGGTCTTCCACGTGTACACCCACTTCGCCGATATTACGTTCAAGCCCTTTGGTTCCTACGAATCTCCAAAGGTCTCCGCCGCAGCCAGGCCTTGAAACTCCTTCCCCATCGCCCGTAGCCATATATGGGAGTACTCGTCCGCGCAGGCCTCGGCGTACGAATGCGGCGTCGAGAACTCTCGCTTGCTGGGCGAATGGGCAGGGAAAGGTTTTGATGCGGTGTGTTTTGGTGAAAACGTACGTGACCTACTCCCTCCCGAGCCGCAATCAACGACAGCAGCCCATGCTCCTGGCCTCCGTGGCTGCGGGCGGTCTCCCCCCTCGTACGGCTCCTCTGCATATAACCGTCCTCCGGGCTCAGGTTGTATGATCCCCGTTCCCGCACAGCACGCGCCGACATCTGCGACCGTTCCGGCGGTTGTGGCTGGGCCGAGGTTGCAGAGGCGACGACGGTGGTGGCGGTGACAACGGCAGTGGCGGCGAAGGCGACAGCGGTGATGAGGATGGCAGCGGCGGCGATAGCAACATCGATAAGTAACGTCGCGAGTGTAGGACTTGAAGCCAGACTGTAGATTGATCTTGCAGCAGTCCTGGGGGTGGTTGCTTCCGCTGCTCAGGTATAAACACAGCTCCGCCTTCGGCTCCGAGTTAAGGGCCCCCCTCACGTGGTGGAACCCCGGCTGCAGGAATGGGAGCAGCTGCGCAAACAGCGCTTTGCCGTAGACCTTCTGGAACGGAGAGAGCATGTCCGGCTTGTCCTTCAACCTCGTCATCATGTTGATGACGTCGCTGGCGTGGTGGCACGCCTCTGCCCATAGAGGCCCCGTTGGTGGCAATTTCTCGCCGTCGAACAGGCGCTTGGCTTCCAGCCAGGACGTCATCGCAAGCTCCCGCGTGCATGACATGCGTCGCTCAACTACGCCA
This sequence comes from Macrocystis pyrifera, assembly GCA_031763025.1. Classification (NCBI taxonomy): domain Eukaryota; class Phaeophyceae; order Laminariales; family Laminariaceae; genus Macrocystis; species Macrocystis pyrifera. Next base: position 8,905,986 of record JASSKH010000004.1, read on the forward strand.
TCGTGCCTCGGAGAGGCAACGGGCGTGTGCTCACGGTGGATACCGTGGCTGTTGAGCAAGGCCATGAACTCCGCGCTGAGAAACTCGGTACCGTTGTCCGAACGGACGCACTCCACGACGGACGGGCAGCCATCAGCACGGATGTCGGCGAGGAATTTAGCGAACACCGATGTTGTGTTCGTCAGCCCCAAGCACAGGTAGTCAAGACACCCAGACAATCGATGAGTTCATGATTCAGGTCGTTTATTATTATCTCCCAGCAGTGGTAGGGACAGCAGAAGTGACATTGGGCGTCATCCCATGACACCCAGATGTCAAGAATCACATAATACACAATATGCTAATATCCCGAACCGGCACGAAACCGTCAAGCTAAAGAGGCACAACGAACACGTCGCGTCAGACTTCTTCAGGAAGTACGGCCAGCTTAGTCGCGAGAAGTCGTCCACTATCAGCATCAAGTACATCGCCCCGCCAGCAGACGAAGGTCGTTTCCCCGAGACGTCGTGCAGCGAAAACAAGTGGAACTTGAAACCGGGGACATATGCAACGTTCATTATGACTACGTCCAAATCTCCCCCGGCACTGTGCATCACCATGCTCAGCTTGCCAAAACACTCTACCTCCATCGACCTCATGTCGCCTACCAAACGGGTACCCTTACTTACGGGGGGGGGCTTGCACTCAAACGTAAACGTAGGATCACCGGCCACATCGCAACTTGCACCGAAATCCGCAACCCACACTTGACCACCACCAAAACCAAAAACATCAGCCTTAAAAACCAGACTCGCAGTCGCTCTTGCCTGGGTGCGCAAATTGCGCGGTGAGGAGGTGGGCGTCGAACATAGATGTACTGTGGCCACTACCGTCAGGCTCGGGGGGAGAATTGATCGGGAGATCAACAGGCGGGATAGCAACGGGGGCACCGCCCGGGGTATAGCCACCACGGCCGTCACAGATTGAGGTGCACCCCCCGTAGTACGCTGACGGGGAGGGAAGAGGCCGGCCGATGTGTGCTTGTACTTGATGTTCGTGCGGGCATTGCGCAATGAAGTGGCCCGGTTGGTTGCAGCGAAAACATAGCCGAGGGTCCGACGGTGCACCACCTTGCCGTGGAACCCAGCTTGCCATCACCGGCGGCGGTGAGGCCTGCGACAGCTGCCCTGGCGACAGCTGAGTAAGGACTAGTCCATCGGAAGCATCTGCCTCCCCATGCCGAACGGGGCGATACCCGTATCGTCCCAAACTCGACGGTTGAACGCGACATCCCCCGACGTCATTGAGGTCCTTTGGTGGCCGCCGACGCCGGCTTGCCGTCCCCACCACCGCTTTGCTTCTGCTGCTGTGGTTGTTGCTGCCGTTGCTGCTGCTGATGTTGCTGCTGCATCCAGAGAAGCACTGGAGGCGCTCGCTGCTGCTGCTGTTGCTGTAGCTTCTGCGTTCAGGGTTTCTGCTCCCGCTGCTGCTGGTGCGAGCCCTTGGATTTTCCGCTCCGCTTCCGTCATTTCCCATTCCCCCCACCTGCCGCTCCACATCCCCCACCTGCCCTCCAACCTCCTCCACTCCCCCCACCCCCGCCACCCCCTCCACCTCGTGCACCGCCACCACCTGCGCCGGCTGGCTGGACGCCGCCGACGTATAGAGCGAGCGGGTCCACCGACCCCTGTACTACCATGGCCCTCTGTGTCAGGTCCTTTTCCAACTTGCCATCAGTGCAGGCACCCCGCATGATCCCATTGATATCAGAACAAAGGGTTCCGGGGCGGGAAATAATGGACTTCTTTTGTATAGCGAATAGCGAAGAGAGGTTTAGAACAATATAGTGGTTCACCGCTTCCTTCCTCACTCTTGCCATCACCTAGCACGGCCAGTTTGTGAGCCGCCTTGTCAACTCTGCTCAGGAAGTCAATGGGATCGTCCCCTTCGACCAAGCGGGTCGTTTCAAACTCTAACTTCAACCTACTTTTTGCTTCACGATTTTTTTGTCATGTAGAAATCCCCCAACGCTTGCCACGCGCCGCTGGGAATTTTTTTTTTACTTTCTGCATGTCAAACTCTACCGCGGGATATCCGACCATCGACTCCATCGAAGAGCCGCACATCAATTTTGCATTTATAATCTCCTGAGTGGAGTGTCCAACCTTCAGCTGTTCCTCGGACACGCCAATGTCCCCAACCATCACAGGGAAATAAATCAGCGGGCTTGATATTGTAATGGCAACCAAACTCTTGGATGTAGGCTATCATCTTACTCCTCCACATACAAAACCATCTCCTGCCCGACAAATTTAGGTTGGCGCGACTGAGACAAAATAGGGTGCGACTAGGAAATTCCGTGGGACGTGCCTGTTGGGGCACCCTGCCCTGATGTCGTAGCTGCTGACACGTTTAGCGCTTTTCTCGTCCCCCCCGCGGACCGAAGACGTCAAGAGGCCAGCAGCGCGTCCCTCTCGTCGCTGATCTCCCGCTCCCTCGCGGCCTTCTTGAGTAGGCGGATTTCTTTAATCATGGCGATATATATGCCCATCACTCATTTGTATATCTTCACCAAAACCATCACCACCACCACCACACATTTCTCTCGAGAACGTCGAACCCCTCACTGGACTGATCAGTAACTGCCCAAGACTGAGGCTTCCACTGTAACACGCTAGCGTATTGGAAGGGCCTCAGACTCGGATGGGTATCAGGCGAGGACGATCGAGAGGAGTTCACGCAGCTCACAGGAAACCACACAAATGTATACCTGGTATTATTTACTACAATGAAAGATGCTTCCATGACATCGTACCAGCACACAAAGCGGAAACATAATTCCCACGAGTCATCCCTACCGACGCTCTTCGCCACATCATAAAAGCCATCATCCTTTAACAACTCCTCAGTAGTCTACAATAGATCCATGTCGATCTCCTATCACAACCAACAATGTATCTTCCTTGCGCCCTTTCAACTCGACCAACTCAATGAGGGCGATATATGCTTCGGCGCGGATGCTCTGACCGAGTCAAGATCGACTGAGATCGGCATTGCCGGCCACGTCACTGCAGAACCAAACCTGCAATGGAAAGAGCCAAACCATTCCCCGTTGTCCCTACTTGCTCCGACGCCAAGCCGTGAACACAGCTCGGTGATCACGGTGAATTGTGCTTGTTTAACGTAATGATGTCCAAACGTTACTTGTGCATTTACAATGTGGCGTACGTGCAGACTACCTCCGAAAACGGCCACCTCATGTCTACTTCCTCTGTCGCAGTGCCGGCGATTACCAATGCATGGGTGCAGCAGGTAAGGCGATGTTTTCCCTCGTTACCACGCGTTCCTTGCGTAGTTTGAGTGCGTCTGAGAACACTGAGTTACGGCCCTACACACGAGAGACCGTGATAGCGTGTTGTTCGAGCGTTGGGCCTGGCAGCTTCGCGGTGGCGATAGGGAATGTTTTCTATTTATGGTGTCGACGCTGTGTGCTCTGCTTTTTTAATCAGATATGCGTGGCACCTGACATTGAAAAGGATCAAGCAAAAATTATGTCTTAACATTTTAGACCGCGGTTACAATCTGAGAGTGCAGTTTAGGTTATCAATGTTCCGGTCGCCTGCCGACACCACTTTTGGTTGCGCTTCGCGCCTTGCGCACTATCCTAACTTTTGCCCCTACCCACCCCAAGGTCGGTCGAGGATCCATATGGGCAACTGAATTTGTCGACAGAGCGAAGTGTACTGAAGGTAGATGCGCGGTGGGGTCAGCACCGCTAGGCGAGATGTCCCAACATGTTCCCGTACGGGCCTCCATCGCTGCCAACGTGGACGACGGCCACCCGCGTCCGGCAGCAGTCAAAGTGGTTGGTCTCCTTCGCCGCATTTGGTCGTGGGTGGCCATCGGCGTTCGCATCTCCGCCATCGTACAGTTGGCTAGCTTGCTGTACTCAGCCACATTTCCCCTTTGGGTCGGCGGCAAAGTGCATCCCAGGGTGGAGTACATGGCATACTGGCGACGGTTCCTCGCCGTCGCTGTTCTGCGCGTGGTGAGTTCGTCCGAGCCATTATCTAGCGTTGGGCTTTACTTTTGCGCGGATCCACCGGCCGCAGTACCATACGCCATGCCTACGTCTATTACGGGGGTCCATAGTTAACAGGACCTATGGCACACATAAAAAACTATATATTTAGGTAATTTTACTAACAAACGTTTTGGTCCTGTTTACTATGGTCCCCCGTAATGGAATGGTCAGCCAAGTGGTGTGAACGTACTCTAAGCGTCAAGTCCAAGCCTGCGGCTTACGGGTGTTTAATCATTGAGCTGTACAGGGTTGCGTCAGAACTTGTAGTGTTACACCGATGAACAAGAGTCAACCGATGTGGCCGTCCCAGGCTCTTGCGCCCGTGAGACAAAATGATGGTCACCAGTTTGGCGTCGAACGGCGTTTCGGTTGTGAAACGAGTAGCATAAGAGGAAAAACGCGTCATGCGGTATACGGTGAGAACAACACGCCTCTCGGGGCACCTCTCGTGGCCGATACCACTTCGTGACTAGCGTATTGACACATGGGAAGGTAACGTTAAGCTTGCAATGGTCAAGCTGGTATGGCGTAGTAAAGAACTCGTGCGTCTGGTGAGACGAGGTAGATTTGTCACGTCTGTTCCCCCAAATATTAGGCGCGAGATGAAAAATGCATTTGTGTATCGCTAAGGCAAGATGACTCGGATGAACCTTCCGGTCGCATGCTCTGCTGTTAAACAACTTCCCCCGTTAGACTCGTATCGATCGAGACGAGCGGCCGACCTGCCTCCTGGTCTTAGTTATCGGAACCGAGCGGTGCTCATCATTGCTTACATCACAACATCGTATCATGTTCAGAACAGTTATCTAGAGTGGTTCTAGATGACCCACCGTCAAGACGCGGTTCGAGTACGGAGCAGGTAGAATGGTATTAGCGAGAGATGCACAAAATCCGCACATTTGTCCTTGCACCCGCTGCGTCTTGCTCTGATAATCTCTAGCGTGCGAAGCGCGCCGGGGATGGAAGGCTTTTCCGTGCACTTGGCGTTGTCCTCTGCTTTTGGATCTGGCAACTGTGGGGTACTTGCGCAGCCTTCGGCCTCGCGGCTATAGTGCTGGTTGCCACGTACGAGGTCAGGAGGTGAGCCGTTGGGGCATGCAAGTTGTTGGCGATGGACTTTCTGGTGGCAATGTGATTCGTCTTTAAAAAAATATGCAGAACTTGTGTATGTACAGTGTGTATCACGTATTTTCATATTCCAATCCCTAGTGGAGCAAATGTCTGGTTGGTGTGATATTGGCGCGGCAGGCGCTTTGGAACTTCCCGGGTGTTCTGTCTACAGGTGTCAATCTTCCACCGCCACCTCGAGAATGATGGTGCTCATGATGATTCTGCCGGTGTTACTGCCACCCCAAACATTTGTACTGCAGGTGGGATGTTGGGTACATCCTCGACATGATCGTGTTCAAGCTGCTCCGCGACTACCTCGACGTGAAGCTCGTTGGGGAAGATGGGCAGGAGAAGCAAGCGCACGTGTACTCAAATAGAACCTGCATGATGGCGCAGTTTCCGCTCAGCATAGCGGTGAGATGCTGCCTGGTACGCATTGTACATACGGCTGAAGACGTGTGGCTTGGTTTGGAAAAACGCAATTTAACCTTCCCAAGTCAAGCTGACACATCTCGACAGCAGTCAGACGTTGCGCATCGTGTGAGCCCAAACGCCTCCATGGTAGCTCTTGAGTTGAGCTCTGAAGCTCTTCGTACCACCGTTGAATCACTGGAGGGTGGTCGTTTGTCGGCAACAAAATGACAATGTCAATACTAGGCGAATACACACCAATGAATAACACTATATTATTGTAGTTTCAGCTGTGTTTCGCGTCTTATTGCTTGGGGTTTGCAGCACAAACGACTATAAGGCTACACCCCAGCGTTCCCTAGTCTAAGCGAACGTGACTTACGAGGCCGGCAGCCGTATTTCCACAGTGGGGTAGTTGAACTCCCCTCCATATTTGACCACTCACTACGTCAAGTTGGGCACGTCTGCGTCTCTTTACACGCAGAGGTTGAGTCACCGAATCACAGAGAAACACACGTACCTCGTTTCAACTGTGTTACATCCGAGATATACATGTACATCGTTTCAACTGTGTTACATCCGACGTTTGTAATTTTTCATCTATTCAGCCGTGGGAATCATACGGGGCATGTCGGTGCCTGACCAAGCTCTGCTGGGTATCTGGTCCATTATCAACTATTATCTGAACGCTCGTCTTACAGGATGCTGTACACAACTTGCTAGGCGTGCGGAGACCACGGACTTGTCCCACGAAAGGCATGCTCTTTGATGGTCGACAGGTGGGTGAAGACGGCATGTAGCATTGAAGATAATTGGGAGCATCGAGAGAGTAGTAGTGCAAGACACGTCTCAACAACGTATGCACGTTAGTTTAGCCGAGCGACCAACCGTACGTTCGTGGACAGGACGTCACTGCCGTGGCCTATCTCTCCGTGTAACAGAAAGCTTCTGGAAGAGGTAAGGGTAATCCACGATTCTTAAGGGGGCAAAAAATATTCTAGGTACTACTCCCGTGCCTTCGAAAGGGAACGCCACGGGCTTTTGGTTAAGTTCTGCTGTGACGTGCGTGAAATATTCGAAAGGGACGCCAATACACCCGCAACAGCCCAACGTTAGCGAAACCTATAGCATCACAGGTTCGAGTATATGCGTGCACCCTACTTTCCCGGTTCTCCTCGGTCCTCAGCGTTACCCTTGGTTCAATAAAGATGATAGGTTTTAACCATAGCAGGCAATCAGCCCGGTCGATCTTCCATAAACATTGGATTTTCGTCCGTCTTGTTGCACCCCACAGAGGAAGAGCACTGACGGCGGGTAAGGTCACCTGGCACAGCCAGACAACACAGACATGGACAGTATCACAAACGCCTTCATATGCAGCGCGGTGGTATGTAGAGCATGACAGGAAACGGACGCCCTTGCCTGATTCTAAACATCTCCCCGGTGCCCTGTGTTTTTGAGAAGGGCGTCGCCGTCGTCAAGGGTGGCCCTGAGGACGCCGTTGTCTTGGAATCTCAAGGAAGCTCGGCCTTGACAAGACAGGCCGTCCTCATGGCTTGTACGGTGCGTTCTTGACACAAAGGCCGACTGTGCGGTGAATACGGATTGGAGAAGGGCAATCTTGCACTACTACAGTAATACTACATGTGTGAAATCACGTCATGTCCACAGTCATGATAATATGCAACCATGGTAGACATGCACAGGGTATTGAGCACCTGCAATCCAAGGCACATCGTGCCCCCCGTGTACGCTATGTAGTTGGACCTGCAATCATCTCATGGTCATGTTGATACCACCCGCACGCGGTATGTATAGCATTGCTTCCTACCTGCCAGGATATACGCGCAACCTCTGTGTATACATTGGGGGCGACCATAGCGCAAACTACATGCATTCTGCAGCCACGAACGCATGTCGCTGCTGCTACGACACAGGCAGCCTCGATGTTTGACCCCTCCCTTTTTTACTTTGTGCTTCAGCGGAATGGTAAACATAAATATGGCTCGCCGCAATACCGCATCAATTCAACTGTGTCGTCAGTCGATTTAATTCAGTTGTACCTAGAATACAACAATACCAGCTGCCACGTCACATGCGTTCGATATACCGTCTCACTCAAGGCGTCTCTTTCTCCCTTTGGCACGCGACAGGACCAGGACAGCGTCATTCCGATGTACGTATTTGGCGCATCACGCACACCCGAGCGCCTCCCTGGGTGTAAGAGCAAGCTTATGAGGGCGCTCGCCCGCGAGGTACTTGCCGTAGATTGCACCGTGCGTGGTTATCACGTGCCAACCTTCCGATAGCAGGGGCAAGTACGTGTAGTAACCTCGACGACAATTGTCCACGTCGCGTCACAAAGGTGGCGCGTGATATTGCCGCCCTTACCGCACACATGGTCGCCTTGGCGTGTGCACGGCGATGTGAATGGGGTTCGAAACACTTGATCTCGTCGAGGATTTTTGAACCGACGTAGGAAGAACAGGATGCGGTGTAAAAGACACACCACCACCAGCAAGTATATATGAACCCTGCCGAATGACAACTGCATGCCGTGCGCGCCTCCTCCTTCCCCTGTGTGCCCTCGACGCGCTTTCGGTGCCTGAACGAATGAAGTTTCCATGGCTCATGTTTCGGAGCGTCTTCGGCCTCGTGTCTTACCGGCAACAGCTGACGATCGTAATGGGAAGGTGTGATATACCAGCTGCGACGTAAATGCAAGCACCTTCTGTTTGTAGTACTTTTCAGACCTCGTCCTCCGGCGAACGGTTTTTGTGCATACGATATCGGTCGGACATGGGTCTTCAAACGAAATACCGTCCGTACGTAGGACGTCGAGTAAATTGAACAGAACAATGAGCTACTGTATACATGTCAGGGAGCCTGGGGGGTCGACGTTCGACGCACACGACTCAACCTGCGGACGGATTCCAACGATCATGGAGGCCCCCGTGTTGTTCGTTGGATGTAATAGTAGCTATGTTCCCTCCGAAAAGAGAATCCAACACCCGTGACGGTAGCCCCTGAATTTTCTGAGACACCTCACTCGAAAACAGTCTATTGCGGGAGTCCATAGTTAATAGGACCTATGGTATACATAAACAAAACTATATATTTACCTATTTTTACTAACAGTAGTTGGTCCTGTTAACTATGGACCCCCGTAATAGGAGGTCTACAGTACACCTTACCCAACAACTGACGTTTCGAAAAGGAGGCGACACAATCCCATGGGCTATTACGGGGGTCCGTAGTTAACGGGACCAAATTTCGTTTGTAAAAATAGGTAAGTATATAGGTTTTTATCTATACCATAGGTCCTATTAACTATGGACCCCCGTAATAGGACGGGCATCTGACGAGCAATGTTGTTACCGTAGACACATGTCGGATCCAAATGTATTGGGTAGTTTGAGAGTTACAACGACTGAGAAGCTCAACCTCTACCGTAGCACGGCCCCAAGAAAATGGGATATCTGGCTGTTGTGCTCTGGCGTTTTACCGAAATATTTCGTTCGAATGCTCTACTAGAGTCTGGCGGGGGTAGAGCAAGGTGAAAGCGTGGACGGGCGATACAATGTCACAGGCGAGTAACAACGGTGTGGGCGGCCCACACGCGTTAAAAACCGCTGGTTGCCGCTCATCACAACTAAGTCAAGAATTCGTGTGTTTCGTATAGCCTTGGACGTGCGTGAGCTCGTGATGCCAAGCTACAGTATTACTCTGTAGCTTTGGACCAACTCATACCATTGGTACTACCATGCGCACGGCACCGATTGCCTGTTCGTTGCGTTCGCCACCGGCTTAAACTGTCGCAGTCCAATCAAGATCACGAGAGCGACGTTCAGAAACGTTGTCACGCAACGCACCTGTGCTGAGGTGGAAGAGGCGATGTTCCAGCTGGCATCCAAGTGCCGGCCAGAATGGGAAAAGCGTGACTCCCAGTTCATGAGGTGGGCGCACTTGGTTTCCTTTGCCTTGCCGTGTATCATCATAGTGTCCCCGATCGAACCGAGGTGGGGGTGTTTTCATTCGCGGAACTATGGCATCGCAAATGGTGTGCGTAAAGAGGGTCGACCTTCAAAAGATGCCTTGTATACAAGGGCAACGTGTGTAAGCGTTCGGTCAAAAACGCGCGAGAGCCATGCATTGGACAGAAAAGGTACAACAGGATATAGTTGAGGCAACTTGCTAGCTCCACGAGCGGTTCACGTACTGCCCGTTGCACATTGTCACATCAGACCACCAGAGGACAAAGCTCCATCTAGATTATTTAGACGCAGCCCGAAGGAACTACAGGTAGTTGTTGCTTGTCGGATATTTTTGTTGGGTCGTCTTGTAGGTTAATGTCGCATTGCTCAGATGTCTTCTAGCTTTGCAGATTAATTAAGAGGCTGCCAAACTACACAATAGGGTGACGTGTCGCGATGTGTCCTCGACAGCCTTGCTTAGATTACATCGGTGAGTTTAGGCAGGGGCCTATCGATATGCACTGGAGTACGCCGCCTTGCTTTGATCGATATTCTTAGAGGACTATGGGCTCCCCCATACCCGCCTCCTTGACCTCCGCTGCTAATTTTCCTCACCCCTCTCCCCGTGCTGCTCCGTCTCGAAAGGGAAGCGTGGTGAACGGTCAAATGGCTGAGGCAGGCAACAAATGAGTGCCCTCCCCCTCCCCTCCCCTGCGCGCGTCTACAGCAGTCCCCTCATTTTCCCTACCCACTCGAATAGATATGCCCCAGTCATGTACGAACGCTCGTCGACGCTTGCGCCCGGTAACGGCCCTGTGATCCTTCCTTTGAACTGCAGTAAGATCACACGCCGACCTGAGTTTAGTCGCATACGTATGAGAGTGCCCCCACTCGTTCCGAAACGCTTTGTCTGGCAGCTGCTTTGCCGACTTGCGCAAGGCTGGGTCTGCCTATATCACCACTGCAGTAGGGTGGTGCAGGCATATATCATCGATACGGTTTGTGGTTGTATTGCGTGTAGCTCTTGTTTTCGTCGACTGCGAGAGGTCAACTTAGCGTTCTGATGGTTCCTGAAGCGCCCTTCGCTGCCCACGCAGCTCGTGTCACCTCTCACACGGAAAACAAAAACGATGTGTGGTACATGAAACAAAATACGCAACGACTTCGAGCGTAACGCCATCGAGACCGTTCACATGTTACGCACGGTCCTACCACTTGTCAGACCCCGCGTCCCCGCCGTGGTCTAAAACAACGTACATCCTAGCAGCAGGAGCCATGTGATCCGCCTCTTCCTTGTTTCAGCAGAAGGACTCGAAAAACGACTGAGCCTGATCCGCCTGCCACTCGCGAATAGCTTGCTGACATTGCTCGGTTTTCTATCACCTGCCAAAGTCCCGAGTCGACCCCTTCCCCCTCCCTTCGTCTCGAACGGGATGCGTGGTCAATGGTCAAACGCCTCAAGCACCAGCAACAAATGAGTACGCCCCCCCTCCTCCCCCTGTTCTCGATGTTTTTAACGTTCAAATCGGGCAACATCAGGGTTCCCATCGACTGGTGAAGAAGGCGCTCTACTGCTGCGGCGTCGACCAGGCATTGATTTTCCCGTGCTGAGCGTAGGAAAACTAGAGAGAGGTCTGATTTAGGCGGGAGAACACGATCTCGGCGGGGGTTATTCCGTCAGGAAAGGCAGCGTGGATATCGACGTCAGTAATGTTAGCTTAGTAGAACTGTTCCCTGTGCTGTAGCAGCAGTTCACCGACCGTGGCGCAGGAAGATTCGCCCTCCAGACGCAGTGAGCGAGAGTTAGTTAGAACTGCCAGCGGCCGACAGGAGCGATACGCGAAGGACACCTACCAAAAGGGTATATTTGCTGAGGAGGTGGAACGAACCAGGGGCTGGAGCGGGGGGGGGGGGGAGGAGGGGGGATACACGAAGGACACCTACCAAAAGGATACATTTGCTGAGGGGGTGGAACGAACAGGGGACAAGAGGAGGGGGGGGGGCGTACTCATTGTCATGCATGGCCGTAGTCGGGGGGGAGGAGGGGGGGATACACGAAGGACACCTACCAAAAGGATACATTTGCTGAGGGGGTGGAACGAACAGGGGCAGGGCAGGAGGGGGGGGGGGGGGGGGTGCTCATTGTCATGCATGTCCGTAGTCGTATGACCATAGACCCTCGCATCCTCGCATCCCTACAATGCCGGGACGGAGCACGTCTGGTTTTCACCGACCAGGTAGACATTTCTTGCACCACGGGGGAGGGGGCGGGGGGGGGGGGGGGGGGGGACGTTAACACGTGCTGTATGCTGCCAGATTCCACGTACGGGGCCCCGCGGTCGATCGCACCTATATGTAAAACACAAGCGGGAATGACACCCCCTGCCCCACACCGCTCACGGCAGCCAGAGAGACTCACCGGATTTTGGTTCATGCTCGATGGTCAACGGAATCTCGAGCGCAATCGCCGACACTGCAGGGGAGGACGACCTGTCAAACTGTTTGCATGGTTCGCCCTCATTGTGCAGTACCATACACGTGCCTCGATAGGTGTAGAGTGTTTTGTGTTCCCCCCTGCGGCCTGACTATTCATAGGGGTCCAACGCACTGTAGGCCCTGGTGGTGAAACGCAGTATTTTCATATTTTGATTGCGGTGCTGTACTACTGTTGTACTGTAGTTCATATTTGCGTGTTGTGCTCTGAGTCTACGCAAATGAATGCACGCCGGTTTGAGGCCTAACAGGCTACTTGTAGGACGCTTTCTGCATGTGCTCTGATGGGCATCGAACCGTGCTGTTACTGTATACGAAGGATACCTGGTAGGCAGGACTACGGTAGGGCTGCGGCTCAACTGTTACTCCTCTGGTGTTGCGATGCGAAATTCCACGTGCAAAATGTGTATCCACTCGTCCCCTGTCGGACTGAATCGGAACACACACCAAACAATTTCCAGACGGCGTGATGTACAAGGTCCACCACGGTACGATCCCCCGATCCCTTCAATATTCATCCCAGATTGTCCTTTCCAGTTCATCTACCACCCTTGCCGCCCCCCGGCTCCGCCAGTCTGTCTTGCTGACACCCTGACCGCGCCGCTGGCGGCTCCCCCAGAGTTTTAAGTCGAAATCGTGGCCATCTCGCCATGAAGTCCCGCAGCCTGTGCCGTCTCAGTTCGGCGACTATCCCCCAGGAGCAGACTGGTCTCCTCAGTGGCTCTCTCTTCCTCTTGCTCCGTTAACCGGTTTAGTCACACGTATCACACAGTTTGAAAACAGCGCCACCTGTTCAACCGGTTGAGCTTGCAGCTGCCGATACGCACACATCTATGGGCTGTATTTGTACACTACAGAAGTGCGATACTCATGTATTGTGGCCCTAAACTAAACGTGGTTGGAGAGGTTCACAGGCTGGGAATTTGAGACCTTCGACTACTGCTGCGGCTGTGACCGACCTTCGATTACTGCTGCGGCTGTGGCCGACGAGTTAGTTGTTTTCCTCCCAGCCCAACAGGAGGCAACCTAATTGCAGGATCAGTCTGGAGAGCTCAAGCCCAGGCGGGGTCAGGTTGGTGTGAGATTAGGATGCCACGCAAGATCAGGGTGATATTAATAGTCGTCGGTTTTTTTCAATGTACAGTTGTGAAGAACAAACCGGGGACATGAAGGAATATTTCCCGGCATGTGATCCGGATTTCCGGAATGTACGTGTTTGGGCTGTGGTTCTCTCACTGAGGTGTTCAGCAATCAATTGGTTATTTCTAGGCCACGAGAAGGTCTGACACAACAACCACAACAAGTCGGGCACATTATCGATATTGAATCTTGATTCTGCCAGCGAACGGGCGGCATATGGACGTTCGTGCCCAAATGGCGGCCTCTTTACTCGAGCCGGGTTGTCCCCGACCTGCTGTCATCCGCCAGCAACGAATGGATTCGTTTATTTTCTCGAATCTGGGCTAGAGGTGGCAGCTCTCTGGGCGACGTTTTGTCGAAGGGCGTAGGTAGGTCGTACGGGATGCTGAGGTCGTAGAGGGTGCTCGCTGGCGGGGGGGTTAATATTCTTGAATAGCTGAGAAACTAAAGTAAACGAAGGTCTAAACCCAATCTTGCGCATGCTGTCTTCGGCAACCGAATCGCAGGCGTGCGTCGTTCAAGATGGCGGTCATGCGTGACAGAGCACGCGCTCGTGGTTTTTAAAAAACAATTCCTTTGCAAGTGAAATAATCTACAGCAGCGGAGTACGAGTTCACTACGATACGATACGATGATGTCAGCGTTCACATTCACTCAGATCGCACCCCCGACGAGCGTTCAGCCCGACTGAAAGGCCATCTCACACGTTTACTGTAGTATTCTGGCTCTCTACCGTGGATCATTTAATGTAAGTATTGGATTGGATGAGGCCTCCTGCGCCGGGCAGGAGGTCCCGTCCGGTATTTCCCCCCGCGCTGAGTAAAGTGGCGAATCACAAACTCTGCGCGGGGTTAGTACCTGTAAATGATCTGGGTATTCAAGCCCAAGAATACCAACCCTACTGCCGGGTGGGTGGGATGGTCTCAAGAAATGGCGCGACCAACTCTACTCCCGAGGTTATGGGAGCGAAAGGAAGAAGTGACCTCGCTTCGATACAAATTCCGAGACATTTCGATATAACCAATGGTTCCATTATTTGTGCCAAATTTGAATCCATGGATTGGATCTCCATTTTACTGTTGTATTCTGGCTCTCTACCGTGGATCATTTAATGTAACTATTGGATTGGATGAGGCCTCCTGCGCCGGCCTGTGGTCCCGCCCATACTTCGTTACGCCTCCTTTCAGATTATCATTGTTTTGTTGACCGCTAGTCCGGGGCAGAACTGTCTCACCCAAACTTGTATCCCCTGAACTCAGTCCTTACCCGCACACGCCGCAAAGTCCTTTCTGAACTCCGGCGACAACGGAAGCTCGCTAGCGTCCGCGTAGCTCTGGCCACGTTTCTTCTTGCTACCCCCGCACTTCTCCGTTCGAGGTAGCCCCGATGTAGTACTTCGCAACTGACTCTGTCTTCCAGCCACCAATTTTCATGATCTCGTCCACAGCCGTCCAGGCGAGGGATTTGCTGAGCGAGCCTCCCACTCGAAAAGAGTGCATCGTGAAGTGGTTCGGCAGGTCTGCCATTCGCAGATAGCTTTGCAGGTTCGCCGTCATACGGGTCGCGGATAGAGAGAGACGGGGCCGGCGTAGCAACGGGGAAGAGGTGCCAGTGCTTAAGTCCCACCCAATCCGCTGTGCGGCCGAGATGTACGCCGTAACGCCGTAACCGCCCGAAAGGCGCAAATCGCCGGGCAGTCCCGGTCCGCTAACACTACCACTGCCTCACTAGATGCCCGCAGCGTCTTGCCAAACTGAAAGTTGAACATCAAACCCTTAGACGCTGGGAGTCTCAAGACGTGCGAACCCTTGGTAAAGGAAAGATCGTAACCCCTACGCATCGAATAGAAAGCCAAAGAATACAAGGCGATAGCTCGAGTCAGCGAAATACGCTCCGCCAGAGCGCTAGCCACCTGGGTGCGCAACCGCATGTCGCTTAGCAGATTTATGAGTGTGTGTTCCAGCATCGGCGCGGCCTGATTGACCTGAACCCCGACCTGCCTCTGTTCCTCAGATACGAAGGTAAGGTACGAATCTACCAACGGGCTCGAGCACGGATTTCCCACCCGGCAGACGGGGTCCCATTCCTCTCCCTGCCCGCTTTCTTTCATCGCCACTGTTAGCTTCGACACAAACCGCGTCGAATAGACTCGGCCGGGTACCGTTTAGCACACGAAGACCCCGTCAGGCGCGTATCGTCGCCCGCGTGGCCCACACCGGAGCAAGACGCTTCATGCACCATCTTGGTGCCTTTCCCTTGCGTGTCAAGGAAGCAGAGGAAATTAAACATCGTCTGGGGTAGCTGTTTGTCAAGCCCGGTACCCCGCCGAAACCACGAGTACAAACGCGTCAAACTCATCGGCCACCCTGCTTTTTTTCGGACTTGCCCGGGGCGCCCCTCTACCGCCGCCAGTACTTGGCGTCGACGTGCTTGCATTATATCAACATCCACAACCACAGGCACCCGCTCCGGATACCGCGGGGCCGGCAATGATCGAGCCGGCTGAGCGCCGCACTTCGAGCAGAAATTAAATAGTGCGACGTTTTCTTCCTGACACGTAGAGCAAACCGCAAACCGAACCAAGTCCCTGACCGTTGCCGCCCGACCGAGAGGTGGCCCACCCTGAAGGTGGCTCCCGCCATTGTGGTTCTGTTTGAAAGAGGACACCGAAGAAAGGGGGAACGTAAGCCTCGGTGAGCGCTCGAAGACGCCCGAAACAGCGAAATATATGCACACTACTACAGTATGCAACGGCTGGTCGTCGCTGCGCGATAGTAGCTGAACCTTGGGCACCCGTCACCCTTCGGTACGGAAGTCTAAAGCGTATGCTATCATTCTCCAGCGAGGGTACCGCCATTGCTTGAGTCCACCATCTGGGCTGGGCCACTGAAACCGCGCGAACCGCGCGTGTATCCTTAATGGAAGTATTCGGATCAACGAGGGGCAGAGCTCTGCCACACTGGTCGGAGTACGTGAATCTTTGCCAGCACGCGTCGTATACGGAATGCTGTATCGCAACATAAACAGCCCCGCGAAGACACGCGTGACAACACTGGTGAGGTAATCGATTCAAGGAGGGGCAGAATTCTGCCCCCCTTGGTACAAAGTTAGTAAATCTTTGTACGCAAGCGTCGAAGCGAAGCTGTGTATCCAGGCGGGTCGTCGAGAAAACATGACGATTGCACAGACACCGGCAACGCAACTCCGTGCGTATGTACATGGGTGTTAATACAGTAACAGAAAGTGTGGATAACGAGTTGCGTTGGTGTTTGAGCACAGTCGAATAAAATAAACTAAAATACATAAAAACAAAAGACATATGAAAAACCCAAACCCGTGGCGTTGGAGTATCGAGAGCGAATGCGAGACCCCCAAAGGTGCGCCGCCACACGTGAGCGAGAATAATACAGCAGTATCGAGCGGGAGGGAGGGGGCACCACAGTACCAGACCCCAGAGGACCATACCCTCCCCTCCCCCGTCAAAACGAGAGAATACAGCAGCATCACGAGGGAGGGAGGTGGCACAAGAGAATACAGTAGTATCGAGGGGAGTGAGGCGGCACAACAGTACCAGACACCGAAGGATCATCATACCCTCCCCCCCACCGTCAAAACAAGGACGTACGGCAGTATCAAGCGGGCAGGAAGGGGCACAACAGTACCAGACCCCGTAAGACCATACACTCCACTCCACCGTCCAGACGCGAAATAAGCCGGATCAAGAGGGAGGGCGGGGGCACAACAGTACCAGACCCCGTAGGACCATACCCTCCACTCCACCGTCAAGCGAGAGAATACCGCCGTGTCAAGGAGGAGTGAGGGGGTACAACAGTACCAGACCCCGTAGGATCCTACCCTACCCTCAACTGTCAAACCGAAAGAATGCAGCAGTATCCAGAGGGGGGAAGGGGGCACAGCAGTACCAGACCCCGTACTACCCTACCCTCACCTCCGCCGTCAGAACGAGGGAATACCGCAGTCTCAAGAGGGAGGGAGGGAACACAACACTTCCAGACCCCGTAAGACCATACCCTATACTCCCCCGTCAAAGCGGGAGAAAACAACAGTATCGAGAGGGAGGGAGGGGGCACAACAGTACCCAACCCCGTAGGACTTTACCCTCCCCTCCACCGTCAAGACGCGAATTATAGACGTAGCCGGATAGAGGGAATGCAGCAGCGCCGCCGTATCAAGGGGGACAGTACCAGACCCCGTAGGATCGTACCCTCCGCTCCACCGTCAGAACGAGAGAACACACCAGCATCGAGGGGGAGAGAGGGGGCACAACAGGGCCTGACCCCGTAGGATCACACCCTCCACTCCAACGTCTGAACGAGAGAATACAGCAGTATCGAGAGGGCGTGAGGGGGCACAACAGTACCAGACCCCGTAGGACCATACCCTCCCCTCCACCGTCAAAAGAGAGAATATAGCAGTATGGAGAGGGAGTGAGGGGGCACCGCAGTACCAGACCCCGTAGGACCATACCCTCCACTCCACCGTCAAGCGAGAGAATACCGCCGTATCAGGGGGGTGAGGGGGCACAACAGTACCAGACCCCGTAGGACCTTACCCTCCCCTCAACTGTGAAACCGAGAGATTTGCCGCAGTATCAAGCGGGAGGAAGAGGGCACAACAGTACCAGACCCCGTAGGACCATACCCTCCACTTTAACGTCAAAACGGGAGAATACCGCAGTCTCAAGAGGGAGGGAGGGAGCACAACAGTTCCAGACCCCGTAGGACCATACCCTATACTCCCCCGTCAAAGCGAGATAATACAACATTATCGAGAGGGAGGAAGGGGGCACCACAGTACCCAACCCCGTAGGACCATACCCTCCCCTCCACCGTCAAGACGCGAAATATAGACGTATCCGGAGAGAGGGAATGTAGCAGCGCCGCCGTATCACGGGGGAGGAAGGGGGCACAACAGTACCAGACCCCGTAGGACCGCACCCTCCACTTTAACGGCAAAACGGGAGCCTACACCAGTATCAACAGGGAGGGAGGGGGCGCAACAGTACCAGACCCCGGAGGACCTTACCCTTTACTCCTCCGTCCAAGCGGGGGAAAGCAGCAGTATCGAGAGGGAGTGAGGGGGCACCACAGTACCAGACCCCGTAGGATCGTACCCTCCGCTCCACCGTCATAACGAGAGAATACACCAGTATCGAAGGGGAGAGAGGGGGCACAACAGGGCCTGACCCCGTAGGATCACACCCTCCACTCCAAGGTCTGAACGAGAGAATACAGCAGTATCGAGAGGGAGTAAGGGGGCACAACAGTACCAGACCCCGTAGGATCATACCCTCCACTCCACCGTCAAAAGAGAGAATACACCAGTATCGAGGGGGAGAAAGGGGGCACAACAGCACCTGACCCCGTAGGATCATACCCTCCACTCCACCGTCATAACGAGAAAAGACACCAGTATCGAGGCGGAGAGAGGGGGCACAACAATACCTGACCCCGTAGGATCACACCCTCCACTCCAACGTCTGAACGAAAGAATACAGAAGTATCGAGAGGGAGGGAGGGGGCACAACAATACTAGACTCCGTAGGACCATACCCTCCACTTTTAACGTCAAAACGGGAGAATGCAGCAGTGTCAAGAGGGAGGGAGGGGGCACAACAGTACCAGACCCCGTAGGACCATACCCTCCACTCTAACGTCAAAGCGGGAAAAAACAGCAGTATCGAGAGGGAGTGAGGGGGCACAACAGTACCCGACCCCGTAGGACCATACCCTCCACTTCACCGTCAAGACGCGAAATAAAGCTGCATCAAGAAGGAGTGAGGGGGCACAACAGTACCCGACCCCGCAGGACGATACCCTCCCCTCCCCATCCGAACGAGAAAATCCAGCAGCATCAAGCGCGGGGGACGGGGCACAACAGTACCAGACCCCCTAGGACCATACCCTCCTCTGAACGTCCAAGCGGGAGAATGCAGCAATATCAAGAGGGAGGCACAACAGTACCAGACCCCGTCAGACCATACCCTCTACTCTCCCCGTCAAGCGGGAGAAAACAGCAGTATCGACAGGGAGGGAGGGGGCACAACAGTACCCGACCCAGGATCACACTCTCCTCGCCACCGTCCAACGAGAGAATACAGCAGCACAAAGAGCATACAGCAGTATCGAGGGGGGGTGGGGGGGCACAACAGGACCCTCCCTTCCCCTCCCCGTCAAAGCCAAATCGCGGCCTGGTTCTGTAGTCAGTACGAGCGGGAAAATGCAAATGTATCCTGTACTCAGTACGAGCGGGAGAGTGCCGCAGTATCGAGGGAGACCCTTCGCTCCACCGTCCAACGAGAGAATACAGCAGTACAACGAGAGAATACAGCCGTAACGAGAGGAGTGAGGGGCACCACAATATCCGACCAGGATCACACCCTCCTCGCCACCGTCAAACGAGAGAATACAGCAGTACAAAGAGCATACAGTAGTATCGAGGGGGAGTGGGGGGGCACAACCGCCCCCCCCCCCTTCCCCTTCCCCGTCAAAACCAAGCCTCGTACCGTACTCAGGGCGAGCGGAAAATGCAGAAGTATCCTGTACTCAGCACGAGCGGGAGAGTGCAGCAGTATCGAGGGAGAGCCGTGAGTGAAAGGACATCGCCGGACCCGGCACCTCGCCATCCGCCCCTCGACTCCACGGACCCCAGTACGAGCACATACCACCATCTCGGGTAACTCGAGTACCCTCCGCATACGCGCGTCAATTGGCAGGGAGTGCGAGGGCATAGCGGGATCGTAACATAATCCGCTCTACCCCACACAATCTTCGATACTAATCCGTGTCCCCACATACTCAATCTCCGACACCAATTTGTCTTTGTCGCCCTGCACCCGTTTATTGTTGGTGATCTACGGCCAGCGGGGATACCGGCGCCAGACCAACCCAACCTCGTATACGCGAGAAAGCGACAAACACACTCGTACCTCCGGGGGGTGCGTGGATGTAGTGAGGCCGATGAGCTCCTGATCATCCTTGCTCCTTGGTTCCGTAGGATGAACCTGCGGGGTCCCACTCGGACCAGCTCCTCCCGCCCCAGACGAGCTCGCTCCAGCCGAGGCACCCCCAGCGTTCGCCCCACCGGCGATTTCGACCGCCTCGAACGGAGTCGCACGTTCCATCCTGCCCGCAGCCTCCGCTCCGACTCCCGGCTGAAGGGCTGTACCTTCCTCGTCTGCTCCGTTGAGCAGAACACAGTGCTCCGACTCCAGGAGGATACCCGAGGACCGGAGCAGGTCGACGACGTGTCCCATCAATAGCCTGGCGGCTTCCGCCTCATGATACGCACGTGAGGTTCCGGCCCGAGCGGAGGTGGCCAACCTTTCCGCGGCCTCCAGTACTTGGGGCCATGTGTCAGAGCCCGGGCGGGGAAGCACCTTGGAAACCAACCCGCCGACCGCGCACGCAACCTCGTGCCGCGAACCCGCTGGAGAGGGTCGGTGTTGAACGCGTGGTTCGCGGCATCCTCCAATACTCTCAAGACTTGCGCGACCGATTCGTAAAGCTTGATCCATCGAACTTTTTTGCCGGAGAGCGTGCAGAGATGAGTTTTGACCAAACGTTCGATCTCACAGCTTATAGGTGTTGGAAAGCACAAACCAAAAAAGTCAAAAAGTTGGGACGGTGAACGGACGCTGTTACGTACCTTTCCAAATCTGTACGGAAACCACTGTAATTAACATTACAGTAGTCATGCAGTATGCCACAGTGCGTACGGTGTTTGCGAAGGGTGCGGGTTGGAACCGGTTTGGTTCGGTTTCTTGCGGTCTGTTTCCGATATACACATGGTCCCACACTCCGTCGTGGTTGGAACCAAATTTATTTGGTTTCTTCCTGTCTGTTTCCTGTATAGGAATGAACCTATGGAAACCTTCCTATTAATAGGCGTTTTTACCCAACCAGAGAAGAATCAGGTTGAAAGGGGGTTTTTGGGCCACTTGAGGCTGCCACAGCCTTAGGATAGGAATATGCTTGAAAGTTTCGGGTTTTTTGGGGGGGGGTTTCCATGTAGGACACAAGCCTACAAGAAGCAAGACACTCCCAACCATATTGGTTTCAAAACCAAATTCTTCTCAAAATACGCTAATATTTTAATCCTAATTCTTGTATTTCGAAACAGTGGTTCTTATATTGTCTTCGAGACAGTGGTTCTTATACTTTCGAAGTATGTGGATGACCCGCAGCTTGCAAAGACGAGTTTCGACAAAAATCTTCGAACTCACAGCTGTGCGCGTTACAAAAACAAAAAAAAAACGAAATTCACATACAGCGGACGAAAAAAACGCGGTTACCTACGTACGTACAACTCTGTACTGAAACCTAACTACCGTTTGTGCCTGGATATTTATATCCTAACGGTCCTTTGCCCATGGTTTACCGACGAAGGGTTTCTAGGAGCAAAATCGAAAGCCTGTCCCACTGAAAAAAATGCCAAAAAAAGGTACACCAGTCATTTTTTGCCAGTTTACGGTACAAGGTTTCAAACAAGGAAATCAGGGTACACCAAATCCAACTTAGATGACGTTTTCTGTGTCGGTATACCGTTTTCTGGTAAAATGTCAATATCCGTCCGAGTCACCAAAACGACAAGAAAAACGGTATACCGGTGCGTTGTTGCCAGTTTACGGCAAAAAAATAAAACGAGGTAATCAGGGCACACACACCCGAATTAAATGACTTTCTCGTCATGGTATACCTTTTTCGTGCAAAATGTCAATGTCTGGTGTAGCTTATAACTATGAACAAAAACCGCGTTAATGAATACGAGCGCTTTCTCGTATTCATACGAATATAGTCAAGCGTGGCTTATATTTCTGAAAAAAACCTCACGAATGAGAAAAGCACCCAAAACGTACGAAACCGGGCAAAAGCGTTAAGAATCGGCAAAAACCGAAAACGAAAACAAAAGCCCAAAAAATAAAAAAATAAAAAAATAGACTAAAGCTTTAAAAAAAACATTGAAAATGATCAAAACTGAGCGAAATATTCGCGAAACACGGACGAAAACGACGAAAAAATCGCCCAAATGGGGTAAACATCGTCAATTCTTCGAAAATGAACCCGCAAGCGGTGCTTTACGTGCTCCCCCTTCTACAGCTCATACGAATGGTCAAGCGTAGCTTTTATTTCTGAACGAAGACCTCACGAATGAGAAAAATACCGAAAACGGACGAAACCGAGGAAAAACATAAATTATCGGCAAAGAACCGAAAACGAAAGAAAAATAACAAAAACGAAAAAATTGATAACCAACCCCCCCAAAAAAAATGGAAGATAATCTAAAGTGGGCGAGATAATCGCGAAAAAAAACGGTTAAAAACGATGACAAAATCGCATCGTCGTGAACTCTTCGAAAACGAACATGCACGCGGTGCTCTACGGGCGTCCCCTTCTACAACTCCGGACCATACGTTGCGTACTGCGAGCTCGCATACAAACGATCACGAACTGCGAGCTCGCACACAAACGATCACGAAAAAAAGCAGGGCGAAACGCTATGGAAAAGTGCTAAGAATCAGCAAAAACGGGAAAAATGTACGAAAACGAAAAAAGGCGAAAAAATCGAAAAAATTGATGGACTAAAACTAAAAAAAGAATGGAAACTATTTCAAACTGAGCGAGATATTCGCACAAAACGGATAAAAGCGATGAAAAAATCGCAGCATTGGGGGTAAACATCGTTACTACTACTACTACCACTACTACTACTACTACTGTACATGAAAAATGGATGTTCTACGAGCACACGCACGTGTACGTATGTAAGTTACGTGTTGGGTGTTGTACGTGTAGTGCTGTCTTGTGTTGAAACAATAGGTAGAAAAGTGAACACGCACGTCTATATATGTAAGTTTCGTGTAGGGTGCTGTACGTGTAGTGCTGTCTTGTGTTGAGACAACAGGTAGAAACATACAGCAATAAAGAAAAAGACCTACGTATGCCAATGGAAACGCAAAGTCCAAAAGCTTTCTTTGAAAACTATTGATTTCGAAGAACAGCCGAGAATATCCTCGTACCGCCGCTGTGGGAAAAAAGGTATTTTTTTTTTTGTTTTCCTTAGACTTGTCTTTTCAAACGGCTGCAGGCGGCGCTATTTGTTTTTTCTCGTTGTAAATTGTCAACACGCCGATAAAAATCAGCTCGCGCGACGATAGATGCTCGATCTTGACATAGACTCAGCCCACGGCCAACCCGCGTGGTGTCGGGCATGTCCAACGAGTATAGATGACGGCCTCGAAGATATCAGGTGTATCCATGGTGTAGGGGGCGAAAGCCCGCCGGCGGCGTCCGACGGTATCCTCCCAAACTTGAGAAAAAGCCTATTTTTTGCCATTCGAGACGGGTCGAGAATTTTTGTCGTCTGTTTTGTGCACACCGGCGGCCAATTGTTTTTTTATCATACGCCTGGCCAGCACCCAACACATGTCGTCGGCCATTTTGTGAATAGGGTTGACTCTATGTAGGGTGGATCGGAGCCCCTAACGAGCGCACTCCGTTCAGAATTCATGACGCAGTCGTTGGTTTTGTCGATCGATGTCTGTCGAGGACTCGGAATCTCGCCGCTTCGAACAAACATCCGCCCGAGTTTTTCTGAAGCCGATCTTGGCCCAACACGAAAAACAAGGGCGCCCGGAAAAAACAAAATGTGAAACGTCACAGATTTTTTTTTCTCTAGGCAAGGAGGGGGGGGTAGAACCAAGTGAAAAGAAATGAAAAAAATGAAGTATTTTTTTCTTTCTTTTTTCATCGTGTGATCACATCGGGTTGCAACGTTTTTTTTTTTTCCATTCCGACCTCTGGGGATGTGGTGTGTCGTTTTCTCTTTTTTTCACGGACGCCCCTGCGAAAAAATGCCTTATTTTCTTTGAAAAATAACCTTCGCTGGAAAGGGCCGTGCAGCAAGCAGTACACCTGCTGCCTGTGCGTGCGCGCGTGCGTGCTTGTGTCGTACGTACAGCTACAAGCTTCCTTCCATTGCGCTTCGGGCTGCTTGTTCCGTGTCATCGATTCCGTAAAAAATCGATCAGAAACCACGACGGACCCAACGGCGAGGAATCCCCCTTAAATATGGGCGTAAATATAACACGACGGCTTGGTCCTCGTGTTTGTGTCCACACGGTCCCTATATTGCCCACCAGAGTCGTACGTATTACACACCACACTTTTGGTTCTGATTACTGTGGTCCCCCATATAGCAGTCATCCCCCCCCCCCCCCCCCCCCCTTCAAGCTATTATGTATATTATATATGAATTGGGTTGGCGTCGGTTGGCAACGGCACTGTAAAACATGCCGCTCACTACGTGAGCTAGACATCCAGGGTACCGTTTTTTTTTTTTATTTTTTGTCGGTCGTCCACAGCCGGTCGTCGAGCTAGATCATTTATGCGAGGTAAAGAACCTTTACTCTGCACAAGGGAATTGATCGCATCACGTAGTGTTCAAGGTAAGGCACCCAAGAGGCAGTTACATAGTGCTCCCATTGCTGTCTCTGGAAGTGGCTACACCGGAAATTAAACGAACTCATTGAAGCTGTCATCCATATGCAAGTCCGCCTCAAAAGCGGCTCTTAGTAGGATGCAGCTCACCCTTCATGCGACTCACCGGACACCTCACGGCGCTTCGCGCTTGGTGCAAACAATGTCTGCCTGGTCGGTGAAAACCCGACATGCTCCGTCTCGGCATTGTAGGGACGCGAGGGTCTATGGTCATACGACTACGGCCATGCATGAGATCGAGTACATCTCTCCTATCGAGTACACCCCCCCCCCCCCCCCCCTTCAAGCAATGTCTGCCTGGTCGGTGAAAACCTGACGTGCTCCGTCCCGGCATTGTAGGGATGCGAGCGTCTATGGTCATACGACTACGGCCATGCATGATGATATCGAGTACACCATTGGTTCTGATTGCTGTGGTCCACCGTATGTAGCAGTCATCCCACCCCCCCTCATCCAAGTCTCAAAAAAGGGGCTGATGAGTACCGGTATACCAGTGCGCCGTAGAAGTTCAAGGAGAAGAAAGCTACGCACGCGCGTACTACTATCATGACAGAACGTATGTACAGTGCCGCTCCGTCCAGAAATGCAAGGAACCGTTTATTTTCATATTTATACCTGAACCGTCCCTGTTTTTTCCGGCCGGACAAATTGGTGGTGTTTTTTTTACGGGTTTCTCAGCCCGACGTCCGTCCGTCCGTCCGTCTGTCCGTCCGGCGTAACAACCAGATGTTGTCGCTTTTTTCTTTTATCGCTTGGTGTGTCGGTCGAGGCCCACCTCGATTGTTAGGGTGAGGTGCGAGGTTGTTGTCGTAATGTGTGTGCATGCGTGTGCGTGCATGCGTGCGTGCGTGCGTGCGTGCGTGCGTATTGATTTCACGGCCATACAGCTACTGTAGGGGGACCATAGTAAATACGACCTATGGTGCACTCAAAAAGCTATATACTTCCGTTTTTTTACTAGCAATATTTGGTCCTGTTTACTACGGTCTCCCGCAGTAATTGGCAGGTTCCGTTGTTTAGCCAACTTGCCTTTTAGGTCGGCAAGCCACCTACGGAGAACGACTGACAATCAAACCCTAACCCTAAGTCGTGCCGGCCTGCGCGGCTCTTATTAATAGTTTTTTTTTCACGAGTTTCTCACCCCGCCGTTCGTCCCGCGTCTAATATATGGCTCTCTGGGTGTAAATGTTAGTCCCTCTTTGTCTCGATACTCGTATCTAAACGGTCATTATATTTGAGACCCGAGTAGTATAGCGTTGTTTTCGTTAGCGCTTGGTGTGTCGGCGCCCGCCACTAAAGTTATTCTCCCTTTGTTGCTCGCTCGCTCGCTCGCTTCGGCGTTGCATCCCGTGCTGTGTCGTGGGCGGTGCGTGTGTTTGTGTGCATGTGTATGCGTGTGTGTCCGACCAGGGCGGCATTATGCTGGTGGGTGCACGGCGGAACTCACAGGCATCATCTCGGGCCGGGCTTAGCTTTGAGGTCGTCTCGAGCCAAAGCAGCAGCAGCAGCAGCACAGCAGCAGCAGCAGCAGCAGCGATGAGGATGGTGACGGTGATGACGGTACCGGCGGTGGTGACGACATCGACCGTGGCGGCGGCAGTAGCAGCGGCGGTGGCGGCAGTGCAACTCGCTAAATTGCAGGGTTCTGACGGATCGGGTCGGGTCGGGTCGGGTGGGGCTGGGTCGGGTCGGATCAGATCGGGTCGAGTCGAGTCGGGTTGGGTCGGGTCGGGTCGGGTCGGGTCGGGTCCTGTCGCATCTAGGAGTTTTCAAACTCTCGCGGGTTGGGTTCGGTCGGGTCACCCATACCCGACTCGGCCCGACCCGACCCGCGAGCTTTGGCCCGGCCCGTGAGCAACCCTGCCAAGTAGTTACATCTTGGCGCGGTCCTGCCGTGCAAACGCCTGACAAAAGCTACGGTTACGGCTACGATTCGGCTCTGTACCAGGAGAAAGGGAGTGGCTGAAGCGGGGCTGCACTCGGTGCAAACCGCGACAGGACCCCCGGCGAGAGCGCTCTTTTTTTTGTTTTGGTGCCAGTTACAGGAGCCGTCAGTAGCAGCAGTACCAGTCCTTGAATTGCTCCTAGGTTGTCCCGAAAGGAAGTAGCGGCACGAACGATAGTATAGTGCACGATTTTCTGTCGTCGCTTGGATGCTGTTACGATGACGGCAGTAGTGCTTGAGTTTTGCTGTCGTTGGGGAGGACGGAGGCGGGCAGGCCGCGGTCGGTCGGTTCGTTGGTTGGTCGGTCGGTCGAACGCTCCGTCGGTCGAGCGGGCTGGTGGGCTCGGGGGGAGGCTAAGCGAGACGTGCTGTACACCGCCTGCCGCCGCTGGTAGGATGAGTGACCGTAACACAGCGATATGCTCGTTGTGTTGTGTTTGCTCGAACGGGCGCGTTGCCTCAGAGTTCGTAGCCCGTTCCTTGCTCTCTCCGAAAGATTGTTTTCTCCGAGGAGTTTGTAGCATGGCGGACCGGCGTTGGGGTGGGGGGGTGGGGGTGGGGGTGGGCGTACAGCATCCACGCAGAGGGATCTACGAGGAGGGATTTTTGTTCAGAAAATTGACCACGAACATGATTCGTTTATGTTCGGTGTTGAAATGTCCGGAAATGTATGGAACGTTTGGGTGTAACTACTACCGAGAACCATAGTAAATAGGACCTACGGTACACGCAAAAAAACTATATATTTCCCCCTTTTTATCAACAATATTTGGTCTTATTTACTATGCCCCCCCGTATTATTAAACATTACTATTGATAAACAAACAATCTGACATTTGGGGACGGAATGGCTGGCGTATTAATAGCTTTTTCACGGTCGTATATGGTGGGGGGGGGGGGGGGGGGGGGTTACTTGCTTTGCCCGAGATAATACCGTTTACCCCTAACCCACCCCGTACCTCTTTTTCAGAAAGACAGGATTTTACCAATTCTTTGTTTCCGTGTTTTTTTTTGCTGAGTCCGCGTAAGAAATACCCCCTCCTTTTTTTTTCTTACCCGTGTTGAAACGTTTGACAAGTTGAAAAGCATCTGTGTCCGTTTAGGTTTGGTTGTACTAGTTGTAGGGTTTTGTTTTGTCGTTATTGTTGGTATGTCCTTGAAGCCTACTTCATAATTCCGGAGTTGGCGCTCAGGGAGAAGGCTACGGTACCACAGTGCAGGACGCCTATTAATAGTAATATGTTTACGAGTACAACACAGAAATGCTGGCTCCGACTGACTGGATTGATTTAATATCTGATCTGGGGAACAGATCCAGTGACTTCTGCGCCTACACATCTTGAGCATTGACAACGGTTCCATGATTTCTGTCTTTCTTACTGCTCGTTTTCTCCGTTCATCTATGGGTATACCGTGTGTTATTCATTGATGGTTGTTGCTGCGCTCGTATGCGGTGGTTACAACACAGAAATGCTGGCTCCGACTGATTGGATTGATTTAATATCTGATCTGGGGAACAGATCCAGTGACTTCTACGCCTACATATCTTGAGCATTGACAACGGTCCCATGATTTCTGTGTTTCTTACTGCTCGTTTTCTCCGTACATCTATAGGTATAACGTGTGTTATTCATTGATGGGTATTGTTGCGCTCGTATGCGGTGGTTGATACCTTACCAGGTACCCGGTGCGCATTATGTCTTGACTAAACGGGCGTATACCCGCCATGTTCTTGGAGCCCGGATCCCACTCGGCCCTCGCAGTAATGCCATATTGATGGTCGAGTACACACTTGTACACCCGGACGCCTGTAAAGTCAGGGATAGGAGTGCCGGCCCAGCCTAGATTTCTTGACATGCCGTAGGAAATGCGCTCGTAGTGAAATCTTGCCTGGCTTTCGTGCAATAGCATATTGTTTTTTCGAAGTCCTGGCCACTACTACGACATGGGGAGCGCAGCTGTGCCGAGCCCGACGTACCGCCGCCTTCGTCTCACGTGTTCTTCACATGTGTGTTAAAACGTTTTGATTTTTTCTGTGATGTTGCTTCTTCATTAGGACTGCCTGCCTTCTTCTTTCCCTCTTTTTGCTAGAACTCAGTTGGCAGAAATGTTGCACGGCGCGTCCAGCCCTTCGAGTTCTGCGTGCTACATTTATATTATCTATTTGGTCGACAGAGTTTTGTTTACGGGGTGCATGTACGTAACGATCATCGGCGAAAAGTCTGCTTGTATGCCTTTTGTCATCTTGGATTTTACTGCGGCGTTTTATTTGATATGAGTGTGTTCGCGACACGTCAAGGTCATCGCAATCTGCACGATGCGACTGTGATATTATGTTTTGGTTTTTTGCTTCGAAGTAGCGGCAACTGCAGCATCTTCAAACAAGTAATGTTCTACGTAGCAAGTATATACGTCACGAGAGAATTTCCATACCTCCGTCCAACCTTGTATTATATGGTAACACCTAGGGAACAGCAGGGCAACCCTTGCCTTGCTCTACATAGCATATTGCTTTCCTGCAATCTGCTTGACTTCTTACGTATGGTTTCCTTTTCGACGTGTAGGAAATAATGGTGTCCTGTCTGTAAATCAGCTGTGTTGAGCTTAAGCTTTATTTTTACCAATCCGCCGGAGGATAAACAAAAAAAGCAGTATAGTAGCCAGAACAAAAGAAGCCGTTAGAAAGGCACCACTACTGTTAACAATGAAGCCATCATAATAGCTTTGCACACAAACGAGTACGAGTTGGTCCACGTACTCATGAACTCTCTGCTAATAACAAACTCTGGCCTTTTCTCGCAGAGTCCCCTAAAAAGCGAGCCTTAACTACAGCAGTAACGCTAACCCTTTCCACTCTTTTGGCGGAGGCATGAGCGGTTATACCTTCATAATGTGAAGACCTAACGGTCCTGGTATTATAGTATACCCGATGAGGGTAACCAGGTAGCAAATAGGTATTCATATTTCTTTTGCAGGCCGCAACAACCACACAGCAAACAAAACAGTCGTACGTACTTCCCGATGGTCGCGAGTTTTCTCCGTCCCTTGTAGAAGGATGATGCACACATCGGACACATTATTGACAATCTACAGATAGATCATATATCTATCTAGATAACCCACGAGTTTATTCATCCTACCCTGTCTGGTATGTACATGTTTTGCCGTCACGATATCATATGTTACGAAGTACGCTGCGCAAGAAGAATAGCTGCATCTTAAAAAAGCCCCATCCGGGTACTATTAATAATACTGCAGTACGGGGGACCATATTAAATAGGAGCTATGTATGGTCCACACAAACCTATATATTCCGCTATTTTTACCAAAAAATATTTGGTCCTGGTATTTACTATGGTCCCACGTAATAGCAAGTATCAACGCAAGGGGAAGAGCCGTGCCGTTCAGATCCCGTGGTGAAAACATAAAACATGAAGCAACATCGTTAATTTTGCAGATCGCGCAGATCATCTATCCGCACCAAACCCTGTATTTATTTTGTCGTTCTGATATACCTGGTAATAATAGAGTTACTTGATATATAATACCAGGATTGGTGGTTTGTTGAGGGTTTTGTTGCGGTCGATCCGGAAATAAGCCCCCAGATATTGTTCGCACAGTAGTTGACTTTATATCGACGGCTGTTGTTGTCATGCTTGTTTCATAAAAATATGCTGCGCAAAGGAGGAGCCGTGTACCGTACATACCAGCTGGTACATACAGCTCACCCTATGCGGCAAACACGTGCGTTCGCACGAAAAGCCGTACATACGTGTATGCCATTCAGATCCCACCCACAACAAACTATTAATAGTACCTTCGCACTACTGTAGTATTTAATATTAATAGTACGAGTAAGTAAAATATACCAGGTAGGTATAGATCATGGCAGGCGGCACATATTGTACGAACTTCGTACTCATCATGTCGACTCATCATATACATCTGCTCCGCAAGATCCATATATCATGGTATGGGGATGAATCCGGTCTGCCCGATGTGCGGAAGGATGTTGGATAAGATCCGTGTTGACTCCCCTGATGACCTGACAGTTAAGATGAGATTAGAGGCTGCCCGCGGCGGGTATACCTGTAATGATTGCGGCGACATGCGGCGTAACCCACAATCAACCAACCAATAATATATCTTCTCGATTGATTGTTCAATTGATTGGTCGTCCTGTTTCTTTATGGATGTTTGATATCTTGTGTTGTATCATACCATACGCAGCAGCCGTTTCAAAACCTTTTCACACTTCGTTCCGGGGGTAGAGCGTCTTGTCGGCAGGGAGCGGCCGGTCAGTGCAGCACAGGCTTCCACGGCTACCGCGGGCGCGGCCAGGGAGGTTGCACTCTGGAAGCACACTAGTGGTCGCCCGCCGCATCGAGTCGAGGCGATCGAGCTATCTTTCGTGTGCTCTCACTGGGGGCGGACGTGGATTCTCCCGGGGATTGTTGCCGTTATTGCTTCTTCTTCTGTTGTTCTTGGTGTGTACCGTATCCGCGTAGTACTCTGCGTATCCACTTTTTTTTAGGAGCTTTCGTGTACGAACACCGCGAGTATGGCAACAACACGCGCCCTCAGCCTCTATGTAGCACGCGCCCTACGCTTGCGAACGAGGTGACTTGCGCCGTCTCGTTTCCCAAAGAATCGAGCTACGGTATACTACAGGTATAGTCTGGTTGATACAACCTGCTTTGCGACTTCTTGTTGCCGGTGGGCAGAATCGTCCAGACTGTAGTTCCTACTGACTGGTTGTGCACCAAGTTTCGGATTGTTTCTTGGCTAGAGATCACAGCAGTACCTATACCATACAGTGCCTGTAAATATATGCAATCAACCGCCTGATATCCGATGCCCTTCATGTATGTTTGTTGTCTCGTTTGACCGTCCACATTTCGCTATCACAGGCCGCACTGCCGAAACATGCCTCGCCTACGACGGATATCGAGGTTGTGCTGTTCGTCGAGTCTACCTCGACCCTCCCCGTCCCGAGCACAGCCAGTGCCTTCATGTACGCGGGGATCGTGGCGAGGATTGAGGCCGGCACTCATGATGGCCTTCCTAGGCAACACCCCCGAGATGTAAGAAGAGCGTAATACCATCATAGTGCTGCTGCGCATAAGCATGAGGCGTTGGTTGATGAACGTTCACAAACGCCGCCGTAATCAGTTGGTGGCAGAACGCGCTAGGAACATTACTTCATAGCGTGGGTAACTGGGTTGGCCAGGAGTTAGCTACCGGTATTATACATCATCCGTTGGCTTTACGCCAAAATAGCGCGTAAGGCAGACGCTAGAGCTCAGCCCGAGGGCTCCTGCCCTGGGCCGCTTGCTCCTGTGCGTCAGTGCGATAAAAAATCAAAACGAGAACGATCCCCCTCGGAAAATCAGAGGCAGGCTGCTTACGGCTTTGCTTTTTTAGGTACATTATTTCACTTAGCACAGGGTGCGTACAGTAGATATATATGCAATTCGACTTTTTTTGCGTCTCGATTCTTCTGTTTTGTTGCAAGGATTACGCTAGGTTGTGTAATTGATCGATCTTTTGCCCCAATAGCTCAGTAGGTACGTAGCACCTTCACATTTGACGTCGTCCGGGTCACGGGTTCGAACCTCACTTCGAACGTTTCTCTTTCAGAAACGTTTGCGCGTGCGTGCCTAAAAACACGTCTCCCTGGTTCCCCAGGTACTGAAAGAAATAAGCGGGTAGGTCAGCGTACAGACGTACGACAGTATACGGTTCCGACACCCCAAAGATTCCACCGTTCAGAGGGGGAGATAGTGTTACAAGGATTACCCTGGGCTGGGTAATCGATCGATCTTTTACCCCAATAGCTCAGTAGGTAGCACCTTCACATGCTGGTTGCTGTGTAGTTTCTCAAGCCAACTAAACTATTACGGAGAGGCATAGTACATAGGACCAAATTTTGTTATTACGGGAGTCCATAGTTAACGGGACCAAATTTTATTAGTAAAAATAGGCAAATAGGCAAATATATAGGTTTTTATGTACACCATAGGCCCTGTTAACTATGGACCCCCGTAATAGTGAAAACATGGAAATATATATATGTTTGTGTGTGTGTACCGTAGGTCCTGTTTACTATGGTCCCCATTAATATCAATATTATTGCACACCTTGGGCAATTCACCGATTCCCATCGGATGATTTAGATTTTTCAAGGCAGATCTGTTCCCGATCGTGTATGATCTACTCTGTAGTTGCACCTCGTGTTGCAGGGTGGGATCCGTATAATCTCCATGATGTATCTATTTACTGCTGTTACATGTGGCACATGTTTCCAAGTTTGGATCTGCCCTAGAAGACAGATCCTGCACGACCTCTCACAACGGCAGGCGATGAACTAGTGTTACAGCGGGTGGCGTCAGGGAGGGAGGTTCATAGCGCTGTGACGGTCGTGACCAGCGCTATGGGGAGGATAATACGGCGCGAGACCACTGTCCTGATCAGGGTCACGCGTCGGGCCTATTCGATAGGCAGAGAGCAAGGTTTGGTTAGCAGCCTCTGGCCGGATTTTATAGGGGCAGGGAGGATCCCCGGTGTGGGAACGCCTTCGGTCTCGGGTACAGAGCCAGTAACGAGGTTCCGGGACCACCCGGTGTTCACAAAACACCACCAAGCGGAGAAAGAAAGTCAAAGCCAAGTGATCTGTGATACCTGTCCTATCGACCCCCAGCCCCTTGGGCCCTGCCTTGCCCGTCGTGCCCGTCATCGTGTCTGTGGTGCTACATTGAGTGTTCAAGCTGACTGCTTGCATTTACCGCATTGCATCGATCCACGCTCTGCGTGACCCGATCATTACTGCTTGAAGGCACTTCCTCGAACTCCCATACAACAGGTGAGCCGGCCTCAGAGATCTAACGAGCGCAGGTCCTTTTTAGAGTCTGTGAGCTGTACCCTGCTGTAACATGATGAACCCAGGCTGATTGAAGTGCATTGCAGGAGATCGGAGTGTTCGCAAAACGTGTGGAAGAGATCGGAGCGATTGCAAACTTGTGAAATTATGTCATCGTGTTCTTTGTTTAATCCCACGTTTGATCTTGCATAATGCTTCATTGCATACCAGTGACGTGGTATATTTATATTCATACATCCACATGTTTTCGTTTTTGCCTGCCTTGTATGATGGTGATACGTGCAATATGCTGTTATGTATTCACGCTGCCAATGGTGCTCTGCTTGTTTGTTTCGTGAGGCTTTGAAGATACTTATCTGGTCAATGCATGCAGGCATACTCGTTGCTCGTGCTCCGTTTGCCTGGTGCTCGTGCTCGTCTGTTTGCTCGTTGTTCATGATCGCACACTCATGCATGTTCGTTAATAAATGACGGCATGCTATTAACCACATATTGTCTTCAAAACCGAATGCAATCGACAGGTATCGATACAAGCCAAAGGTGCCGTGCGTACTAATGCACGCATGCTCTCGTGTACCGTTTGCCTGGTTAGGTGATACCGGAAACTAACAAGGTTGAGCCTTACGCCGTTTAGGCGTACGTAACCCTATAGAACCATGAACCTCTGGACAACACCGTGCATTGTCGGCTGGCAAACATAGAACTTTAAAGAAAACCATATATATTTTGGTGACTAGTATTCTTGCCGAGATGCTTGTAGACTACATCAGTAGTAATAGACCAATCGTCGTATTATGCACACCAAATGGAAAGTCCGATGCACGTTTGACCCTCTTCGATGTCTCCGGTCGTACCATTTTCTGTGTTGTATACCAACCGAGCGTTGCGCTCGAGTATCAGGTACAACACCTGAAGGACTGAAAAGCCAAGTACAAGAGGAAAGGACAAGAAAAACTGGAGCAGATGAAGATCGGCTACGCAAGCCCTCGGGGGGCACGGGTCACACGGGGTGAGATAGTTTCAGCTGGACGATGATGAGCTTGCACACAACGGAGGAAGGGGTGGCTTGCTGTGTCCGGATGGTTCGGGCTAGATATATCGATGCAGCCCAACCTGAATAGCACTAGGCCAACAGGTATGGAGCGGGTGAAACACAACCGTGGTGATCCTTCTCTTTTTCTGATGTCGTATCCACAGTCGAAAATGCTATATTATTCTTGCTGTACGTTATTCCTCGAGCGCAAAAACAAATGGGGGGGGGTAGGCTGTGTCGCCCTTATTGACTCAAACTTCAAGTCACACACCAAAGCTAGGAAACTCGCGCAGCGCATGCCGTAATATGCGGGACCACCGATATAAGACCAGGGACATGGACCCAAAGAGATACCGGTAGCAAGCATGAAATAGCGCATACCAGTGACGAGCTGCCCGGTGTGTTCCGAAAGGCATGGAATCCGAGTAGTAAATTGATTGACGTGCTGTATTCATTTACTGTTTAGACTACCATGGAAAGTATTGCTGTGGGCTGTCAATATATGTACGACTCAATTAGTCAGCCCAACCTGATCAACCGTCAGTATTTTCGTTGTCACATATCACATGTTCTGGTGTTGAAGAATATCTCGCTGCTGGTATCGAAACAGCAGTAGTAGGGAGTACTTTTGAATATCATTGCGGGATGAGCGCCTCCCATATAGATGGTCCTAAGTGTGAAGCTGGACGTAGTTACTGATGAGCCTACCATGCCACGAAAACTTGTCTACCGCCGCCCGGAGCAAAGGCGCCTCAACTCGGAATTACACAGAAGAGCCGTATCTCCGTCTCTACAATGCTATCACTACACACGATGCTCAGAAAGATTAAAAGAATAGTGCTGACGACCTGCACTGTCGTGCACTATTGGTATTAATATCAGTCTTAGTGCATGTAATTTGGAAGCAAATACAGGAACCATACTGCTGCTGTACGCTGTACCTGCAGTTTTTATTTATTTATTACCCGAACAAGGTTGATTTATCGATATACGGGACTAAACCTCAAGCGTACAGGGGGGGTGGCTCGCATTATGCTTTTTACACATATGTACATAAAGGACGTATACAATAAACCCATAATACTAAAACTGTACGGCAAGATCCCGAAGGACCCTTTGGCTCGCAGGTGGCTCGCAGCACGCTTTTTACACATACGTACGTAGAGAACGTATACAATATGTCCATACTACTAAAACTGCTGTACGGCAAGATCCCGAGGGACCCTTTGGCTCGCAGTATGCTTTTTGCACAAACAAACGTACATAGAGGGCGTATACAATATATCCATGATACTAAAATTGTATGGCAAGATCCCGAGGGACCCTTGAGCCTATCTCTCTTCCTATCTTGACGAGTTATCATGTTGACTCGTTGAAACAGCACCTACACGGCAGTATCTGCTGGATGCACTAAACAACACCCGTATGTATATATGTAGGGTGAAGAATCAGCACGGACACTATTGCTGGATGTCGACGAGTAGAAGAACGGAGAACATACACACACACCATCATATTCACACGGGGCATACTTGAAGCTGGATGAACAGAGTGAAGCTGGGTAGAAGACGCTAGTAGAAAAGACGTTGGTCTAAAAACTCAAGACAACAACCTGGAGGGTGTATATAAATATATGGGTAATACTATTGGTCGTACGGCAAGATCTCCCTCGATCCTTGGGCCTTACGATAGTTGTCCCTTACTACCGCAGCAAAGCATCAAGACCACTGCCTCTCGGCATAAAGTACTGTTGTGAAGCCGTTCTATATGGTATTCATACTATAAAGAAATTAACTGTAACAGTTGATGATACTATAGGTCGTACGGCAAGATCTCCCTCGATCTTGGGCCCTAAAATAGTGTCCCATACTGCCGCAGCAAAGTATCAACACTGCTGCCTCCCGGCATGAAGTACTGCAGTGAAACCGATCAGCTGTCCAGTACAGCAATCAGGTTTTTATTCGGGTGAAAGCACCGCATGAAAGCTACGTTGAAACTGAGAACTATACGACGACTCATATGTTCACAACATAGCTGGTGTTGTGGTCTTCTCGTACCCGGTACGTTGGCATTTCACTTGTTCTACCCGTTACGGTATTCTCGTACCCGGTACGTTGGCAATTCACTTGCTTTACCCGGTATTCACCGGTACGCTGGCATTCCCTTGCTTTTTTGCTTTACCCATTGCTTTGTCTGCAAATAATAATAAATCAGAGCGGACACTGGGTTGGACTGATGTAGTTGGGTATATAGAACAGTATGGCACACACACAGGGGAAGTACGTACCCCTGCGAGTCATATCCGTGGGGTCTCCATACATTCTACATCCAGTAGTATTATAAAAAGGTTTTACATCCGTACGATCGCACATTATCATGCTGACTGCAAAGTATGTAGTCTTCATTCATATTCTATAACATACAGCAGTATCTTCAGCATACCGAGCGGTATCACACAGCCTCAGTTTACTCTTGGCAGATACCCCGTATAATTATGTGCACTTCGGCGAGGAAGTGAGCAATGAGATAATTACTGCTGTGCATGAGCTCGTGTGATGTTCTCACACAATGACAATAGTAGCTCAAACTCCTGAAATCCCACCCGTGGTCACAGAACAGGCTGTAAAACTAAAATACATCGCGACTGGAGCAAATAAACAAGTGCGAAATAGTGCCGTACCGGTAGGTGAGATAAACGGTATTAACGAGCTATTCGATATGGTGTACATCATCCCGTATCAATTGCAAATGAATGACACCATGAACGTGTCCATGCTATTGCATTTACACCCTATTAATAGAGCTAAAAACAAAAAAAGACAGAAAGAATAGTCTGTGCATGAACTAGAGCAGAGTGTGAGCGTCGCATGTACACCCAGCATAGAGAATTGAGCGGGCTAGAACTTTCGGAAAGAATATCAACGCTGATGTGAAAACAGGTGCTTGTTATAACATGCCGAAAGGACCCCGGGTGGTTGGCTCCTATCATGAGTGCTTCGCCTGCAGGAATTGCGACTGCTCTCCCCGGAACTGATACTGCATCCTAATCGGTGGATTCGAGATACACTATGCCAACCAAACTGAGCAGATAGACCTGGCCTTTTCCGCTAGGCAAAACCCCACCCAGGACGCATACTTATTCGCTGATTTACTCACTAGCGCGGTGAACAGAAAGTAAACCGATTTTGACGCTGTTTTAAGTATCTGACACGGTTCCCAATGTCGACTGGGCATCTTAGCCTTTGGAGTTCTGCACTGCTGTACATGTACCTAAGTTTGACCCTAATTCCAAATGTTTCGTCCGCGCAATGGAAGGGCAGTTCTAAAAGCCACATGCCCAATGCCCAAATTAGAGGTTCCCTGAATGTCGAAAACAAAACGCTAACGGTGCGGGAGTTTGCGAACGCGAGCGTGTAGGTGTTGAGCGTACCACGCATCTCTATTTTATTTGCCCGTATCCGAGTAGCGGATGATCCGCCTCATCAGAGAGGAATGCTTGAAGAGACACTAAATCGCATGGCACCGAATGCCGAGAAACATGTTGGGATCATACTGCTGCTCTCCAGGTGACTATCTTTGATCGCCACGATGGCACAATAACAGTGACAGTCGAATAAGAGGCAAGTCGACACAAAACCCCAGCTAAGAGAGTGGTATAGCTGGACAAAGCCAAGCATCTATTACGACCGACCAGGCTCCTTAACCCAATATCAGGGGGATGCAGACCATCAGTGTTTTGCTATACGTTTTCGTGATAATACCTAGGCTTTGGGACTGTTCACACAGATGCAGTTTATATACAGATACTCGACGTCACGCACACAGGAGGTACATGAGCAGGCGTATACCAGGTATCATAATGTTTGGATACCCACATGTAGGAAGGAACGAGTGCATGTGCAAGTCGCCACACCACGCACAGGTACACATTTGTGAGACGCTAAACCGAGATGGAACGTGACGAGCTTTGGTATGATCTGCGCAACCTAACAGGATACTATTTGTCGCTCCAAGCATAGTGATCGAGGGTTGAAGGAACGAATCGACAGGTGAGATTGGAATGCCAGTAGGTGGTAGGCAGTTTCTGTTCTAGGGGGGTGTTTGTCTCCACCTTGCTGCAACTACTTCCACAAAAAGCGTTACACGAGGGGTACGATTTGGAAGTAGGTCTGGACGAATGCCGTTTTAAGACGCGTGATTGATTTTAGCACGAACAAGTTGCACGAGTGGACAGTGTCCGTGCTGGGGGGGTGGCGTAAACGTCAGTAACTTCAAACACTTAATAACTCGGAATCAAATATTTACCTTGGCTAGCGCCAGTAAGTCGATGTGGAGTACCTTGAAACGACCTAGGTCACTCGAATAAAGGTGGCGCAAACGCCAGTAGCTTCAAACACTTAACTCGGAATCAAATATTTACCTGGGCTAGTGCCAGCAAGTCGATGTGGCGTGAACGTCAGTACCTTGAAACGACCTAAGTCGCTCGAATAATAATTTTGACCCGG
This sequence comes from Macrocystis pyrifera, assembly GCA_031763025.1. Taxonomy (NCBI): domain Eukaryota; class Phaeophyceae; order Laminariales; family Laminariaceae; genus Macrocystis; species Macrocystis pyrifera. The sequence continues at coordinate 8,945,059 of JASSKH010000004.1, forward strand.
AGTAGAAAGAACTCATGAACTTCCTACAGCCCGTGATGAACGTATACATAAAACGACCTCCACATTCGCAAGGAATACCTACTCTCAATGCAGAGAAGTTTGAGATCATCACCAAAAGAAAGGCCTGTATAAAATATAAAACGCGTGATACGCGCGACAGAAGTATCACACACAGCTTGCAATGGACTAGCTCGCGTGGAAGCTGGCAAAGATGAGCTTCGAAGAAATCCTCGATCTCTCAGCTGTTTCTTTTGTTCTGTCAATATATCAAAACGTGGTGTCCATACCAAGAAACTAGAGATATCGGACAAACTTCAGAGTAGCAGATGGATTCTAACTTACGTAGAAACATTTGATGAAGGAAGGTACAGTGAGAAAAGTCTAGCGAAGGTAAGTGAACAGTGGAAGCATCGACATAGTCCACTGCGCACGCTGAAACGTGACAAAGGTAAGTGAAGTTTTGCCATATCGATACAAACATGTACGTGAGTATATTGGAATACTGATCGGTGAACCGTTTTATCAGGTTTGACAAGTCAAGCCCGCAGATATATAGAGAGGGGCAAAGTGGACAGCCACCGCAGCGTCTCGGTAGTGTGGCGACGTATAGCCATACGACAGTAAGACTGGCAGAATTATCTGAAGTCTCAATTAAAGGTTAGGTGGTGGGGTAGGACGATGGTAGCTTTCAGTGGAATCTATGTCTGGCCAAAAGCTTGAACGTGTAGGTTACTGTCAAAGTGCAGACGTAGGCCTTCGAGAGGAACCCCCACCTCAGATGCAGGTAAGCCAGGAAGAAAACATGTTTTTTTTTTCGCAGATGAGTACATGCTCCGAGCGTGTTAGACAGATGTGGCGCAGACAGTTGCAAGTGAAGACTGTACGAGGGTCAGGTCCGCCGCTCTTCTCAGCACCGTCCAAGGTCAGCACCGCGGGAACAAGAGGCGCTGCAACATTGGGCCGACGGCGATAGACGGGGGAGGAAGGCTGAAGAATATCTGGACGAAGGTCAGGACCGCCCTTCTTCTTACCACCGTCCAAGGGTAACACCGCGGAAAGGAAGGGCGCTGCAACATCGGGCCGACGGCGATGGATGGAAGAGGAATGCTGAAGAACGTCTGGACGAAGGTCAGGACCGCCGCTCTCCTTACCACCGTCTGAGGGCAGCACTAAGGGAAGGAAAGGAGCTGCAACATCGAGCCGACGGCGAGGTGCGGAGGTGGAAGGCGCAGGCGCTGCAGCGGTCCATGATCGTAATACCCGCTGGGCACCGTCGCTCATATGCGCGGGTCTGGGGGGGGTGTGTCCGAGGAGCAAAGCGCACACGCTGTCGCCGGGCTAGCACCGGGGCGCCGGCTTTGTGCCGACAATGGTTATGTGTCGGGCAGGGGGGGTGTTACAGCGGGTGGCGTCAGGGAGGGAGGTTCATAGCGCTGTGACGGTCGTGACCAGCGCTATGGGGAGGATAATACGGCGCGAGACCACTGTCCTGATCAGGGTCACGCGTCGGGCATATTCGATAGGCAGAGGGCAAGCTTTGGTTAGCATCCTCTGGCCGGATCTTATAGGGGCAGGGAGGATCCCCGGTGTGGGAACGCCTTCGGTCTCGGGTACAGAGCCAGTAACGAGGTTCCGGGACCACCCGGTGTTTACAAAACACCACCGAGTGGAGAAAGAAAGTCAAAGCCAAGTGATCTGTGATACCTGTCTTATCGACCCCCAGCCCCTTGGGCCCTGCCTTGCCCGTCGTGCCCGTCATCGTGTCTGTGGTGCTACATTGAGTGTTCAAGCTGACTGCTTGCATTTACCGCATTGCATCGATCCACGTTCTGCGTGACCCGATCATTACTGCTTGAAGGCACTTCCTCGAACTCCCAAACAACAGGTGAGCCGGCCTCAGAGATCTAACGAGCGCAGGTCCTTTTTAGCGTCTGAGAGCTGTACCCTGCTGTAACACTAGATCATCTACTGTAGAATATCTACCTGTAGATTGATAGATCATGACCGATCTATCCGAGGTGAGCAATATTGGTTCATTCATGGGCTCTTTTCAGTACATACCAGGAATGTTTGGCGTTTCAGTGTAGTGTACAAACAGCACGTATACGACCGTATGAATACCAGGTACATGACTGTTTTTTTTGCTTATTTACCGAGCTATTTAATAGTCGGCTGGTACTTTGTTTTCTTCTTCTTTGTACGTATTTTTGTTTATCTTCTGTTATATTGTCTTCGCCCTTCTTTTCTCTCTCCCTCCTACTAGTAGTAGCTCAGATCCGGGGGCACGTAGCAAGCTTTCTCCCCCCCCCCCCCCCCCCCCCCCCCCCCCCCCCCCGCTCCGCACTCTGATTCATGCCTTTGCTTTTGTCGCGAGTAGACTTCAGCCAGATTTTGCCTCGTTGACTCGCGTTAAATTTCACCTACCCGCGCTACTCTCTCTCAGCAGGTTTTTTAACCTAGGAAATGTATATTCTCCTACGCAGGGTCCCTTCCTGCAGCTGTTCAGGAAGATAGCCTTGATGAGGACGCACAACGAGTGTTGCGCCGATCTCCTTAAGGAGGAAGGTCTGGTCCCTCGAGCGCCCGACGGCACAGTTGAGCTACCGGCCAACTGGTGAGATATATATGTATATACAACGTCTCCAGTCCCGCTGAAACGTTCCCCCGGCCGCTCCCTGCACTTCATCTGTATGAGCCGCTCTATCGAGAAGCGTTCTACTGCTGTATACTACCCTAACCCAGTATACCTCACCCAAAACAACCGCACTACAGCACTACCAGGTATTTGAGAAAATATGTGTGTGCGTCCAACCCACGGACAATCCCGATGGCGTTACTGCTGTACTGTACTGTACTGTACTGTACTGTACTGTACTGTACTGTACTGTACTGTACTGTACTGTACTGTGTACTGTACTGTACTGTACTGTACTGTACTGTACTGTACTGTACTGTACTGTACTGTACTGTACTGTACTGTACTGTACTGTACTGTACTGTACTGTACTGTACTGTACTGTACTGTACTGTACTGTACTGTACTGTACTGTACTGTACTGTACTGTACTGTACTGTACTGTACTGTACTGTACTGTACTGTACTGTACTGTACTGTACTGTACTGTACTGTACTGTACTGTACTGTACTGTACTGTACTGTACTGTACTGTACTGTACTGTACTGTACTGTACTGTACTGTACTGTACTGTACTGTACTGTACTGTACTGTACTGTACTGTACTGTACTGTACTGTACTGTACTGTACTGGTCTGTACTGGTACTGTCTGTACTGGTCTGTACTGGTCTGTACTGGTCTGTACTGGTCTGTACTGGTCTGTACTGGTCTGTACTGGTCTGTACTGGTCTGTACTGGTCTGTACTGGTCTGTACTGGTCTGTACTGGTCTGTACTGGTCTGTACTGGTCTGGTCTGGTCTGGTCTGGTCTGTACTGCACTGGTCTGGTCTGTACTGCACTGGTCTGGTCTGCACTGGTCTGGTCTGGTCTGGTCTGGTCTGGTCTGGTCTGGTCTGGTCTGGTCTGGTCTGGTCTGTACTGTACTGGTCTGGTCTGGTCTGTACTGTACTGGTCTGTACTGGTCTGTACTGTACTGGTCTGTACTGGTCTGTACTGGTCTGTACTGCTGTATAGCAGTATTCAACGAGCATCGTCGAATAATGCACAATAATAGGACAGATCGACGATTCCCACTGCATGATCGAGCAGATACCAGCCAGGTACTACAGCAGTAGCATATTTCTGATATATATATATATCACCTACTCTTAGATCTATAGCTCCCGTTGCGGGGTGGGAGGGGGGTATATTCTGCATGAACTACTCACTGCTGTACGTAGAAACTCCGTCCTGTGGGTTGGGTCCGTACTACCACTCTGTTTCTTAATATAAGAATCGTTTGTGCACTATTAATACTACTCTCAATCGAAATGGTCCTTATATAGGGATAAATGGTATATTCCAGTATACGGATGCCCCACGACCACACTCATCATGAAGGCGACTTGTAATTTACTTTTGCGGGGGGCCATAGCAGTAAATAGGACCAAATATCGTTAGTAAAAATAGGGAAATATATATGTTTTGTGTGTACCGTAGGTCCTGTTTACTAGGGTCCGCCGTAATAGTACTGCTGTAGACTACAGCAGTATATCTACTTACTGTTAACAGTTGTAGGTCATGATCTGTCATATGCGTAGAATGTCGCAAACCACCGCCTCGTAATATGGCGGCAGTTAAAAAAATTGAAACACGCCGTGTCTTAACCCCCTCCAGAGAGCATTGGAACAAGCGTGTCTTAACCCCCTCCAGAGAGCATTGGAACCAGCCGAATGGAATAGTTTTTCAGCGTGAACTAGTGCTGATTGATTGCGGAAAGCGAATGGATTCAGTGCAGCCCGAGAAAAACAGTATACCTAGGAAGAAGAAGAAGTGTTGCGCCCCTCCTTTTTCTTGTTTGGGAGGACCGAACGGCCCGACCGAACGGCCTGACCGAACGGGAACAAATAACATATTATTTGATGTATATGGACACCACCGAAGATGGATGTGGACACCAATTTGCCGTGGCATGTGCAAAATATACCGTTCGTACGGATTCGGCTGGCGAGGCCTATTAGGATTCTGCATGGACTCAAACACGTTTTTTTACATGGGAACTGAGCGGATGACCACGAGCAAACTCGTTCCGTTCCGCTCGTTCCCATGCTCTCTTCATCGAGGAAGTTAATCTGAGCTATTTTATAAATTTTGAAATACGTCAGCTGTGAGTTCGACTGATTAAATAGTTGATACTCAACTTTGCAAGCTGCGTAATACGTCGCGTCTATATTCTCTTTTTGCCGGATTTTACAAGTATTGTGATAGACTGAACGCGCGTGTATTATATGTAATTCCTTGTCAAAGATATAGGCCAGCGGCTCCCCTGGATGCTGCCCGGGTCAACAGGCTATTTCTAGAGGTGTTGGGCAGGCCCTACCCTGTAGGTCTATGCAGTATTCTCGGTCTATTCAGTCTATTCAATCTATGGAGTTGAGGAACCCCGTCAGTCAGAAACGTGTGGAGCCCGGAAATACTACAATAGTAGTAGGGTACAGTTGGACTCATCCAACCGTAGGGATTGCACTTTTGGCTCAACATTTCCTGACCGGTTGAACTCTTTCTCTAAATGAGCGTGTCTTAACCCCCCGCAGAGAGCATTGGAACGAACCGAACGAAATATTATTTGCTGCATGAATTGGTGATGATTGGTTATGGGAAACGAATATATTCAGCGCAGCCTGTCAGACAAAAACAGTACGCATATCTACTGTAGGAAGAGCAAGAAGAAAGAAGAAGTGTTGCAACCCTTTTTTTTGTTCGGGTAGACCGAACGGCCCGTCCGAACGGCCCGACCGAACGGGAACGAATAACATATTATTTGATGTAGATGGACACCACACCGAAGATGGGTGTGGGCACCAATTTGCCGTGGCATATGCAAAAGATACTGTTCGTAATGGCTCGGCTGACGAGGCCTATTAGGATTCTGCATGGACCCAAACACGTTTTTTTTTTACATGAGAACAGAACGAATGACCACGAGCAGCCTCGTTCCGTTCCGTTCCGCTCGTTCCGATGCTCTTTGAAGGAGTTAGGAGATAGGATGCTTCTGCTCCAGTAGGCAGTGCATTTTATTTGGGATTAGAAACGCTTGGTCGGATTTTCGCGGAAGTCTTCGAAGTCATGTTTCGGGTGTGATGCAGAGCTCACAAAACGAGGCGTCAGGCCTGAAGGGGCATTGCTCAGTATACCCCCAAGCGTAGCATGGCTCAACCCGATTTTAATACCCTGTACTGTGCTGCCGCGTTTCACTGTACTGTACGGTACTGTGTTACCGCACTTTACTGTGTCTGTACGGTACTGTGTTACCGCACTTTACTGCGTCGTACTGTACTGCGTTGAGTAGGTTTAGCAATCTGGGAGAAGGGATCTTCAGGGGTGTTTTTGACTTGAAAATTGAGTAGCGCGGTCTGCACTTCGGAATCGTCGTCCACAATTGAGAAATATCCAGGTTCGATCCAAATCTCGGCGCAGCCGTGTTTATGGCCGGTTTTGGCCCGTTTTGGCTGCGGTTTGGGGTCAGGGTTAGGGTTAGGGTTAGAGTCAGGGGATGTGTTGGATCTTAGCCCGTACCTCGATCCCAACAGGAACCAAAATACCTGAACAACCTACTAACCTAAATATCATGTATCCCAGATTGTAAGGGGACCTCACTGCGTTACCGCACTTTACCGTATTGTGCTGTGTTGCTGGCATGAAGTTACAGCAGTCATCGTTGAGAACACGGGTATCACCCCCAGGTCTGCGATGTCTACTGTAGATTCCCCCCTGATCCAGGCCAATGACTTCCGCGTCTTCGTCCGCGCTGCATCCTCACAAGCTCGCTTGCCTCAAGATGCGCTCGCCGACTGTTTGGTGTACCCTCAACGTTTCGCCTACAGCTTTCGCGCCTGTTGTTACAGAGAAAAGGTTATGTGTGATAGTGTCTAGATACGCCCGGTCAGTATAGTAGTCCATTGTGATAGCTTCAATGGGCCGCAACAGCAGCAGCAGCAGATAAGCGAAGCAGCTTCAACGAGCGTGCTTCTTGCATGCGCTCCCTGAACGATGTGCATCGATGTTGTGGGTGGCCGCCCCTTGTCAATGGGATGCGTCCCTGTCGTATGTCTTGTTACTGTTCCCAGCCTGGAAGAGGGGGCTTTGTGCAAGGCAATGAACGTGTACGGGCCAAGCCCCGCCAGCATCCCGTCGGTGAGCAGAACAATCGTGCATGACCACATGTGCGTGTAACTCGGGTGTAAGAGACTCGATAGCTCGGCAGAGAGATCCTACAATGTCGATGCAGCAAAATACCCTTCATCTAACCTAAAGCAGCACTCATGCACGCATGGGGTAGGAGTGAAAAATTCAGACTAAGCATGTGGTTTTGCTCTTCAGCCACTGCCCAACATGTGCATATCAATTTGTCCAGGCCCTCTTATGTCCGGGGGCGCATAAAACCGAGGAAACTACTGTATATATTCGACAATAATAATACCGATTCTACCGAACGACCACAAAACGGATATGTTTTAGTTTCTTCAGGTTTTGTCAGCTTCTTGTGGTGCATGTTTGGTCGCCAGAAATGTCGTCGTCGCCTCGGCCAAGTGTTTGAGGTGTGACGTTGTCGTGGGCACTGCGGGTGCGACCACATCGATCTGACGCGTACCTGTGTGGCGATACAAAAAACGCCGTGCTCGTAGTCCCCACGAATATTTTGCACAACCCCGAACAGAAAATATCAGGTACCAGTATAATACTCTTCCTTCGTGATGTAGATGTTTGAGGACAGACACAGCAGTAGATTCCTGATCTGTGCCAAGTACCAGGTATGATTAAAAGCTCACGATGCCGGGTGGGAGCCATGCACCCTGCACGATCTACAGCAAGATGAGTTTCCCGCAGTAGGTTGGATCCGTACAACGGTTGTGGTAACGATCCTGCGCAACATCTCGGAACGACGGGTTATATAGCATCCAAAATAACCCATGGTACATTAGAGCACGATCCGTGTCCGACGTTTGGAAGATTGCGAACTATAGTACCGTAGTACAGTAGTTTTACACTCGCAGTTATATGTTTCCGTTCACGACCCGAAGTATCATCGCGTCACACATGCAGGCCGGCATTAACGAGAGCACGAAGACCAGCGCCGAGACCTCCGACCTTTCCACAGCGGTTAAGGCCACTGAGAGCGACGCGCAGGTAAGGCGCCTTCGTCCGTGGGGGATGCACCGGTCTGCGGACGGTCGTGACCAACTAGGCACAGTGTATCGTGTTGGAAAATATGATCGGTGTTCTGCGCATACGTACGCGATCTCGCTGTGTACAGAACGCCGACAGTGTTGCTGTGGCGCAGGAGGGACCCCTTGTTTTGTGTTCATTCGAGCCTTGGCTGAGATTTACAGTAATTTTTCGGCGAGTAGGGTTAATCGACGTGAAGGCACGACGTCAGCATTCGAAGCGACATATACATTTGGTACCACTACATGTATCATCTACAGAAAATATGTGTACAATGATGGTCTTGATGTGCACACCCTACCGCGACATTTACCCTGTGAATATCGAAGGACGAGAGGGAAATACAATCCGACACGAAAGCGCCCCGCAAGCATCGCGGTTTGCAGTGAAGGGTGTTCATACCGCTGCACTGAATGCCCACTGTGCACGAGGCTGGTGGAACAACGCGTTTCAGTCTGGATGAACAGGGCAGGCTCCAGCAACTCCGGAGTTCAAGAATATCCCAGGGAAATAAAACAAGGATCATGCGCGCACCTAGCTGAAGCAACTCGTTCAACCCGGACAAAAAAAGGAGTGAAACCAGCGTACGTACGCAAAATATGTTACGATGTACGTTGCAACAGAAACCGAGTGGTAGATCAACCGCATACCAAGAGAAAAAAAAAGAAACAGAAAAAAACAAAAAGGAGAAATGGAGAAATGGCGAAAAGGAAAAAATGACAGAAAACAAGAGAAGACGCTAAAAGAAAAGACACAGAATTGCAGACTCGTCAGCATTGGGGGAGGTGGCCGAACCAAAAACAGAATCCACTACCACAAAGGGTTATTACTGTAGTTAAGGATACGCACACGCGTACGAAAGAAGCAACCACGAAAAACAGAAAACCGAAAGAAATGCAAAACGAACGGCAGGCACTGCTGTAGAGGCATAAGAAATGAGTAAAATTTCGGACGGTTCTCCGCTCACTACTTGCGGTCGCGGGAAAGGCATGCATCATGACGATGGTGGCCATACCCGGACGTCGGTGTTTTGGGCAGGACGCCTTCTCTCCCCCACGCGCATTGGTGGCGCCAATTTCTCGTGTCGCGGTTAAAACCGTTCCGTATCGCACTCTCGCTCTACTTGTCCCAATCCCAGATGGAGGCCTCTACCCGCCTTCGACCCGTCGGAGCCATTGGCCGGCCTTCCGTACCGCTTTCGGACGCCCTTCCGACTTGATGCAGGACTCCTTTAGACCTTCCCGTCAACTAGTTATCCTTCCCCCCTTACCCCCGACCATCTCGCAAGGTATCAACCTCCTCGGCAAGCGCTCCTCTCCTACACTTGCCACGCAACCTGCGTGCGATACCCTTGGCCTGCGCATCGTCGCGTCAACCCTCTCGGAGTTTGTTTTGACAAGCGCGTCGGCCTAGAATAGGTTGTGGCCGCCGTGCTTCCGTTTGCGCTTGCCGCATACCCGGCACCAGGTAGGGTTTACTATCTACTCGAAGTTGAGTACGATGTACAGCAGCACTGGTGTACTGCGCTTCCGTATTGGACCAGTTCAATTGTTATATTCGACCGTTGATACCCGGGATGATGGGAAGCACGATATGTATGTGTCTTACCCGTGGTACAGTCGACGACGACGCCATTCTTGTGCTCTCTCTTCTAATTGGACGTACGATATATAGCTCGGGGAGTACAATAGCACGCTACAATACCGAGTACAAGCTGGTTCGAGCAGGTCGTGCATAACACACAAATTCTTCCCCTTCCAACTTCCAGGCACTCTTTCGAGGCGGACAACTGGAAATTTAAATAAGGTCTCGCCTAAATGTAGTGACGCACATCGCTTAGTTGTTCTGCCGGTAGGTTTGCGGGGCTCTCGTGGATACTCTATAGAAACCCTGCGGAAGCCTCATGGAAATCCCATTGAGACCCACCTTGGAAGTCCCATTGAGAGCCACCTTGGAAGTCCCATTGAGAGCCACCTTGGACGTCCCATTGGAGTCCCTTAGCAGTCCTATGGAAGTCCCTTGAAGTCCTATGAACATCCTATAGGAGTACTCTACGGAAGAATATCAAGTCACATGGGGACACCATTGAAACATCACAAACCCATAAACGTTGCATACGAGCCTCATGAAAGCACCGTTGAAGTCCCACGGAAGTACCATGGGTGTGCCATCAGAGCACAATCAAAATCCAATGGAAATTTCATGGTTAAACTGTTATCGCATGGTGTCCCACGGGAACCAAGGCAGCCTCCTGAGTCTCATGAGGGTCCCATTCTCCCTTTCAATAAACTCTCCTGGGAATCCCATGGGAACACCATCAAGTCCGATAGGTTCCCATGTAAGTTCGACCACAGTTTCATGGGCACCATGCAAGTGCCATGGAAGTGCCATCGAATCGCCACGGAAGTCCCATGGAAGCGCTGACTGAGTGGTCTAGCAGAAGGTGCTATATAATTCCCAAGGGTGGGTCGGGGGTTCAGGTCCCGCCGAATTCGTAATTTGTTCTTTTCGAGAATGCGCGCTGGAGACAATACGAATGATTATGATCGTGTGCCTCTAGACACCAGTAGCGTTTGGCGAGGGGAGGGCCCCGGAGATCACTATTACAAAGTCGACGAGATTCCACCACTCTAAATAACATATAGTGACTGAGTGGTCTAGCAGGTCGTGCTATATAGTCAACAAATTCCTATAAAAGACATGGAAGATCCCAAGGAACCACCATGAGAATATCATGTGAGTCCCATGTCAGTCCTATGGAATTCCCCTGATAGTACGACGGAGTCCCACGGGAGCACGATGGGAGTCCCATGGAAACACCGTGGAAATCTCATGGATAAAATCACCGTATTACAACCGCACGAAGCCTCACGGGAACTATGTAACTCCATTAAGTCCCACTAAGGTCCCAATGCAACCCTATTATTTCATAGAAGCCCCATCGGCATACCATAATCCCCTGGAAATCCCGTGGAAGCACCATTGAACTTCAATGCAAAAAACAGTGCAAGTGTCATGGGAGAGTCCCATTATAGCACTATTGAGTCCCATGGGAAGTCGCATGGGGCCAAAATCATCCGACGGAAGTCTCGCGGAAGCACCATGGAGGTCTCATGCAAGTCTCATGCAAGCACTAGGGAAACCCGATGGCAGTGGCACAAATACATAATAGAAATTCCATGTAAGTAAGTCCCATAGTTGTCCCACGAGAACAATCTTAAGCACTGAGAACATCATCAAGGTCCCATGGAAGTAAACCGGGAGTCTCATAGGGACAGACTGCATGACAAGAACTTTTGATATCATCCTTTGCGAGGTGCCGGTTGTATACAATCCGTAGTACGCGCGATTTCAGCGTCACACCCACTCTGGAAGTATCAGCTTTGCCGAAGTTCTCGATATCATAGATTTTTACATAGATTAATGTTGAAGGAAAGTCCAAGGGGAATCCCATGGAGCCCCCGTGCAAATCCCATGGGAGTCTTACTTAAGTCTCACGGCCATCCCACGGGAGCACTACAGTCTGATGGACACCGTAGACCCATGTAAGCGCCATGGAAGTCGCAGGGGAATCCCGCACAAGTCCATTCAAAGTCCCACGGGAGTTCCATTGGAATCACATGGAAGTCCCATGGAATTCCCATGGAAATGCTATCGTAGCGCTAGTCCCATGATAACACCCTTTGAGTCCCACGATAAGACATCTGGTCCTATCGAAGCACCATAGACTTCCCATGGGCGTTTCATGTAAGTTCATTGGGAGTCCCATGGAAGTCCCGTGGGATCACCATGGAACTCTCATGGGCATCCCGTTGTACTATTATCTTGGCATGAAAGTCGCATGCGAGTGCCATGAAAAACCTAGGGATAAAGCACTCCATGGGATCACCATGGAAGCTACATGGAAGCAACATGGACGTCTCACGGACGCTAGCTTCCGTGTAAGTCTCCTCGGATTTCCACGGGAGCACCATGGAGGCACCACTACTCCGATGGGACCGCGGGAGTCCCATGGAAGTACTGAGTCACATGGGAGCTCAGGAGAATCCCATGAAAGCAACGGAAACCATGTGTTTCACTTGGGCTCCAATGGAAGCACCACAATCGCATGGAATCACCTAGGAGTCTCATGGGGATACTATAATGTCACGGGACTTTCATGGGAGTTTGGGGCTTCCATGGTTATCCGATGGGACTCCCATGACACTTCTATCGTTTTCTCCTGGGACTTCCATGGACCTCCCATGGGACTTCCACAGTGCTCCCATGGGACTTCCGTGGGACAACTTTGGGATTTCCATGCTGCTTCTATAGTACTTCCATGGTGCTTCGATGGGGCTACCGTGCGACTTCTATTGGAGGTCCATGGGATTACAGTACCATAGTACTACATAGGGAAGTCCAAAAGCTGCCTTACCCATCAGTCTAAATTGGCGCGCTCATGGTGTTCCCATGGTACTTTAATGGGACTTTCGTCCATTGTAGCACTGCGATGAAAGTCCCATGGGGCTCTCGTAATATACGACGAATGTGCACCGTGTCGAATATCGGCCCCGTCCATCGGCCAAGGCATGTACATGATCCAATCATTAACCCTGCGGTTCCATACTGACCACCTCAACAATGCAACCGAATCCCAGTTATAAATCGTTGACTCCTGCGTTCGTTCGCTCATTCGTTTGTTCACCCACGTTTCGATTTATCCGGGCATTGAACACATCGCGTTCGCGGAGTATCGACCGTGCTCAGCAAGACCCTCCTTGGGACGAACGACGCTAGGGAGGACAATAGCTGTCCGTAGACATACATATCGAAACGTAGCTTGTCGTATGCACAAGGCAGCGGCGAGACGCAGATATTGTCGGACGTTCAACAGAGCAAGTCACTCCCCATGTAGGTGTCTCGTGGGTTGCGTCTTGCCGTCACATCTGTGGTGGAACTAACCGACCGGCTGCGTTGGATACATTCGACTTGACCCGTGGGGGCACTGGGCTCCTCACGCACGTGATTGTCTCTTTTGCCCCCGACCATTGCTGTACCGACGAACATCCTTTGCAAATACCGAACGAAGTTTTCGAACGCTAAGACGTCGCTGCTGGCCACAGAAGAATAAATGTAGGAATTAGATAATGTTGCCAGACCTGAACGCACCTGGTGTCGTTCCCACGCTACCGCTATTGGTACAGTAACAGGTTGTTCAGATCTTGCACATACCTGGTATAGCGCAAGAAACACGCAGAGCCATAGCGTACATGCACAACTATTTTAAGTGGCGGTACTGCACCCTAGTACGGTGTCATGCTTTCAAAGCTAAGTTGTCGCTTTTTCTCCGGTTTAACTCACCGGCCTAGGGTCATATTTACGTACATGGGTCCGGTGCTACCGTAAGTACGGTAAATTAACTAAGCTATAAATACGACGACATCACGCTTACGCTCGGCAGGTGAACGATCTGGAGGACTCTGGGATCATCTTTGACGAGGACGGCCGAGATGCTCCGCAATCTCCGACCGTGACTAACGAGGAGGCCGACATCTACTTCTCGTGGCCTCAAGAGGACGAAAAGCTAATAACTGACCACCGGTGCAAGACACCCAGGTTGGCAAAGAGTCGGACCTTATTAAGTTAGATATTTCTATTCGGGGTTCAACCATATAATTGGACGAGGAACGAGACATGCAAACCCCGTCGGCTTCTTGGCACCTATCGAGCAAGTGCCCTCGCCGTTGGATGGCCATGTTCATCGAGAGTGGATGAAAATACTCTCGCGACCATAGGGCTGTTACTGCGTCATCGTGATGATTTTCTGGGCGAGGTGACCTCCATGTCTAACAAGAACACCCGGGAGACAGAACGAACTACCGCCCCGAAATGCGCGTGCCGTCGGTATGCCGCAAGGACGGAGATTCGCAGCTGTTTATCACACCGAAGATACAATTATTGTCTCAGCGTTCGCTCGTATATGGTATTAATATTTTCTGTCACCCTACGTTCAAAGGGAACGGGGCCTAGGTGATGCCGTACGAGGGTAGATCGTTGCGACTGGTAACGAATAAATGTTTCTTTACGCTAGGCGATTCCCGCTTGGGAGCTTCATATATGCTGGTATCAAGACAACCCTAAGCGTTTAGGTCTTTCTGCAAGGCCTTTTGCTAGCCGTTGTTCGTGTGGTCTGTATTTCGTTGCCACTACAGTAGCATGGTCGGTATTGGGAAATGACAATGGACCGTATAGGACGTAATTGCAGCAGACACCGTAAAAACAATGCAACATAACACGGAGCTCTCCATACTACGGCGGTCCATAGTTAACGGGACCAAATTTTGTTAGTAAAAAATAGGTAAATATATAGGTTTTTTATTTATACCATAGGTCCTGTTAACTATGTATCCCCGTAATGGTAATTTCCGCACGCCGCAGAGAATGAGCATACCGTTTACCACTCGATGACGATTGTCTCTCGAGCGATGCAGCCCCCCTATTCTGTGTTTCTCAGGCTTGGTACGCTCGTCCACTGAACGTCGTAACCCTTGCGGTGGATCCAACAACAGGTGCACTAGAGTTGAACATAGCTCGCTCACCCATTTCCTTGCTCGTGCAGCGTGCACCATGCACGAGGCTGAATCGTGAATGTTCGGGCACACTCGTTCGGAATCGAACAAGCTGTCGGCGGCGGAGAGCCTGAAGCGGGCAGGTGCGGCATTAAGTATGCGAATGAGTATGTGCTGCCCCGCTTCTCCAGGATCCAACAGGCTATGGTCGATGGAGTGGCTGAAGGCGAGACCAGACTCTGGGGTGGCCCCACACCGCTACTGCTGCTTCCGAGCCCCGAGAAGGTCAGCAAAGAGTACATATTTTTAGAACGTGCAGGCCTATGCTCCCCCAATCGTCTACCTCTGCGGGCTTGTTGAACAGCGTGTGGCCGCTACCGTATTTCTCCTACCAAATGCGTCCAATAGGGTTCGGCTCACGACCGATGTCGGAGAATGGCCTTGTCAAGAACGACCCGCTATAACAAATACAACTACCGTGTGCAACATATATCTCACTTCGTCCTAGCATGTTGCGGTACATTAGCAGCCAATGAGGTGGCGGCAGCTGGTCGGTGGTATCAACCATGGTACCCGCGGTCCCTCCCCCTTGTATTCGGGTGGCGCCATCTCTACTCCATTAGCAGGTGTTGTACGAGAACACGACGGAGACCAGCAAGGTCATGGTCGTCTTTGACTCTGTTTCGCCAGTGGTACTGGAGACCAAGCTTATCAACCTGAGGTTTACAGTGCACGGCCTTGACGAAGCGACGGAGATCTGCCTTCTCGAGACGGTGGGTGGACAGCATGTTGACGTGATGTGTACCATGCCCGATGTACGGCCTACCGTAAGCGCGTTCGCTTCCAAGTCAAGCGTATACCAAATGTCATCTACAGCAAAGCATGCCAATGCCGGAGATCTCGTGCAACTTGGCCAAAAACGAGAACTATGGCTGACTTTTGTTATTTTCCGTTCGCCTTTTCAACTCGGCCAGCTCAATGAAGGCGATACAAACTTCGGCGCTGATGCTCTGACCGAGTCAGGCTCGAATGAGATCGTCATTACCGGCCATGCAATGGAAAGAGCCAAAACACTCCCTGCTGTCCCTATGTCTCCAACGCATAGCCGTGTACGCTGCTCGGCGATCACAGTGAATTGTGTTCGTATACCCTATTGACGTTCAAACGTTACGTACGCATTAACAAGCTGGCGTATGCGTAGACTACCTGCAGAATCAGCCACCCCATGTCTACTTCCTCTATCGAATCGGCCACCGCATGTCTACTTCCTCTATCACCTCGCCGGTGATACACAACGCATGGGTGCAGCAGGTATGACGATCTTTCCCGTCGATAGCACGGGTTCTATGAATGATATATGTACTGAACGACCGTGAACCGTTGGTTTCCTAACATTGTCATGGTGGTTTGTCCCGCGATGCACGGTGGAGATTGGTGCCAACTTGAGCGATGCCATGGTACTGCCCACACTCAACGTACAACTGCACTGAGCCGATATCTGTGTGATGATCCAAGTGATATGTGTCTGTTCTGTGCTATACTGACATCGATACGTTGCACCTTTACAACCCGGCCTAAGTCACAACCTCGGTAGTCAACCATTGTCCTTTAGTCTTTCTTGCCTCTGCCGTACGTAGGTCGTGCGGCTTCGAAGTGAGACCGACTTGATCGGGTATGTTCGGGCACACTCGTTCGGAATCGAACAAGCTGTCGGCGGCGGAGAGCCTGTAGCGGGCAGGTGCGGCATTAAGTATGCGAATGGGTATGTGCGGCCCCCGCTTCTCCAGGATCCAACAGGCTATGGTCGATCGAGTGTCTGAAGGCGAGACCAGACTCTGGGGTGGCCATACTCCGCTGCTGCTGCTTCCGAGCCCCGAGAAGGTCAGCAAAGAATAAATATTTTGAGAACGTGCAGGCCTATGCTCCCCCAATCGTCTGCCTCTGCCTGCTAGTTGAACAGCGTGTGGCCGCTACCGTATTTCTCCTACCAAATGCGCCAAATAGGGTCGGACACGACCGATGTCGGAGAATGGCCTTGTCAAGAACGACCCGCTATAACAAATACAACTACCGTGTGCACCGTATGGCTCACTTCGTCCTAGCGTGTTGCGGTACGTTAACAGCCAGTGAGGTATGCGGCAGCTGGTCGGTGGTATCAACCATGGTACCCGCGGTCCTTCCGCCTTGTATTCGGGTGGCGCCATCTCTACTCCATTAGCAGGTGTTGTACGAGAACACGACGGAGACCAGCAAGGTCATGGTCGTCTTTGACTCTGTTTCGCCAGTGGTACTGGAGACCAAGCTTATCAACTTGAGGTTTACAGTGTACGTCCTTGACGAAGCGACGGAGATCTGCCTTCTCGAGACGGTGGGTGGACAGCATGATGAGGTGATGTGTACCATGCCCGATGTACGGCCTACCGTAAGCGCTTTCGCTTCCAAGTCAACCGTGAAAACTCCGACAAAAACGAGATACATGGCTGACAAGTTTTATATTAGAAGGGCCTCAGGCTCGGACGGGTATCAGGCGAGGACGATCGAGAGGAGCTCACGCAGCTTACAAGAAAGCACACGGATGAATGGTTTTGGTATAATGATAGATGCTTTCACGACATCGCACCAGAATACAAAACGGGAATACATAATTCCTACAAGTCATCCCGGCGGACCCTCTTCACCACATCATAAAAACGATCATCGATGTATGACGACTCAGTAGTCTACGATAGATCCATGTCGATGTCCGATCACAACCAATAAGGCTCCTGATCGGAATCGCCAACGCACAGCGTCTCGTCTCTTAAGGGAATAACTCCGATAAATCCGAACTTCAACGAAGTCCCTCCCCTAATGAAAACATGTCGAATTACCCACCAGAAGCTCACCAGAAAATCCCCCAGAAACATATATAACAAATCCACAGAAAAATCCAGTCCCCATGCAGGCAACCATAACTATATATTAAAATTCACCAAAATAATCCAGTGCTTTTTCCGGAAAACTATATCACAAAATTCAAGGGAAAAATATACCAAATTCTACCAGAAAAATCTAGTCCTTCAGAAAACTATATCATAAAGTTCGCCAGAAAAATGTAACAAATTCACCAGAAAAATGCAGTCCTCCAGAAACCTATATCACAATATTAACCAGAAAAATGTCACAAAACTTTACTAGAAAAATCGAGTCCTCCAGAAAAACTAGATGCCAAACTTCACCAGAAAAATATCACGAAGTCCACCAGAGAAGTATCACAAATTCCACCCGAAAAATCCAGTCCTCCAGAAGAACTGTATCACAAAATTCAACAGAAAAATCCAGTCGTCCAGAAACGTATATCACAAAATTCACCAGAAAAGTCCAGTCCTCCAGAATTCACTAGACAAATCTCACAAATTCATCAGAAAATGCCGGTGGTAACGGAAATCCGATGTGCAGGGTGGCTTTGTGAGGAAGTCTGCACGTTGTTGCCCGGACTCTACGTGGACAATGTCAAAGTCTCCTCGTAGTTCAAGCTCCCTCAGAAAACGGTTTCTTACATCAATGTGCTTCGAGTTTGAGGTGCACACCGGGTTCTTCGCCGACTTAATCGCCCACTTGTTATCCTCGAAAACTCGCATAGACGGTGAACACGGAAAAATAAAACTCCACACATTCCGCATGAAAATCACCTCCTTGATTGTGTCTCCCATTGCTACATATTCTGCCTCGGTGGTCGAAAGCTTGACACATTTCTGCGTCCTCGGAAACCTGCACACGCAGGCACCTGCGCATGTGATAATTCCACCTGAGACGGACCTCCTGTCCGTGGCATTGCTGGAGTAATTCGCGTCGGCAAACGCTACCAGCTCAAGACCACTGCCTCTCTGAAAAGAAATACCGAAATCACTAGTACAAGACACGTACTCCAAAACACCGATCGCTGGTCTCCAGTGTTTTTCTTTCGGCGAACATGTATATCTAGCTACTGCTCGGATAGCGTTCGAGATATCCGGTCGCGTTTGGTTTGCAAGCCACATCAAGCCCCCAACTAACTCACGAAATGGCCAGTCGCCTTCAGTCACGTCAACCTCGAGTTCTAGGCCTACTGCGAGCAGAGTCATCCTACTCGAGTGACATTGAATCATGTAGCTGTGCTTTCAGCGAAAGATTGCTGCGAAATAATCAGCCTACCCGCCTCCCAGTCTCTAGAAAATCGGCATCCAGCATATCACCTCAACTCGCCGAGATTATAGCTCGGGACAAGTCGATTCAAGTCAACGCAGAACTGATCACACCTGTCCTTCCGCCCCACCGCAAATGTGTCGTCCACATGCACTACTGTTACTATGGAAACAGACCCCGACTCGATCAAACGCATAACACAAGCATCCGCGGGGCACTGCTCAAATCCAAGACTCTTCGTGTGCTTCATCTAGTGATTGTGCCACAATCTCGACGCTTGCTTCAAGCCGTGGAGACTGCGGTTCAACCGCACTATCTTAAAGGACATTTCACCGCAACCCTGAGGTAAACTCAGAAAACCATCCTCATCTAGATTTAACAGGACGAATCTCGGCATCGAAATGGCACAAATCCAAATTCAACTCGCACGCAATACCAGCCAACAAACGAAAACAACACTGCGCCGGAGTCGGAGCAAAAGTCTCAAAGAAATCAATGCCCCCACGCTGTTTGAAACCCCTCGCCACCAGCCTGGCCTTCGCCCTAACCACCTCGCCGTGCTCGTTGGCCTTCCACGTGTACACCCACTTCGCCGATATGACGTTCAAGCCCTTTGGTTCCTACGAATCTCCAAAGGTCCCCACCGCAGCCAGACCTTGAAACTCCTTCCCCATCGCCCTTAGCCATATATGGGAGTACTCGTCCGCGCAGGCCTCGGCGTACGAATTCGGCGTCGAGAACTCGCTTGCTGGGCGAGTGGGCATGGGAGGTTTTTGGTGCGGTGCGTTTTGATGAAAACGTACGTGATCTACTCCTTCCTGAGCCGCCATCAACGACAGCAGCCCATGCTCCTGGCCTCCGTGGCTGCGGGCGGTATCCCCCCTCGTACGGCTCCTCTGCATATCACCGTCCTCCGGGCTCAGGTTGTATGATCTCCGTTCCCGCGCAGCACGCGCCGACATCTGCGACTGTTCCGGCGGCTGTGGCTGGGCCGAGGTTGCAGAGGCGACGATGGTGGTGGCGGTGAAGAGGATGGCAGCGGCGGCGATAGCAACATCGATGACGATGGCAGCGGAGGCGATGGCGACAGCGGCGGCGGCGATGGCAGCGGCGGCGATGGCGACGGCGGCGGTGGCGGCAACGACAGCCGCGCCGCGGCAACGACGTAGACCCCAAGCTCAGGTCGTCCGGGAGATCCTGTACCCCCGGAGCCGGCAGCAACGGCGGTGGCATCGGGGAGATTCCCTCCGCCACCGCCGGCTGCAAACCATCCAAGGACTTCCTCGCGTACGTCCAAGTAACGTCGCGAGTGTAGGACTTGAAGCCAGACTGTAGCAGGATGTTGCAGCAGTCCTGGGGGTGGTCGCTGCCGTTGCTCAGGTATACACACAGCTCCGCCTTCGACTCCGAGTTCAGGGCCCGCCTCACGTGGTGGAATCCCGGCTGCAGGAATGGAAGCAGCTGCGCAAACAGCGCTCTGCCGTAGACCTTCTGGAACGGGGAGAGCATGTCCGGCTTGTCCTTCAACCTCGCCATTATGTTGATGACGTCGCTGGCGTGGTGGCACGCCTCTGCCCATAGAGGCCCCGTTGGTGGCAATTTCTCGCCGTCGAACAGGCGCTTGGCTTCCAGGCAGGACGCCATCGCAAGCTCCAGTGTGCATGAAATGCGTCGCTCAACCACGCCATCGTGCCTCGGAGAGGCAACGGGCGTGTGCTCACGACGGATACTGTAGCTGTTGAGCAAGGCCATGAACTCCGCGTTGAGAAACTCGGTACCGTTGTCCGAACGGGCGTACTCCACGACGGACGGGCAGCCATCAGCACGGATGTCGGCCAGGAATTTAGCGAACCCCGATGTCGCGTCAGACTTCTTCTTCAGGAAGTACGGCCAACCTAGTCGCGTGAAAGTCGTCCACTATCATCAAGCACATTGCCCCGCCAGCAGACGAAGATCGTTTCGCCGAGACGTCCACGAACACGCACTGCAGGGGCTTTGTTGAGCGGTACTCGGTCGACCACGGCACAGCGATCCTCCTCCCCATAGCCTCTGAACAACCAGTGCACGGCACTAATTCTCCAGACACTGTCACGCCCAACTCGCGTGCAGTCTCTCGCAAAGTCACCTCATCGAAGTGGGCAAGAGCAACGTGGAGATCGTTAATACCGATCTTCTGCATCTTACCCGGGACAAAACGTAGGCTGCGACAAACGTGTCGGGCTTCACTCTGGTGGCTTTCACATACGAGCCCGAGACCCCAGGAGCGAAAGTCAAACGACCACCCATACGGTGCACACCAGCAGAGCTATCGTTGCGTTACACTTGGGCATAACCTCGTGCAGCGAAAACAAGTGGAACTTGAAACCAGGGACATACCACGTCCAAATCCCCCCCGGCACTGTGCATCACCATGCTCAGCTTGCTAGAACACTTTACCTCCATCGACCTCATGTCGCCTACCAAAAGGGTACCCGTACCTACGGGGGGGGGCTTGCACTCAAACATAAACGTAGGATCACCGGTCGCATGGCACGTTGCACCGAAATCCGCAACCCACACTTGACCACCAAAACCAAAAACATCAGCCTTAAAACCAGACTCGCAGTCGTTCTTGCCTGGGTGCGCAAAATGCGCGGTGAGGAGGTGGGCATCGAACATAGATGTACTGTAGCCACTACCTTCAGGGTCGGGGGGAGAACTGGTCCGGAGAACAACAGACGGGATAGCAACGGGGGCACCGCCCTGGGTATAGCCACCACGGCCGTCACAGATTGAGGTGTACCCCCCGTAGTACACCGACGGGGAGGGAAGAGGGCGGGCGATGTGTGCTTGTACTTGATGTTCGTGCGGGCACTGCGCAATGAAGTGGCCCGGTTGATTGCAACGAAAACATAGCCGAGGGTCCAACGATGCACCACCTTGCCGTGGAACCCAGCTCGCCATCACCGGCGGCGGTGAGGCCTGCGACAGCTGCCCTGGCGACAGCTGAGTAAGGACTAGTCCATCAGAAACATCTGCCTCCCCATGCCGAACGGGGCGATATCCGTATCGTCCCAAACTCGACGATTGGACGCGACATCCCGACGTCATTGAGGTCCTTTGATGGCCGCCGACGCCGCTTGCCGTCCCCACCACCGCTTTGGTCCTGCTGCTGTGGTTGTTGCTGCCGTTGCTGCTGCTGATGTTGCTGCCGCTGCATCCAGAGAAGCGCTTGAGGCGCTCGCTGCTGCTGCTGTCGCTGTAGCTGCTGCGTCCAGGGTTGCTGCTCCCGCTGCTGCTGGTGCGAGCACTTGGATTTCCGCTCCGCTTCCGTCATTTCCCATTCCCCACAACCTCCTTCACTCCCGCCACCCCCTCCACCTCGTGCACCGCCACTACCTGCGCCCGCCGGCTGGACGCCGCCGACGTATAGAGCGAGCGGGTCCACCGAATCCTGTACTACCATGGCCCTCTGTATCAGGTCCTTTTCCACCTGGTCATCAGTGCAGGCACCTCGAATGATCTCATTGATCTCAGAACTAGGGATACCGGGGCGGGAAATAATGGACTTCTTTTGTATAGTGAATAGCGAAGAGAGATCTTGAACAATATGGTGGTTCACCGCTTCCTTCCTCACTCTTGCCATCACCTAGCATGGTCAATTTGTGAGCCGCCTTGTCAACCCTTCTCAGGAAGTCAATGGGATCGTCCCCTTCGACCATGCGGGTCGTTTCAAACTCTAACTTCAACCTACTTTTTGCTTCACGATTTTTTTGTCATGTAGAAATCCCCCAACGCTTGCCACGCGCCGCTGGGGCATTTTACTTTCTGCATGTCAAACTCTACCGCGGGGTATCCGACCATCGACTCCATCGACAAGCCGTACATCAATTTTGCACCTTGATCTCCTGAGTGGAGTGTCTAACCTTCAGCTGTTCCTCGGACACGCCAATGTCCCCAACCATCAAAGGGAATTCAGCGGGCTTGATATTATAAATGCAACCACACTCCTGGATGTAGGCTATCATCTTACTCCTCCACATAAAAAAAACACCTCCTGCCCGACAAATTTAGGCGGGCGCTACTGAGACAAAATAGGGCGGGACGAGGAAATTCCGTCGGATGTGCACCCTGCCCTGATGTCGTAGCTGCTGACACCTTTAGCGCTGTTCTCGTTCCCCCCGCGGACCGAAGACATGAAGAGGCCAGTAGCGCGTCTCTCTCGTCGCTGATCTCCCGCTCCCTCGTGGCCTTCTTGAGTAGGCATATTTCTTCAATCATGGCGATATGCTCATCACTCATTTGAATATCTTCACCAAAACCATCACCGCCACCACCACCACCACACATTTATCTCGAGAACGTCGATCCCCTCACTGGACTGATCGGTAACTGCCCAAGCCAGAGGCTTCAACTGTAACACGCTAGCGTATTGGAGAGCCTCAGGCTCGGATGGATATCAGGCGAGGACGATCGAGAGGAGTTCACGCAGCTCACAGGAAACCACACAGATGTATATTATTTACTACAATGAAAGATGCTTCCACGACATCGTACCAGCACACAAAGCGGAAAACATAATTCCCACGAGTCATCCCAACCGACGCTCTCCGCCACATCATAAAAGCCATCATCCTTTAACAACTCCTCAGTAGTCTACAATAGATCCATGTCGATCTCCTATCACAACCAACAATGTATCTTCCTTTTGCCCTTTCAACTCGGCAAGCTCAAAGAGGGTGATATATACTACGGCGCTGATGCTCTGACCGAACAGGATCGAATGAGATCGTCATTGCCGGCCACGTCTCTGCAGAATGACAACTGCAATGGAAAGAGCCAAAACATTCCTACTTGTTCCAACGCCAAGTCGTGAACACTGCTCGGTGATCACAGCAGTGAATTGTGCTCGTGTACCGTATTGACGTCCAAACGTTATGCACGCATGTACAATCTGGCCTAAGTGTAGACTACCTGCGGAAACGGCCACCCCATGTCTGTTTCCTCTACCGCAGTGCCGGCGATTAACAACCAATGGGGGCAGCATGAAAGGCGACGTTTCCCGTCGTTACCAAGCGTTCCATGCGTGATATACGTACTGAGCGGCCGGGTACCGTTGATTTCCTGACAATGTTATGGTGATTTGTTCCGCGATGCACGGGCATGGTTTGTGTCAACTTGAGCGATGCCATGGTACTGCCACCACACGACGTATAACCGCATTGAGTCGATATCTGTTTAATGGTCGTAGTTAAAAGCGTTTGAGTACCATACGGACAACGATACGATGCACTGTTACAACGCGGCCTATGTGACAACTTCGGGAGTCAACCATTGTTCTTTTTCTTGCCCCTGCCGTGCGTAGGTCGTGCAGCTTCGAAGAGGGACCGACTTGATCGGGTATGTGCGGCCACACTCTCTCGGAATCGAACAGGCTGTCGTCGGTCGAGACACTGGCATCACCAATTCGCATGTGAATGTGCGGCCCGACTTCTCCAGGACCGAACACGTTATGGTCGTTCGAGCGGCTGAAGGCGAGACCAGTCTCTGGGGTGGCCACACTTCGCTCCTGTTGCCCCGCGGGTACCGTGGTTGAAACCGCAGACTCTGTGCCGCCGTCTCACTGGCTGTTGAGGTACCCGAATACGCTATGACGTACTAGGCCGTGTGGAGCACATGGTAGTTGGATTCGTCATATCGGGTCCTTCTCGACAACACCATTCTTTGAAATCGGTCATGCCCAACCCTATTGGGCGCATTTGATGGGACGAACACGGTGATAGTCAAATGCTGTTCAGCGATCAGATCAGGCAGAAGGAAGGGCTTTGGGGAGACAGGCTCGGACGCTCTAAAGATATGTGCTCCTTGCTGACTTTCCCGGGGCCCGGAAGCAACAGGAGCGAAGTGTGGCCATCCCAGAGACTGGTCTCGCCTTCAGCCACTCGATCGATCATAAGGTGTTCGGTCCTGGAGAAGCCGGGCGTTCTACTCATTGCCTCATCATGCCGTACACCCACCGTCCGGAGAAGGTAGCCCTCCGTTGCTTTGTCAAGGCCGTACACTGTAGACCTCAACGTGATAAGCTTTGTCTCCGGCTCCACAGGGTCAAAAACGACCATGCCCCTGCAGGTCTCGGTTGTGTCCTTGTACAACACCTGCCAATGGAGTAGAGGTGGCGCCACCCGAATAGAAGGGGGAGGGCAGGGAGACGGCCCTCCCCCTTCTATTCGGGTGGCGCCACCTCTACTCCATTGGCAGGTGTTGTACGAAGACACAATCAAGACCTGCAGGGGCATGGTAGTTTTTGACCCTGTGGAGCCGGAGACAAAGCTTATCATGTTGAGGTCTACAGTGTACGGCCTTGACAAAGCAACGAAGGCCTACCTTTTCCGGACGGTGGGTGTACGGCATGATGAGGCGATGAGTACAACGCCCGGCTTCTCCAGGACCGAATACGTTATGGTCGATCGAGTGGCTGAAGGCGAGACCAGTCTCTGGGGTGGCTACGCTTCACTCCTGTTGCTTCCGAACCCCGAGAAGGTCAGCAAGGAGTACATATATTTAGAGCGCCCAAGCCTGTGCTCCCCAAAGCCCATTCGTCTGCCTGATCTAATCGCTGAACAGCATGTGACCATAACCGTGTCCCTCCCATCAAAATGCGCCCAATAAGGGTGGGCATGATCGTTTTCAAAGAGTAGCCTTGTCGAGAAAGACCCGATATGACGAATCCAACTACCATGTGCACCACACGGTCCAGTACGTCATAGCGTATTCCGGTACCTCAACAGCGAGTGAGAAGGCGGATATAGTCTGTGGTGTCAACCATGGTACCCGCGGGCTCTCCCCCTTTCTATTCCGGCGGCGCCACCTCTACTCCATTGGCAGGTGTTGTACGAGAACACGACCGAGACCAGCAGGGGCATGGTCGTCTTGGACCCTGCTCCAACGGAGACAAAGATTATCACGTTGAGGTTTACAGTGTCCGGCCTTGACAAAGCAACGGAGGTCTACCTTCTCCGGACGGTGGATGTACGACATGCTGAGGTGATGTGTACAACGCCCGATGTACGGACTACGGTAAGTGCTTTCGCTTCCAAGTCAAGCGTGAACCACATGGCACCTACGGCGTAGCATGTCATTGCCGGAGATTTTGTGCAACTCGGCACAAAACGAGATGCGTGGCTCACAATAGTCATCTTCCTTTCACCCTTTCAACTCGGCCAACTCAATGAGGGCGATATATACTTCGGCGCGGATGCTCCGACCGAGTCAGGATCGAATGAGATCGCCATTGCCGGCCACCTCACTGAAGATCCACACCTGCTATGGAAAGAGCCAAAACATTCCCCGTTGTCACTACTTGCTCCAACGTCAAGCCGTTAACACTGCTCGGTGATCACAGTGAATTGTGCTCATGTACCGTGTTGACGTCGAAACAGTTTGCACGCATTTACAATCTGGCGTACGTGTAGACTACCTGCGGAAACGGCCACCCCATGTTTATTTCCTCTATCGCAGTGCCAGCGATTAACAACCCATGGGGGCAGCAGGAAAGGCGACGTTTCTCGTCGATATCACGCGTTCCATGCGTGATATACGTACTGAACGGCCGGGGACCGTTGATTTCCTGACAATTTCATGCCGGTTTGTTCCGCGATGCACGGGCGAGGTTGCCATGGTACTGCCACCACACGACGTATAACAGCATTGAGTCGATATCGGTTTGATAATCGTAGCGACAAGCGTTTGAGTACCATACGGACATCGATACGATGCACCGTTACAACGAGGCCCATGTGATAACCTCGGTAGTCAACCATTGTTCTTTTTCTTGCCTCTGCCGTGCGTAGGTCGTGCGGCTTCGAAGAGAGACCGACTTCATCGGGTATGTGCGACCACACTCTTTCGGAATCGAACAGGCTGTCGTCGGTCGAGACACTGGCATCACCTATTCCCATGGGTATCTGCGGCCCGGCTTCTCCAGGACCGAACACGTTATGGTCGATCGAGTGGCTGAAGGTGAGACCAGTCTCTGGGGTGGCTACGCTTCGCTCCTGTTGCTTCCGAACCCCGAGAAGGTCAGCAAGGAATACATATATTTAGAGCGTCCAAGCCTGTGCTCCCCAAAGCCCTTCCTTCTGCCTGATCTAATCGCTGAACAGCATGTGACCATAGCCGTGTCCCTCCCATCAAATGCGCCCAATAGAGTTGGGCATGACCGATTTCAAAGAATGGCGTTGTCGGGAAAGACCCGATATGACGAATCCAACTACCATGTGCACCACACGGCCCAGTACGTCATAGCGTATTCCGGTACCTCAACAACCGGTGAGACGGCGGATAGAGTCTGTGGTGTCAACCATGGTACCTGCGGGCCCTCCCCCTTCTATTCGGGCGGCGCCACCTCTACTCCATTGGCAGGTGTTGTAAGAGAACACGACTGAGACCAGCAAGGATATGGTCGTCTTGGACCCTGCTCCAACGGAGACAAAGCTTATCACGTTGAGACAGTGTCCGGCCTTGACAAAGCAACGGAGGTCTACCTTCTCCGGACGGTGGATGTACGGCATGCTGAGGTGATGTGTACAACGCCCTATGTACGGACTACCGTAAGCGCTTTCGCTTCCAAGTCAAGCGTGAACCACATGTCACCCATGGCGTAGCATGTCAATGCCGGAGATTTTGTGCGACTCGACACAAAACGAGATGCGTGGCTCACAATAGTCATCTTCCTTTCACCCTTTCAACTCGGCCACTCAATGAGGGCTATATACGCTTCGGCGCGGATGCTTCATCCGAGTCAGGATCAATTGAGATCGTCATTGCCGGCCACCTCACTGAAGAACCACACCTGCTATGGAAAGAGCCAAAACATTCCCCTACTTGCTCCAACGTCAAGCCGTGTACACTGCTCGGTGATCACAGTGAATTGTGCTCGTGTACCGTATTGATGTCGAAACAGTTTGCACGCATTTACAAGCTGGCGTACGTGTAGACTACCTGCGGAAACGGCCACCCCATCTCTGCTTCCTCTATCGCCATGCCGGCGATTAACAACCCATGGGGGCAGCAGGAAAGGCGACGTTTCTCGTCGATATCACGCGTTCCATGCGTGATATACGTACTGAACGGCCGGGGACCGTTGATTTCCTGACAATTTCATGATGGTTTGTTCCGCGATGCACGGGCGAGGTTGCCATGGTACTGCCACCACACGACGTATAACCGCATTGAGTCGATATCGGTTTGATAATCGTAGCGACAAGCGTTTGAGTACCATACGGACACCGATACGATGCACCGTTACAACGCGGCCTATGTGACAACTTCGGTAGTCAACCATTGTTCTTTTTCTTGCCTCTGCCGTGCGTAGGTCGTGCAGCTTCGAAGAGGGACCGACTTGATCGGGTATGTGCGGCCACACTCTCTCGGAATCGAACAGGCTGTCGTCGGTCGAGACACTGGCATCACCAATTCGCATGTGAATGTGCGGCCCGACTTCTCCAGGACCGAACACGTTATGGTCGTTCGAGCGGCTGAAGGCGAGACCAGTCTCTGGGGTGGCCACACTTCGCTCCTGTTGCCCCGCGGGTACCGTGGTTGCAACCGCAGACTCTGTGCCGCCGTCTCACTGGCTGTTGAGGTACCCGAATACGCTATGCCGTACTGGGCCGTGTGGAGCACATGGTAGTTGGATTCGTCATATCGAGTCCTTCTCGACAACGCCATTCTTTGAAATCGGTCATGCCCAACCCTATTGGGCGCATTTGATGGGACGAACACGGTGATAGTCAAATGCTGTTCAGCGATCAGATCAGGCAGAAGGAAGGGCTTTGGGGAGACAGGCTCGGACGCTCTAAAGATATGTACTCCTTGCTGACTTTCCCGGGGCCCGAAGCAACAGGAGCGAAGTGTGGCCATCCCAGAGACTGGTCTCGCCTTCAGCCACACGATCGACCATAAGGTGTTCGGTCCTGGAGAAGCCGGGCGTTCTACTCATCGCCTCATCATGCCGTACACCCACCGTCCGGAGAAGGTAGACCTCCGTTGCTTTGTCAAGGCCGTACACTGTAGACCTCAACGTGATAAGCTTTGTCTCCGGCTCCACAGGGTCAAAAACGACCATGCCCCTGCAGGTCTCGGTTGTGTCCTTGTACAACACCTGCCAATGGAGTAGAGGTGGCGCCACCCGAATAGAAGGGGGAGGGCAGGGAGACGGCCCTCCCCCTTCTATTCGGGTGGCGCCACCTCTACTCCATTGGCAGGTGTTGTACGAAGACACAATCAAGACCTGCAGGGGCATGGTAGTTTTTGACCCTGTGGAGCCGGAGACAAAGCTTATCATGTTGAGGTCTACAGTGTACGGCCTTGACAAAGCAACGAAGGCCTACCTTTTCCGGACGGTGGGTGTACGGCATGATGAGGCGATGAGTACAACGCCCGGCTTCTCCAGGACCGAATACGTTATGGTCGATCGAGTGGCTGAAGGCGAGACCAGTCTCTGGGGTGGCTACGCTTCACTCCTGTTGCTTCCGAACCCCGAGAAGGTCAGCAAGGAGTACATATATTTAGAGCGCCCAAGCCTGTGCTCCCCAAAGCCCATTCGTCTGCCTGATCTAATCGCTGAACAGCATGTGACCATAACCGTGTCCCTCCCATCAAATGCGCCCAATAAGGGTAGGCATGATCGTTTTCAAAGAGTAGCCTTGTCGAGAAAGACCCGATATGACGAATCCAACTACCATGTGCACCACACGGTCCAGTACGTCATAGCGTATTCCGGTACCTCAACAGCGAGTGAGAAGGCGGATATAGTCTGTGGTGTCAACCATGGTACCCGCGGGCTCTCCCCCTTTCTATTCCGGCGGCGCCAACTCTACTCCATTGGCAGGTGTTGTACGAGAGCACGACCGAGACCAGCAGGGGCATGGTCGTCTTGGACCCTGCTCCAACGGAGACAAAGATTATCACGTTGAGGTTTACAGTGTCCGGCCTTGACAAAGCAGCGGAGGTCTACCTTCTCCGGACGGTGGATGTACGACATGCTGAGGTGATGTGTACAACGCCCGATGTACGGACTACGGTAAGTGCTTTCGCTTCCAAGTCAAGCGTGAACCACATGTCACCTACGGCGTAGCATGTCATTTGCCGGAGATTTTGTGCGACTCGGCACAAAACGAGATGCGTGGCTCACAATAGTCATCTTCCTTTCACCCTTTCAACTCGGCCAACTCAATGAGGGCGATATATACTTCGGCGCGGATGCTCCGACCGAGTCAGGATCGAATGAGATCGTCATTGCCGGCCACCTCACTGAAGAACCACACCTGCTATGGAAAGAGCCAAAACATTCCCCGTTGTCACTACTTGCTCCAACGTCAAGCCGTTAACACTGCTCGGTGATCACAGTGAATTGTGCTCATGTACCGTGTTGACGTCGAAACAGTTTGCACGCATTTACAAGCTGGCGTACGTATAGACTACCTGCGGAAACGGCCACCCCATGTTTATTTCCTCTATCGCAGTGCCAGCGATTAACAACCCATGGGGGCAGCAGGAAAGGCGACGTTTCTCGTCGATATCACGCGTTCCATGCGTGATATACGTACTGAACGGCCGGGGACCGTTGATTTCCTGACAATTTCATGATGGTTTGTTCCGCGATGCACGGGCGAGGTTGCCATGGTACTGCCACCACACGACGTATAACCGCATTGAGTCGATATCGGTTTGATAATCGTAGCGACAAGCGTTTGAGTACCATACGGACATCGATACGATGCACCGTTACAACGCGGCCTATGTGACAACTTCGGGAGTCAACCATTGTTCTTTTTCTTGCCTCTGCCGTGCGTAGGTCGTGCAGCTTCGAAGAGGGACCGACTTGATCGGGTATGTGCGGCCACACTCTCTCGGAATCGAACAGGCTGTCGTCGGTCGAGACACTGGCATCACCAATTCGCATGTGAATGTGCGGCCCGACTTCTCCAGGACCGAACACGTTATGGTCGTTCGAGCGGCTGAAGGCGAGACCAGTCTCTGGGGTGGCCACACTTCGCTCCTGTTGCCCCGCGGGTACCGTGGTTGAAACTACAGACTCTGTGCCGCCGTCTCACTGGCTGTTGAGGTACCCGAATACGCTATGACGTACCGGGCCGTGTGGAGCACATGGTAGTTGGATTCGTCATATCGAGTCTTTCTCGACAACGCCATTCTTTGAAATCGGTCATGCCCAACCCTATTGGGCGCATTTGATGGGACGAACACGGTGATAGTCAAATGCTGTTCAGCGATCAGATCAGGCAGAAGGAAGGGCTTTGGGGAGACAGGCTCGGACGCTCTAAAGATATGTACTCCTTGCTGACTTTCCCGGGGCCCGGAAGCAACAGGAGCGAAGTGTGGCCATCCCAGAGACTGGTCTCGCCTTCAGCCACTCGATCGACCATAAGGTGTTCGGTCCTGGAGAAGCCGGGCGTTCTACTCATCGCCTCATCATGCCGTACACCCACCGTCCGGAGAAGGCAGACCTCCGTTGCTTTGTCAAGGCCGTACACTGTAGACCTCAACGTGATAAGCTTTGTCTCCGGCTCCACAGGGTCAAAAACGACCATGCCCCTGCAGGTCTCGGTTGTGTCCTTGTACAACACCTGCCAATGGAGTAGAGGTGGCGCCACCCGAATAGAAGGGGGAGGGCAGGGAGACGGCCCTCCCCCTTCTATTCGGGTGGCGCCACCTCTACTCCATTGGCAGGTGTTGTACGAAGACACAATCAAGACCTGCAGGGGCATGGTCGTTTTTGACCCTGTGGAGCCGGAGACAAAGCTTATCATGTTGAGGTCTACAGTGTACGGCCTTGACAAAGCAACGAAGGCCTACCTTTTCCGGACGGTGGGTGTACGGCATGATGAGGCGATGAGTACAACGCCCGGCTTCTCCAGGACCGAATACGTTATGGTCGATCGAGTGGCTGAAGGCGAGACCAGTCTCTGGGGTGGCTACGCTTCACTCCTGTTGCTTCCGAACCCCGAGAAGGTCAGCAAGGAGTACATATATTTAGAGCGCCCAAGCCTGTGCTCCCCAAAGCCCATTCGTCTGCCTGATCTAATCGCTGAACAGCATGTGACCATAACCGTGTCCCTCCCATCAAATGCGCCCAATAAGGGTGGGCATGATCGTTTTCAAAGAGTAGCCTTGTCGAGAAAGACCCGATATGACGAATCCAACTACCATGTGCACCACACGGTCCAGTACGTCATAGCGTATTCCGGTACCTCAACAGCGAGTGAGAAGGCGGATATAGTCTGTGGTGTCAACCATGGTACCCGCGGGCTCTCCCCCTTTCTATTCCGGCGGCGCCAACTCTACTCCATTGGCAGGTGTTGTACGAGAGCACGACCGAGACCAGCAGGGGCATGGTCGTCTTGGACCCTGCTCCAACGGAGACAAAGATTATCACGTTGAGGTTTACAGTGTCCGGCCTTGACAAAGCAGCGGAGGTCTACCTTCTCCGGACGGTGGATGTACGACATGCTAAGGTGATGTGTACAACGCCCGATGTACGGACTACGGTAAGTGCTTTCGCTTCCAAGTCAAGCGTGAACCACATGTCACCTACGGCGTAGCATGTCATTTGCCGGAGATTTTGTGCGACTCGGCACAAAACGAGATGCGTGGCTCACAATAGTCATCTTCCTTTCACCCTTTCAACTCGGCCAACTCAATGAGGGCGATATATACTTCGGCGCGGATGCTCCGACCGAGTCAGGATCGAATGAGATCGTCATTGCCGGCCACCTCACTGAAGAACCACACCTGCTATGGAAAGAGCCAAAACATTCCCCGTTGTCACTACTTGCTCCAACGTCAAGCCGTTAACACTGCTCGGTGATCACAGTGAATTGTGCTCATGTACCGTGTTGACGTCGAAACAGTTTGCACGCATTTACAAGCTGGCGTACGTATAGACTACCTGCGGAAACGGCCACCCCATGTTTATTTCCTCTATCGCAGTGCCAGCGATTAACAACCCATGGGGGCAGCAGGAAAGGCGACGTTTCTCGTCGATATCACGCGTTCCATGCGTGATATACGTACTGAACGGCCGGGGACCGTTGATTTCCTGACAATTTCATGATGGTTTGTTCCGCGATGCACGGGCGAGGTTGCCATGGTACTGCCACCACACGACGTATAACCGCATTGAGTCGATATCGGTTTGATAATCGTAGCGACAAGCGTTTGAGTACCATACGGACATCGATACGATGCACCGTTACAACGCGGCCTATGTGACAACTTCGGGAGTCAACCATTGTTCTTTTTCTTGCCTCTGCCGTGCGTAGGTCGTGCAGCTTCGAAGAGGGACCGACTTGATCGGGTATGTGCGGCCACACTCTCTCGGAATCGAACAGGCTGTCGTCGGTCGAGACACTGGCATCACCAATTCGCATGTGAATGTGCGGCCCGACTTCTCCAGGACCGAACACGTTATGGTCGTTCGAGCGGCTGAAGGCGAGACCAGTCTCTGGGGTGGCCACACTTCGCTCCTGTTGCCCCGCGGGTACCGTGGTTGAAACTACAGACTCTGTGCCGCCGTCTCACTGGCTGTTGAGGTACCCGAATACGCTATGACGTACCGGGCCGTGTGGAGCACATGGTAGTTGGATTCGTCATATCGAGTCTTTCTCGACAACGCCATTCTTTGAAATCGGTCATGCCCAACCCTATTGGGCGCATTTGATGGGACGAACACGGTGATAGTCAAATGCTGTTCAGCGATCAGATCAGGCAGAAGGAAGGGCTTTGGGGAGACAGGCTCGGACGCTCTAAAGATATGTACTCCTTGCTGACTTTCCCGGGGCCCGGAAGCAACAGGAGCGAAGTGTGGCCATCCCAGAGACTGGTCTCGCCTTCAGCCACTCGATCGACCATAAGGTGTTCGGTCCTGGAGAAGCCGGGCGTTGTACTCATCGCCTCATCATGCCGTACACCCACCGTCCGGAGAAGGCAGACCTCCGTTGCTTTGTCAAGGCCGTACACTGTAGACCTCAACGTGATAAGCTTTGTCTCCGGCTCCACAGGGTCAAAAACGACCATGCCCCTGCAGGTCTCGGTTGTGTCCTTGTACAACACCTGCCAATGGAGTAGAGGTGGCGCCACCCGAATAGAAGGGGGAGGGCAGGGAGACGGCCCTCCCCCTTCTATTCGGGTGGCGCCACCTCTACCCCATTGGCAGGTGTTGTACGAAGACACAATCAAGACCTGCAGGGGCATGGTAGTTTTTGACCCTGTGGAGCCGGAGACAAAGCTTATCATGTTGAGGTCTACAGTGTACGGCCTTGACAAAGCAACGAAGGCCTACCTTTTCCGGACGGTGGGTGTACGGCATGATGAGGCGATGAGTACAACGCCCGGCTTCTCCAGGACCGAATACGTTATGGTCGATCGAGTGGCTGAAGGCGAGACCAGTATCGGGGGTGGCTACGCTTCACTCCTGTTGCTTCCGAACCCCGGAAGGTCAGCAAGGAGTACATATATTTAGAGCGCCCAACCTGTGCTCCCCAAAGCCCATTCGTCTGCCTGATCTAATCGCTGAACAGCATGTGACCATAACCGTGTCCCTCCCATCAAATGCGCCCAATAAGGGTGGGCATGATCGTTTTCAAAGAGTACCCTTGTCGGGAAAGACCCGATATGACGAATCCAACTACCACGTGCACCACACGGTCCAGTACGTCATAGCGTATTCCGGTACCTCAACAGCGAGTGAGAAGGCGGATATAGTCTGTGGTGTCAACCATGGTACCCGCGGGCTCTCCCCCCTTTCTATTCCGGCGGCGCCATCTCTACTCCATTGGCAGGTGTTGTACGAGAACACGACCGAGACCAGCAGGGGCATGGTCGTCTTGGACCCTGCTCCAACGGAGACAAAGATTATCACGTTGAGGTTTACAGTGTCCGGCCTTGACAAAGCAGCGGAGGTCTACCTTCTCCGGACGGTGGATGTACGACATGCTGAGGTGATGTGTACAACGCCCGATGCACGGACTACGGTAAGTGCTTTCGCTTCCAAGTCAAGCGTGAACCACATGGCACCTACGGCGTAGCATGTCAATGCCGGAGATTTTGTGCAACTCGACACAAAACGAGATGCGTGGCTCACAATAGTCATCTTCCTTTCACCCTTTCAACTCGGCCAACTCAATGAGGGCGATATATACTTCGGCGCGGATGCTCCGACCGAGTCAGGATCGAATGAGATCGTCATTGCCGGCCACCTCACTGAAGAACCACACCTGCTATGGAAAGAGCCAAAACATTCCCCGTTGTCACTACTTGCTCCAACGTCAAGCCGTTAACACTGCTCGGTGATCACAGTGAATTGTGCTCATGTACCGTGTTGACGTCGAAACAGTTTGCACGCATTTACAAGCTGGCGTACGTGTAGACTACCTGCGGAAACGGCTCCCCCATGTTTATTTCCTCTATCGCAGTGCCAGCGATTAACAACCCATGGGGGCAGCAGGAAAGGCGACGTTTCTCGTCGATATCACGCGTTCCATGCGTGATATACGTACTGAACGGCCGGGGACCGTTGATTTCCTGACAATTTCATGATGGTTTGTTCCGCGATGCACGGGCGAGGTTGCCATGGTACTGCCACCACACGACGTATAACCGCATTGAGTCGATATCGGTTTGATAATCGTAGCGACAAGCGTTTGAGTACCATACGGACAACGATACGATGCACCGTTACAACGCGGCCTATGTGACAACTTCGGGAGTCAACCATTGTTCTTTTTCTTGCCTCTGCCGTGCGTAGGTCGTGCGGCTTCGAAGAGGGACCGACTTGATCGGGTATGTGCGGCCACACTCTCTCGGAATCGAACAGGCTGTCGTCGGTCGAGACACTGGCATCACCAATTCGCATGTGAATGTGCGGCCCGACTTCTCCAGGACCGAACACGTTATGGTCGTTCGAGCGGCTGAAGGCGAGACCAGTCTCTGGGGTGGCCACACTTCGCTCCTGTTGCCCCGCGGGTACCGTGGTTGAAACCGCAGACTCTGTGCCGCCGTCTCACTGGCTGTTGAGGTACCCGAATACGCTATGACGTACCGGGCCGTGTGGAGCACATGGTAGTTGGATTCGTCATATCGGGTCCTTCTCGACAACGCCATTCTTTGAAATCGGTCATGCCCAACCCTATTGGGCGCATTTGATGGGACGAACACGGTGATAGTCAAATGCTGTTCAGCGATCAGATCAGGCAGAAGGAAGGGCTTTGGGGAGACAGGCTCGGACGCTCTAAAGATATGTACTCCTTGCTGACTTTCCCGGGGCCCGAAGCAACAGGAGCGAAGTGTGGCCATCCCAGAGACTGGTCTCGCCTTCAGCCACTCGATCGACCATAAGGTGTTCGGTCCTGGAGAAGCCGGGCGTTCTACTCATCGCCTCATCATGCCGTACACCCACCGTCCGGAGAAGGTAGACCTCCGTTGCTTTGTCAAGGCCGTACACTGTAGACCTCAACGTGATAAGCTTTGTCTCCGGCTCCACAGGGTCAAAAACGACCATGCCCCTGCAGGTCTCGGTTGTGTCCTTGTACAACACCTGCCAATGGAGTAGAGGTGGCGCCACCCGAATAGAAGGGGGGAGGGCAGGGAGACGGCCCTCCCCCTTCTATTCGGGTGGCGCCACCTCTACTCCATTGGCAGGTGTTGTACAAGGACACAACCGAGACCTGCAGGGGCATGGTAGTTTTTGACCCTGTGGAGCCGGAGACAAAGCTTATCATGTTGAGGTCTACAGTGTACGGCCTTGACAAAGCAACGAAGGCCTACCTTTTCCGGACGGTGGGTGTACGGCATGATGAGGCGATGAGTACAACGCCCGGCTTCTCCAGGACCGAATACGTTATGGTCGATCGAGTGGCTGAAGGCGAGACCAGTCTCGGGGGTGGCTACGCTTCACTCCTGTTGCTTCCGAACCCCGAGAAGGTCAGCAAGGAGTACATATATTTAGAGCGCCCAAGCCTGTGCTCCCCAAAGCCCATTCGTCTGCCTGATCTAATCGCTGAACAGCATGTGACCATAACCGTGTCCCTCCCATCAAATGCGCCCAATAAGGGTGGGCATGATCGTTTTCAAAGAGTAGCCTTGTCGAGAAAGACCCGATATGACGAATCCAACTACCATGTGCACCACACGGTCCAGTACGTCATAGCGTATTCCGGTACCTCAACAGCGAGTGAGAAGGCGGATATAGTCTGTGGTGTCAACCATGGTACCCGCGGGCTCTCCCCCTTTCTATTCCGGCGGCGCCACCTCTACTCCATTGGCAGGTGTTGTACGAGAACACGACCGAGACCAGCAGGGGCATGGTCGTCTTGGACCCTGCTCCAACGGAGACAAAGATTATCACGTTGAGGTTTACAGTGTCCGGCCTTGACAAAGCAACGGAGGTCTACCTTCTCCGGACGGTGGATGTACGACATGCTAAGGTGATGTGTACAACGCCCGATGTACGGACTACGGTAAGTGCTTTCGTTTCCAAGTCAAGCGTGAACCACATGTCACCTACGGCGTAGCATGTCATTGCCGGAGATTTTGTGCAACTCGGCACAAAACGAGATGCGTGGCTCACAATAGTCATCTTCCTTTCACCCTTTCAACTCGGCCAACTCAATGAGGGCGATATATACTTCGGCGCGGATGCTCCGACCGAGTCAGGAAGATCGTCATTGCCGGCCACCTCACTGAAGAACCACACCTGCTATGGAAAGAGCCAAAACATTCCCCGTTGTCACTACTTGCTCCAACGTCAAGCCGTTAACACTGCTCGGTGATCACAGTGAATTGTGCTCATGTACCGTGTTGACGTCGAAACAGTTTGCACGCATTTACAATCTGGCGTACGTGTAGACTACCTGCGGAAACGGCCACCCCATGTTTATTTCCTCTATCGCAGTGCCAGCGATTAACAACCCATGGGGGCAGCAGGAAAGGCGACGTTTCTCGTCGATATCACGCGTTCCATGCGTGATATACGTACTGAACGGCCGGGGACCGTTGATTTCCTGACAATTTCATGCCGGTTTGTTCCGCGATGCACGGGCGAGGTTGCCATGGTACTGCCACCACACGACGTATAACAGCATTGAGTCGATATCGGTTTGATAATCGTAGCGACAAGCGTTTGAGTACCATACGGACATCGATACGATGCACCGTTACAACGAGGCCTATGTGATAACCTCGGTAGTCAACCATTGTTCTTTGTCTTGCCTCTGCCGTGCGTAGGTCGTGCGGCTTCGAAGAGGCACCGACTTGATCGGGTATGTGCGACCACACTCTTTCGGAATCGAACAGGCTGTCGTCGGTCGAGACACTGGCATCACCTATTCCCATGTGAATCTGCGGCCCGGCTTCTCCAGGACCGAATACGTTATGGTCGATCGAGTGGCTGAAGGTGAGACCAGTCTCTGGGGTGGCTACGCTTCGCTCCTGTTGCTTCCGAACCCCGAGAAGGTCAGCAAGGAATACATATATTTAGAGCGTCCAAGCCTGTGCTCCCCAAAGCCCTTCCTTCTGCCTGATCTA
This sequence comes from Macrocystis pyrifera, assembly GCA_031763025.1. Taxonomy (NCBI): domain Eukaryota; class Phaeophyceae; order Laminariales; family Laminariaceae; genus Macrocystis; species Macrocystis pyrifera. The sequence goes on from JASSKH010000004.1 coordinate 8,983,198, forward strand.
ATCGCTGAACAGCATGTGACCATAGCCGTGTCCCTCCCATCAAATGCGCCCAATAGAGTTGGGCATGACCGATTTCAAAGAATGGCTTAGTCGGGAAAGACCCGATATGACGAATCCAACTACCATGTGCACCACACGGTCCAGTACGTCATAGCGTATTCCGGTACCTCAACAGCGAGTGAGAAGGCGGATAGAGTCTGTGGTGTCAACCATGGTACCTGCGGGCCCTCCCCCTTCTATTCGGGCGGCGCCACCTCTACTCCATTGGCAGGTGTTGTACGAGAACACGACTGAGACCAGCAAGGATATGGTCGTCTTGGACCCTGCTCCAACGGGGACAAAGCTTATCACGATGAGACTTACAGTGTCCGGCCTTGACAAAGCAGCGGAGGTCTACCTTCTCCGGACGGTGGATGCACGGCATGCTGAGGTGATGTGTACAACGCCCTATGTACGGACTACCGTAAGCGCTTTCGCTTCCAAGTCAAGCGTGAACCACATGTCACCCATGGCGTAGCATGTCAGTGCCGGAGATTTTGTGCGACTCGACACAAAACGAGATGCGTGGCTCACAATAGTCATCTTCCTTTCACCCTTTCAACTCGGCCACTCAATGAGGGCGATATATACTTCGGCGCGGATGCTCCGACCGAGTCAGGATCGAATGAGATCGTCATTGCCGGCCACCTCACTGCAGAACCACACCTGCTATGGAAAGAGCCAAAACATTCCCCTACTTGCTCCAACGTCAAGCCGTGTACACTGCTCGGTGATCACAGTGAATTGTGCTCGTGTACCGTATTGATGTCGAAACAGTTTGCACGCATTTACAATCTGGCGTGCTTGTAGACTACCTGCGGAAACGGCCACCCCCATCTCTGCTTCCTCTATCGCCATGCCGGCGATCAACAACCCATGGGGGGCAGCAGGAAAGGCGACGTTTCTCGTCGATATCACGCGTTCCATGCGTGATATACGTACTGAACGGCCGGGGACCGTTGATTTCCTGACAATTTCATGATGGTTTGTTCCGCGATGCACGGGCGAGGTCTGTGTCAACTTGAGCGACGCCATGGTACTGCCACCACACGACGTATAATAGCATTGCGTCGATATCGGTTTGATGATCGTAGCGACAAGCGTTTGAGTACCTTACGGACATCGATACGTTGCACTTTTACAACGCGGCCTGTGTGATAACCTCGGTAGTCAGCCATTGTTCTTTTTCTTGCCTCTGCCGTGCGTAGGTCGTGCAGCTTCGAAGAGAGATCGACTTGATCCGGTATGTGCGACAACATTCTCTCGGAATCGAACAGGCTGTCGTCGGTCGAGACACTGGCATCACCTATTCCCATGGGTATCTGCGGCCCGGCTTCTCCAGGACCGAACACGTTATGGTCGATCGAGTGGCTGAAGGTGAGACCAGTCTCTGGGGTGGCCACACTTCGCTCCTGTTGCTTCCGAGCCCCGAGAAGGTCAGCAAGGAGTACATGTATTTAGAGCGTCCAAGCCTGTGCTCCGCAAAGCCCTTCCTTCTGCCTGATCTAATCGCTGAACAGCATGTGACCATAACCGTGTCCCTCCATCAAATGCACCCAAAAAGGTTGGGCATGACCGATTTCAAAGAATGGGGTTGTCTAGAAAGACCGGATGTGACGAATGCAACTACCATGTGCACCACATGACCCACTACGTCATAGAGTATTCCGGTACCTCAACAGCCGGTGAGACGGTGGCACAGGGCCTGTTGTGCCAACCATGGTACCCGCGGGCCCTCCCCCTTCTATTCGGGCGGCGCCACCTCTACTCCATTGGCAGGTGTTGTACGAGGACACGATCGAAACCAGGCATGGTAGTTTTGGACTCTGTTCCACAGAAAACAAAGCTTATCACGTTGAGACTTACAGTGAACGGCCTTGACAAAGCAACGGAGGTCTACCTTCTCCGGACGGTGGGTGTACGGCATGATGAGGCGATGAGTACAACGCCCGGCTTCTCCAGAACCGAACACGTTATGGTCGATCGAGTGGCTGAAGGCGAGACCAGTCTCTGGGGTAGCCACACTTCGCTCCTGTTGCTTCCGAGCCCCGAGAAGGTCAGCAAGGAGTACATATATTTAGAGCGTCCAAGCCTGTGCTCCCCAAAGCCCGTCCTTCTGCCTGATCTAATCGCTGAACAGAATGTGACCATCACCGTCTTCCTCCCATCAAATGCGCCCAATAGGGTTGGGCATGACCGATTTCAAAGAATGGCTTTGTCGAGAAAGACCCGATATGACGAATGCAACTACCATGTGCACCACACGGCCCAGTACGTCGTAGCGTATTCCGGTGCCTCAACAGCCAGTGAGACGGTGACAGAGAGTCTGTGGTGTCAACCATGGTACCCGCGGGCCCTCCCCCTTCTATTCGGGCGGCGCCACCTCTACTCCATTGGCAGGTGTTGTACGAGGACACGACTGAGACCAGCAAGGATATGGTCGTCTTGGACCCTGCTCCACCGGAGACAAAGCTTATCACGTTGAGTTTTACAGTGTACGACCTTGACAAAGCAACGGAATTCTACCTTTTCCGGACCGTGGGTGGATAGCATGATGAGGTGATGTATACAACGCCCGATGTACGGACTACCGTGAGCGCTTTCGCTTCCAAGTCAAGCGTGAACCACATGTCACCTATAGCGTAGCATGCCAATTCGGGAGATTTTGTGCACCTCGGCACTAAAGGAGATGCGTGGCTGACAGAGAGATCTTCCTTTCGCCCTTACAACTCGGCCAACTTAACGAGGGCGATATATGCTTCGGCGCGGATGCTCTGACCGAATCAGGATCGAATGACATCGTCATTGCCGGCCACGTCACTGCAGAACCAAACCTTCAATGAAAAGAACCAAACATTCCCCGTTGTCCCTCCGTCTCCAACGCCAAGCCGTGTACACTGCTCGGTGATCGCAGTGAATGGTGCTTGTTTAACGTATTGACGTCCAAACAGTTTGCACGCATTTACAATGTGGCGTATGTGTAGACTAAGATCAAACAAAAAAACTGATGTCTTAACATTTTATACCGCGGTTACAATCTGAGAGTGTAGTTTGGGTTAGCAATGTTCCGGTTGCCTGTCGACACCACTTTTGGTTGTGCTTCGCGTCTTGCGCACTATCCTAACTTTTTCCCCTACCCGCCCCAAGGTCGGTCGAGGATCCATATGGGCAACTGAATTTATCGACAGAGCGAAGTGTGCTGAAGGTAGATGCGCGGTGGGGTCAGCACCGCTAGGCGAGATATCCCAACATGTTCCCGTACGGGCCTCCATCGCTACCGACGTGGACGACGGCCACCCGCGCCGGCAGCAGTCAAAGTGGTTTGTCTCCTTCGCCGCATTTGGTCGTGGGTGGCCATCGGCGTTCGCATCTCCGCCACCGTACGGTTGGCTAGCTTGCTGTACTCAGCCACATTTCCCCTTTGGGTCGGCGGCAAAGTGCATCCCAGGTTGGAGTACATGGCATACTGGCGACGGTTCCTCGCCGTCGCTGTTCTGCGCGTGGTGAGTTCATCCGAGCCATTATCTAGCGTTGGGCTTTACTTTTGCGCGGATCCACCGGCCGCAGTGCCATACGTCATGCCTACGTCTATTACGGGGGTCCATAGTTAACAGGACCTATGGAACACATAAAAACCTTTATATTTAGGTAATTTACAACAATGATTGGTCCTGTTTACTATGGTCCCCCGTAGTAGAATGGTCAGCCAAGTGGTGTGAACGTACCGTAAGCGTCAAGTCCAAGCCTGCGGCTTACGGGTGTTTAATCATTGAGCTGTATAGAGTTGCGTCAGTACCTGTGGTGTTACGCCGATGAACAAGAGTCAACCGATGTGACCGTCCCAGGCTCTTGCGCCCGTGAGACAATATGGTGGTCACCAGTTTGGCGTCGAACGGTGTTTCGGTTGTGAAACGAGTAGCACAAGAGGGAAAACGCGTCATGCGGTATACGATGAATACAACACGCCTCTCGGGGCACCTCTCGTGGCCGTTCCACCTCGTGATTAGCGTATTGACACATGGGAAGGTAACACGTTAAGCTTGCAATGGTCAAGCTGGTATGGCGTAGTAGAGAACTCGCGCGTCTGGTGAGACGAGGTAGATTTGTCACGTCTGTTCCCCCAAATATTAGCCGCGAGACGAAAAATGCATTTGTGTATCGCTACGGCAAGATGACTCGGATGAAATCTTCCGGTCGCATGCTCTGCTGTTAAACAACTTCCCCCGTTAGACTCGTATCGATCGAGACGAGCGGCCGGCCTGCCTCCTGGTCTTAGTTATCGAAACCGAGCGGTGTTCATCATTGCTTTCATGACAACATCGTATCATGTTCAGAACAGCTATCTAGAGTGGTTCTAGATGACCCACCGTCAAGACGCGGTTCGAGCACGGAGCAGGTAGAATGGTATTAGCGAGAGATGCACGAAATCCGCACATTTGTCCTTGCACCCGCTGCGTCTTGCTCTGATAATCTCTAGCGTGCGAAGCGCGCCGGGATGGAAGGCTTTTCCGTGTACTTGGCGTTGTCCTCTGCATTTGGATCTGGCAACTGTGGGATACTTGCGCAGCCTTCGGCCTCGCGGCTATAGTGCTGGTTGCCACTTACGAGGTCAGGAGGTGAGCCGTTGGGGCATGCAAACTGTTGGCGATGGACTTTCTGGTGGCAATGTGATTCGTCTTTAAAAAATGTGCGAAACTTGTGTATGTACAGTGTGTATCACGTCTTTTCATATTCCAGTCCTTAGTGGAGCAAATGTCTGGTTGGTGTGATATTGGCACGGCAGGCGCTTTGGAAATTCCCGGGTGTTCTGTCTACAGGTGTCAATCTTCCACCGCCACCTCGAGAATGATGGTGCTCATGATGATTCTGCCGGTGTTACTGCAACCCCAAACCTTTGTACTGCAGGTGGGATGTTGGGTACATCCTCGACATGATCGTGTTCAAGCTGCTCCTCGACTACCTCGACGTGAAGCTCGTTGGGGAAGATGGGCAGGAGAAGCAAGCGCACGTGTACTCAAATAGAACCTGCATGATGACGCAGTTTCCGCTCAGCATAGCGGTGAGATGCTGCCTGGTACGCATTGTACATACGGCTGAAAACGTGTGGCTTGGATTGGAAAAATGCAATTTAACCTTCCCAAGTCAAGCTGACACATCTCGACAGCAGTCAGACGTTGCGCATGGTGTGAGCCCAAACGCCTCCATGGTAGCTCTTGAGTTGAGCTCTGAAGCTCTTCGTACCACCGTTGAATCACTGGAGGGTGGTCGTTTGTCGGGAAAAAATGACAATATCAATACTAGGCGAATACACATCGATGAATAACACTCTATTATTGTAGTTTCATCTGTGTTTCGCGCCTTATTGCTTGGGGTTTGCAGCACAAACGACTATAAGGCTACACTCCAGCGTTCCCTAGTCTAAGCGCACGTGACTTACGAGGCCGGCAGCCGTATTTCCACAGTGGGGTAGTTGAACTCCCCTCCATATTTGACCACTCACTACGTCAAGTTGGGCACGTCTGCGTCTCTTTACGCGCAGAGGTTGAGTCACCGAATCACAGAGATACACACGTACCTCGTTTCAACTATGTTACATCCGAGATATACATGTACCTCGTTTCAACTGTGTTACATCCGACGTTTGTAGTTTTTCATCTATTCGGCCGTGGGAATCATACGGGGCATGTCGGTGCCTGACCAAGCTCGGCTGGGTATCTGGTCCATTTCTCAATTGTTATCTGAACGCTCGTCTTACAGGATGCTGCACACATCTTGCTAGGCGTGCAGAGACCACGGACTTGTCCCACGACAGGCATGCTCTTTGATGGCCGACAGGTGGGTGAAGACGGTATATAGCATTGAAGATCATAGGGAGCATCGAGAGAGTAGTAGTGCAAGACACGTCTCAACAACGTATGCACGTTAGCTTAGCCGAGCGACCAACCGTACGTTCGTGGACAGGACGTCACTGCCGTGGCCTATCTCTCCGTGTAACAGAAAGCTTCTGGAAGAGGTAAGGGTAATCCACGATTCTTAAGGGGGCAAAAACTATTCTAGCTACTACTCCCGTGCCTTCGAAAGGGAAAGCCACGGGCTTTTGGTTAAGTTCTGCTGTGACGTGCGTGTAATTTTCGAAAGGGACGCCAATACAACCCCGCAACAGCCCAACGTTAGCGAAACCTATAGCATCACAGGTTCGAGTACATGCGTGCACCCTACTTTCCCGGTTCTCCCCCGGTCCTCAGCTTTACCCTTGGTTCAATAAAGATGATAGATTTTAACCATAGCAGGCAATCAGCCCGGTCGATCTTCCATAAACATGGGATTTTCGTCCGTATTGTTGCACCCCACCGAGGAGGAGCACTGACGGCGGGTAAGGTCGCCTGTCACAGCCAGACAACACAGACATGGACGGTATCACAAACGCCTTCATTTGCAGCGCGGTGGTATGTAGAGCATGACAGGAAACGGACGCCCTTGCCTGATTCTAAACATCTCCCCGGTGCCCTGTGTTTTTGAGAAGGGCGTCGCCGTCGTCAAGGGTGGCCCTGAGGACGCCGTTGTCTTGGAATCTCAAGGAAGCTCGGCCTTGACAAGACAGGCCGTCCTCATGGCTTGTACGGTGCGTTCTAGACACAAAGGCCGACTGTACGGTGAATACGGATTGGAGAAGGGCAATCTTGCACTACTACAGTAATACTACATGTGTGAAATCACGAGTCATGATAATATGCAACCATGGTAGATATGCACAGGGTATTGAGCAACGGCAAGGCAAGGAAATTCGTGCCCCGCGTGTACGCTATGTAGTTGGACCTGCGATCATCTTATGGTCATGTTGATACCACCCGCACGCGGTATGTATAGCATTGCTTCCTACCTGCCAGGATATACGCGCAACCTCTGTGTATACATTGGGGGCGACCATAGCGCAAACTACATGCATTCTGCAGCCACGAACGCATGTCGCTGCTGCTACGACACAGGCAGCATCGATGTTTGACCCCTCCCTTTTTTACTTTGTGCTTCAGCGGAATGGTAAACATAAATATGGCTCGCCGCAATACCGCATCAATTCAACTGTGTCGTCAGTCGATTTAATTCAGTTGTACCTAGAATACAACAATACCAGCTGCCACGTCACATGCGTTCGATATACCGTCTCACTCAAGGCGTCTCTTTCTCCCTTTGGCACGCGACAGGACCAGGACAGCGTCATTCCGATATACGTATTTGGCGCATCACGCACACCCGAGCGCCTCCCTGGGTGTAAGAGCAAGCTTATGAGGGCGCTCGCCCGCGAGGTACTTGCCGTAGATTGCACCGTGCGTGGTTATCACGTGCCAACCTTCCGATAGCAGGGGCAAGTACGTGTAGTAACCTCGACGACAATTGTCCACGTCGCGTCACAAAGGTGGCGCGTGATATTGCCGCCCTTACCGCACACATGGTCGCCTTGGCGTGTGCACGGCGATGTGAATGGGGTTCGAAACACTTGATCTCGTCGAGGATTTTTGAACCGACGTAGGAAGAACAGGATGCGGTGTAAAAGACACACCACCACCAGCAAGTATATATGAACCCTGCCGAATGACAACTGCATGCCGTGCGCGCCTCCTCCTTCCCCTGTGTGCCCTCGACGCGCTTTCGGTGCCTGAACGAATGAAGTTTCCATGGCTCATGTTTCGGAGCGTCTTCGGCCTCGTGTCTTACCGGCAACAGCTGACGATCGTAATGGGAAGGTGTGATATACCAGCTGCGACGTAAATGCAAGCACCTTCTGTTTGTAGTACTTTTCAGACCTCGTCCTCCGGCGAACGGTTTTTGTGCATACGATATCGGTCGGACATGGGTCTTCAAACGAAATACCGTCCGTACGTAGGACTTCGAGTAAATTGAACAGAACAATGAGCTACTGTATACATGTCAGGGAGCCTGGGGGGTCGACGTTCGACGCACACGACTCAACCTGCGGACGGATTCCAACGATCACGGAGGCCCCCGTGTTGTTCGTTGGATGTAATAGTAGCTATGTTCCCTTCGAAAAATAACGAACCAGGGAGGGGGGATACACGAAGGACACCTACCAAAAGGATACATCTGCTGAGGGGGTGGAACGAACAGGGGACAGGAGGGGGGGGGGGAGGTACTCATTGTCATGCATGGCCGTAGTCGGGGGGGGAGGAGGGGGGGGATACACGAAGGACACCTGCCACAAGGATACATTTGCTGAGGGGGTGGAACGAACAGGGGCAGGGCAGGAGGGGGAGGGGGGGTGCTCATTGTCATGCATGACCGTAGTCGTATGACCATAGACCCTCGCATCCTCGCATCCCTACAATGCCGGGACGGAGCACGTCTGGTTTTCACCGACCAGGTAGACATTTCTTGCACCACGGGGGAGGGGGCGGGGGGGGGGGGGGGGGGGGGGGGGGCGACGTTAACACCTGCTGTATGCTGCCAGATCCCACGTGCGGGGCCCAGCGGGCGATCGCACCTACGTGTAAAACACAAGCGGGAATGACACCCCCTGCCCCACACCGCTCACGGCAGCCAGAGAGACTCACCTGTTTTTAATTCATGCTCGATGGCCAAAGGAATCTCGAGCGCAATCGCCGACACTGCAGGGGAGGACGACCTGTCAAACTGTTTGCATGGTTCGCCCTCATTGTGCAGTACCATACACGTGCCCCGATTGGTGTGAAGTGTTTTGTGTCCACCCCTGCGGCCTGACTATTCATAGGGGTCCAACGCACTGTAGACCCTGGCGGTGAAACGCATTATTTTCGTATTTTGATTGCAGTGCTGTACTACTGTTGTACTGTAGTTCATATTTGCGTGTTGTGCTCTGAGTCTACGCAAAAGAATGCACGCCGGTTTGAGGCCTAACAAGCTACTTGCAGGACGCTTACTGCATGGGCCCTGATAGGCATCGAACAGTACTGATACTGTATACGAACTATACCTGGTAGGCAGGACTACGGTAGGGCTGCGGCTCAACTGTTACTCCTCTGGTGTTGCGATGCGAAATTCCACGTGCAAAATGTGGGTCCACTCGTTCCCTGTCGGACTGAACCGGAACACACACCAAACAACTTCCAGACGGCGTGATGTACAAGGTCCACCACGGCACGATCCCCCGATCCCTTCAATACTCGTCCCAGATTGTCCTTTCCAGTTCATCTACCACCCTTGCCACCCCCCGGCTCCGCCAGCCTGTCTTGCGGACACCCTGGCCGCGCCCCTGGCGGCTCCCCCAGAGTTTTATGCCGAAATCGTGGCCATCTCGCCATGAAGTCCCGCAGCTTGTGCCGTCTCAGGTCGGCGACTATCCCCCAGGAGCAGACTGGTCTCCTCAGTGGCTCTCTCTTCCTTTTGCTCCGTTATCCGGTTTAGTCACACGTACCACACAGTTTGAAAACAGCGCCACCTGTTCAACCGGTTGAGCTTGCAGCTGCCGATACGCACACCTGTATGGGCTGTAGTTGTACACTACAGGAGTACGATACTCATGTATTGTCGCCCTAAACTAAAAGCGGTTGGAGGTTCACAGGCTGGGAATTTTGCAGCTTAGAGCTTCGATTACTGCTGCGGCTGTGGCCGACCAGTTAGCTGTTTTGCTCCCAGCCTAACTGGCGCCAACCTAATTGCAGGATCAGTCTGGAGAGCTTAAGCCCAGGCGGGTCAGGTTGGTGTGAGATTAGGATGCCACGCAAGATCAGGGTGGTATTAATAGTCGTCGTTTTTTTTTTATGCACAGGTGAGAAGAACAAACCGGGGACGTGAACGCATATTTCCCGGCATGTGATGCGGATTTCCGGAATGTACGTGTTTGGGCTGTGGTTCTCTCACTGAGGTGTTCAGCAATCAATTGGTTTTTTTCTGGGCCACGAGAAGGTCTGACACAACAACCGCAACAAGTCGGGCACATTATCGATATTGAATCTTGATTCTGCCAGCGAACGGGCGGCATATGGACGTTCGTGCCGAAATGGCGGCCTCTTTACTCGAGCCGGGTTGTCTCCGACGTGCTGCCATCCGCCAGCAACGAATGGATTCGTTTATTTTCTCGAATCTGGACTAGCGGTGGCAGCTCTCTGGGCGACGTTTTGTCGAATGGCGTAGGTCGTACGGGATGCTGAGGTCGTACGGGGTGCTCGCTGGAGGGGGGGTTAATATCCTTGAAAAGCCGAGAAACTAAAGTAAACGAAGGTCTAAACCCAATCTTGCGCATGCTGTCTTCGGCAACCGAATCGCAGGCGTGCGTCGTTCAAGATGGCGGTCATGTGTGACAGAGCACGCGCTCGTGGTTTTCAAAAGGAAAACTTCCTTTGCAAGTGAAATAATCTACAGCAGCGGAGTACGAGTTCACTACTATACGATACCATGCTGTCAGCGTCCATTCACTCAGACCGCACCCCCCCCCCCGCGCGTTCAGCTCGACCGAAAGGCCATCTCACACGTTTACCGCTTCATACTGCTGCGATGATCCCGCCAGTAGTGCCATTGTAAAGGTATAAGGACAGTAGAACTCTACACTAGACGATAAAAGCTACATCAGGCATCGATACCAGCAGCATATACTTGTCCGTAAGAATTTCATTTGAAGCGTGTTCACCACCGCGCTGTTATGACGTCCTTGCGTCCCCTCCCCGAACCATCCAGGCTGTTGAAGGATCGACCGATGAAGAATCGTTCTCACAGCCAAAAATCCAGAACCTCTCCGGGGTACCGTCTGCCCCGGGCTCAAGGTGGCTTGCTATTTCTTCTCGCAGACGTGTCATAAATGCTTCATAGACTTTGTACCGCATGTATTCCGTCTAGCGGCGATGGCATCCCGGCGCGTGTTTCGCGTTTCGTCGACCCCTTAGTCTATAGCCCCCGTAGACCACCACCCTCGTTTTCGACGACATCGTACTCGAAATTATAGTATGGAAATTTCAAGTGGTAAAGTTAACAAGTGCACCCATTGTCGCTGCTCAATGTCACCGTGCAGTACATGGTGTGCGTGCAAAGAAAGCATCAGGGAGCTAGCTACCACCCTGCCTGGCTATTTATGTCTGGTTACTGTGGTGCCTCCCGTCTCTCATCTATGCTGCTGCATGCTCGGTTTCTGGCCTTCCTATTTCACCGAGCATGCCCGCGTGTCTTCGTTTTCGTTATTTGTGATTTGGTGGACGGCGTCGCCCATGAAAAGAACGATCAAGGTGGCTCGGAGTGAACACTTCAAGCGTGGACAGCCACCAACCAGGCGGTCGCTTCTCTCCAAGCGATAAAAAGCAACCGGTAGCGGCGGTGGCGGCGGCGGTTCGAGCAAGAGGCGTGACATCGCTTGCCTTGTTGATTGCCCACGGATGTTCGTTGGTCCTTACGCGTGCTTCGAAGTTTAGAACACAATACACGGTTGCCTGGCATCAGTACCTGGTATATGGAACCCAAAAGTATATTTTTTCGCGAACTGTAATACAAGTATGTATGTACGATATACAAGGACTCCACTTCGCGGGCGGTAGATCGCCACCCGCTACGTTCGCTGAAGGAAGAATAGAACATGTAAAACGGATGAAGTAGGTACATGATTTGGCGCAATGCGCGGCTTGACAAGGCCAAGAGCTCCATGGTGCAGGGAACAAAACGCCGAAGTCCACGCGGTGACATCAAGCAGTTGTCCATGTCGTATGCATGCCTACTGTAGCTAATACAATGTTTCATGCGTGATGGTGTTGAATGTAATGTTTTCACTGTTGAAAACGGAAAATCAAGGCAAATTGCTCGTAGATTGTTGACGGCACCAAATTTATTATTATTACCATTGTTGCTTTGGTGGCATTCCCAAGGGGTGAAATCAAATCCTCTTCTTCTGCCCTTCCTTCCGGAGAACAAAGAAGAAATCAAAGGCCACACTCGCCGTAACTTGGATCGCTTTGTCGGGGACGACCGGTGTATCGAGGACATGCTACTACAATCGTACCTCTGAGCTTTGGGGTGCTGAGATGTGATGTGAGTAGAGCACTCATGGGCTATAGGTATAGATAGTACGTTGCAGTCTTGTAGTCTCTTCCTCTCACTTCTCTACCAGAGCACCTCCTCAGCTCTCGCCATCAACAAGAAGATCTAAATCAGAAGAAGCGAAGCACTGCTTTCCAGCTGCCAGAACCACCTGCGCCCCTTACCGCTACCCTTACCACTACCCTTACCACTACTCTAGAGCGGTCACCGCTTCACATGAGTGTTGTGCGGGTTGCGAGCCACACCAACTTCAACGAACCGGTGGGAAAAAAAAAAAAAAACGAAAAAGAGTCTCCCAAACAGCTGAAAAAAAAAACAATCGACTTTTTCGTTTTCCCGACATTTTATTCTTTTTTTTGCTCGAAAAAAAAGTCTGGCATGATTATTAGGAGGCAAGCAAAGAAACCAAAGAACCTGAAGAACGCGAAGAAAGCAAAGACCGTAGAAGCGACGATTGTTTGTCGTAGACTCTCTGAGAGCGAAGCAGACCCTTGCAATCGAGTGCGCGAAAGACGAAGACAAATGTAAGTAAGTCTATATATGCCAGGTAGTATTTTCAAGTCGATTTGTTGTGTACCTTGTCACGTGGGGTCGAAGATATCGACCAGTCAACTTGACGTATCTGGGCCAGCTTTGTAGAATGTTAACGCAGACGAGGAGAATTTTTTTTTGGGTGTAGCATGCGTAGCTACCGCCTCATTGCACAGTAGTTTTCTACCAAGTAGGTGCGTTCATCGTATGTAATAGGTCCCTTCGTTATGTGTGCTTTCGTTCGCTCGCTCGATTCGGCCCAATACAAGATACTTCGTACATACGTACATTGTTATTGCGTACATTCGTTCCACGACTTCGTCCATAATGTATACGTAGGCCCCTTCATTTAATGGTTCCATGATTTCGTTCGCTCGATCATTCGGCACATGTCTTCGTTGTTCCCAGGAAAAAAAAAAACTACATCTGTTCAACCATTTCATTTGGTCAGTATACTATTGAACAGTTCTCGGACAATAGGGCCGCGAACTGATTTCCAAGGAGTTCTACTCGTAGATTTATTTAGTTTTTAACGCGAGACGCCAAGGAGCGAGGTGGGGCAACAACGCTCGTACTGCTCGAGGGAAGGCATGAGATGCGCTGGGAAGGAGCAAGGAAGCCGGTACCCCAAAAGATACAATCGAGAAAAGGCTGAGCACAGACCACAAAACAGGAGCAATCCCACAGTATATAAGGGATTGAAAAAACACAAGAAATAAAAAAAAAAAAATGGATACCTGGTACCTGCTTCGCGGACTACTTATTGCGGTCTACTGGTATTGTTGATCGCACGTGTACGTGATTTTCATTTCGCAGATGATGGCTCATGTGATTCGTACTACTACGCCAGAGTGGTGCCACGGGGGGTGTATGATGCCATGGTTGGTGTGCTAGGCCAATCTTCGGCTACCGCTCACGACCCTTGCCGCGGGTTTCGCCTCGGGTACTTGACTCTTAACCCAACCATACACCCTTAGGCCGCGAGTCCTCTGTAGGCTTCGAGGGGGTTTTCAACAAAAAGGCGAAGCCGACGGAGACAGCCAGACCGCCCATATCTTGCCTTTGTGTCGGGGGCAAGGAGCCCCGTCGGGAGAGTGGACAGTGTCAGGCGTAAACGCCCCGGGAATCGGAACTCGAAAGACACAGCCCGACGGTATACTGCTGTAGGCTCGATGGTACTTTATGGCATGGCGTGGAGTTTGGGTTGGGTAGGGGCTGGCTGGTGTGACGTCATCGGGGCCCTCAAAAAATCCCCGCATATCAGCCGCTTTACCATCTCCGCTTCAAGTTTCTATAGTGGTCTGAGATATTTATTCCAGACAGAAGCCTAATCGGAAACGCTGGAAACATTCGTTGGGCCAATGATTCCATGACTTTGTTCGTTCATGCCCTCCACGGTTGCCGTCGTTCGTTCGTTCGTTCGTTCGTTCGTTCGGCCTTTCGTTCACGGGCCATGAAAAACAAATCCATTAAGTTGTCGGTCCGCTTGGTCGTTCGCTCCACGCCTGCGCTCATCCGTTTGCTTGCTCGCCTCTCTGTTCCATGCTTCCCTCCCTTTGCCCCTTCCTTCCTTCCTAAGTTAAAATTCCGTTGATCTGCCTTCCTTCGAATCCTGATTCTAACCATGTATGTGTCGCTAGCTGGGAGGTGTTTTCCGTGGCACATCCGTATCAGTTACTGGTCTGATACAGGTATCAGACGTTGACGTCGTCTACGTTCTTCTCTTTCAAGAGTGCCTGATGCTTCTCGAGGATGGGGTCCACGCACTCCAACAAAAACTCGTCCACCTGTATTCGAGGGGGGGGGGGGGGGGGGGGGGGGGGGGGGGAGGGGCGTACTCATTTGTTGCTTGCCTTAGTCATTTGACCATTGACCACGCATCCCACTCGAGACGGAGCGGGGGGGAGGGGCGCACTCATTTTTTGCTTGCCTTAGTCCTTTGACCATTGACCACACATCCCTTTCGAGACGGAGTATTCGGGCGGGGGGGGGGGGGGGGGGGGGGGGGGGGGGGGGGGGGGGGGGGGGGGGGGGGGGGGGGGGGGGGGGGGGGGGGGGGGGGGGGGGGGGGGGGGGGGGGGGGGGGGGGGGGGGGGGGGGGGTGGGGGGGGGGGGGGGGGGGTGGGGGGGGGGGGGGGGGGGGGGGGGGGGGGTGGGGGGGGGGGGGGGGGGGGGGGGGGGGGGGGGGGGGGGGGGGGGGGGGGTAGCGCGAAGCATCCATGATTAAATGATTGACTCATTGCTTGATTCACTGATCGTTTGATTCATTCATTCATTGGTTGTCGTACATATTACCGCACAATCAACATGGATCAGCTTCGGGATGTGACACGCAGACACCCTTCCCCCCCCCTTATATATCTACCATATACGCGTCCAGACTCCCCACCCCACCATTCCTTCCGTACGTCGTCTTCCCCCCAACTTGGCCGAACATTTACTTGGCGTATTACTGTTGATAACAAATACTAGCCTATCGCTTGGGTTGTCTTTCCTCTGCCTGCCCGTACATCCCTTGTGTTTTTTCGTGACCATGGGGTCTCGTAGCTCAGCATGTGCAAGATCAACACCGCGACATCAAAAACATCGCCACCATCACCACAAGCACACCATTTTACCAATAACACACAACAGCTACTACGGGGGATCATACTAAATAGGACCAAATATTGTTATTACGGGGGGTCCATAGTTAACGGTAACGGGACCAAATTTTGTTAGTAAAAATAGGTAAATATATAGGTTTTTGTGTATACCATAGGTCCTGTTAACTATGTACCCCCGTAATAGTAAAAATAGATATATATATCGGTTTTCGTGTGCACCGTAGGTCCTATTTACTAAGGTCCCCCCGGGATACCGCACTCTATACCTGCTCCGGGCTCCTTCCGATGAAGAGGACGGGGTCGATCAAGGACTCCAGCTTTCCGTGGACAGCCTCGAAGGCCGGGTCGGCGCCAACCCTGTCCATCAGGTCATTGGCCTTGCCCTCGCCCTTCACAGCCATGCCTGCCGCCATTGAATGCACGCGGATCTTCTCGTGGAGGTCCTGCCTGTCGCCACCGGCCTGTAAAACAAGCGGCCGCCACGAGCAGAAAAAAACAAACAAACAAGCAAGGACGCGTAAGTTAGAGCCCATCTTAACGGAGAACACTAAATTTCGTTCATATCAGAATGTAAAAATTAAACTAGAAAAAAAAAAAATCTAAGTCAAATTAAAAAGAACCGAAAGTCCTCGATAACAAGATGGGCCCTTAAATTAAATTAGAAAAAAAAAAAAAAAAATGCAAGCCAAATTGAAAGAGCCGAAAGTCCCCGTTAAGATGGGTCCTCTGGGTCGTTCGTTCCTACTGTAAACAAACAAATCGCAAAATCACGATTCGTGACGTTTGAGCATGGCAAGACGCATATCGCAATTCGTGACGTTTCGTTTCTAACAGCATAGCGTATAAGCCACGTTTCGTGATGCTTCCAAATCGCAGGGTCTATTGCGGGTGGGGGCAACTCTTGCGGATGGAAAAGGCGACCCGGGCCCGGCCCGGCCCGTGAGATTACAAAATCACCCGCCGTCGGCCCGGCCAGGCCCGGCCCGGTCCGGTCCGACCCGACCCTCGAGGTTCTAAGCTCACTCCTCGCCTGCCCGGCCTGGTCCGTGAGATTCTCAGAAACTTTTCACTGCTGTCTTCTCCTCCTCGAGGTTTCGTGGTCGCAACGTGCTCGCCCGCGCTCAGGGACTTCTTCGGTCAGTCGCTCGACTGTCCGTAACCGGCGTACAAAGCTTCGCCTGACATGCCCCCGCTGTATACCGCTGGGTGCCGCCTTGGTTGCGTAGCGTCTTGAAGGGGTCTTCTTAGAGTCAGGACATCTGTGTAGAGTCGTGACTTAAGCCTTTAGTTTCTAAAGCTATTTACGGGGGTCCATAGTAAATAGGACCAAGTATTGTCAGTAAAAATAGGTAAATACAAGGCTTTCCTTCGGAGTGGGTATGTATTCCGTCGTTTCGTGTACATATAACTGCAAAAAATTGGCGACATAGCCCAAAGCCAACCAAACTAAATGTATTTGTGTAAGAAACGGTGAAGGATGTAATAATCGCGTTTATTTATGAATGTAATGGACGTAAGATCGGGTGACGCAAGAGTAAGAATGACATTCGTCTAATAAAAAGAAAACACATGTTTCATCAGTGTGGGGAGAGAGTGGAGTAGTGCTTGGCATGTGGATGATATACAACATACAGGCTGTAACAGTTGTTTAAAGGAAGGTTTGGGACAGGAGAGAAAGCAGCAGTGCCGGCAACGACAACGGTTATGGAAATGTTGTATAGTTGCTGGGCGGCCGCGATTTCGATGTAGCCAGCATAGGAGTTTGAATGAGACATGATATGTAAATAGTCTTCCAGGATGCTGTAGTAACGAGGCGGGAGGCCCAGAATGTGGATCTGTTCGCTGTTGAACCCGTTGGATATGTGTAGGAAGAAATAATCGTGATTTTGGGAAATGTGGGAAACAATTTGTTTCCTTTCGTTCGTCCTGGATGGCGACAATCTGCTTGGCGTACTGCTTCGGAATTCCGCGAAGCCCTGGAGCAGGCGAAATGGAAGGGAGTCTTTTTGCGCTTGATGATGATGTCTCCGTCTTTGATGTGGTGGAGTCCGTCAGGCGGCAGTTGTAGCACTTGCCACCGACCTGGTCGAAGTAAACATATAGGGTGCGCGGGGCGGGAGTGGCGTGCAGGGAACGGCGGGGGGGGGGGGCAGAGTTCATTATTTGTACTACTCTACAGCGGCACAACAGTAGCACGTAATCGCTTGCTATACGACGGCAGCAGCAGCAGCAGAAGCAGAAGCAGAAGCAGAAGCAGCAAGTACGTAATTTCATTGACGATACAGAAATATGTACACACACAAGTGTAGTACAGTACACACACAAATCACGTCTAGCATGATGTACGGCAACAACGCAGCAACACCACAAAAAAAATCATTGACGATACAGAAATATGTACATACGCACAAGTTTGAGAGTAATAGACACACAAATCATGTCCAGCATGATGTACGGCAACAACACAGCAGCGCCACAAAAACGACCAGGAAACACAATTATCCGAGTACATACAAACATCCAGTGAATATTGCGGCAGCACTAAAAGCAGAGCAGCAGCAGCAGCAGCAGCAGCAGCAGAAGCAGCAACGGATCGCCACAGCGTTGGCAGCAGCAGCATAGCAACGATATGAAAAGAAGGGAGAAAAAAAGTATGTACCCCGAGGCCGTCCGAAAAGTATTTTTGGTACCTCACTATAGACCCACCTCCGCATGCTGTACGGCAACAACGCAGCAGCAGCATAGCAACAATACGAAATACGAGAAAAAAGTATTAATAGCACGTACGCAAAGTGCAGGAGCAAAACGACCAAAATATATTTTTTACGTATCAAAAAAGCCATTTGGGTACAAAAATGGCCAATAAAAACAATAATCCGCGTTGGCAGCAGCAGCATAGCAACGATATGAAAATAAGGAAGAAAAAAAGTATGTACCCTGGCATGCCGCAATCGCAAAACCTACGGAATTTCATTGACGATACCGAAATATGTACACACACAAGTGCAGCATGATGTACGGCAACAACGCAGCAGCACCACAGCAGCAGCATAGCAACGATATATATGAAAATAATCAAGCCAAAAACGAGAAATTGCAGTACGTACGCAAAATACAGGAGCAAAACGACAAAAATATTTTTTCACGTATCAAAAGAACCATTTGGGTACAAAAACGACCAAGAAAAACAGTAATCCGAGTACATACGAACATTCAGTGGATATTGCGGCAGCATTAGCAGCAGCAGCAGCAGAAGCAGCCACAGCATTAGCAGCAGCAGAAGCTGCAACGAATCGCCGCAGCGTTGGCAGGGTTGGCAGCAGCAGCAGCAGCAGCAGCAGCAGCATAGCAACCACATGAAAATAAGGAAGAAAAAAAAGCATGTACCCTGGTATGCCGCCATCGCAAAACCTACGGAATTGACGATCCGAAAATATGTACGCTTCCAGCATGATCCACGGCAACAACGCAGCAGCACTACATACAGCAGCAGCAATTGCACAGGAGCAGCAGGTGCGCTGCACGGCAACAACGCAGCAGCACTACAGCAGCAGCGAGTGCACAGGAGAAGCAGGTGCATAGCAGCAGCAGCACTCATGGCGTGGCGCTGACAGCAGCAGCAGCAGCAGCAGCAGCGGCAGCCGAAAACGAGCAAAAAATGAGTACGTGGGGTCACCAAAACATGTACACGCAGAAATCGTGTGCATGCACCAAAAATGCACCACAGTAGCAGCAGCACTCACGTCGTTCGGTGCAGCGGTGACGGCGACAGCTGAATCCTCCGTTCCTTCGTTCACGTCCCGCAAACAGTTGTGCATGTGCGCGTTCGCGTGCACTGTGTGTAAGAGGAGCCGACGCAACGGACGAAAGGGAAAGAACGAGCATGGATGAGTAAAAAAAAAAAAACAAACGCTTTGACGTAGGATTGTATGCAAAAAGGCAATTGAAAACCCCCCAAAAAACGTACTGGCAACATACAGCATGCACAATAGACATAAGACACTCACCACTGTCAGCAGTCTCGAGGGAGTACGAGACAGTCCCTTCCTTGATCGGGTGAGCACGGAACTCGCAGTCGGTTGCCCTGTCAGGATGATCCCGCCACCACGCACGTGAGATCCTTGCAGGTGGCGAAGGCCACGTTTTTGCCACCAGGCGCGGAGTTCTTGACCAAGTGTTGGTCCGTGCACTGGTCGCAAACAACAGCCGGCACCAGGTCGGTCTTTGTCGTTGCCGCTCTCTTGCCAGAGGGCGAGGACCACGCGCCTCTCGACGGGGGGGAGGTGAGCTTAGGGGGCGTGGAGAATGGAGAGGCGGGGGTTGCAGCACCAGCAGGTTCGCCACCGACAGCAGCAGCTTGGCCGCCGACAGCTGCACCTATCTACGTATGCCGTTCGTCGAAGGCGAGACGCCTCTTTTAGGCGCAGAGCTGTCTACTGGTTGGCAGTTTGCGGAAGAAGAAAGAAGAAAAGGTTGTTTGGTTATTTGGCGAAGAAGAAAGAAGAAAAAGTTGTTTGGCTGTTCGGCTGTTTCAAAGAAGGAAGAAAGGTTGTTTGGCTGTTCGGCTGTTTCAAAGAAGAAGGGCTGTTTGCGAAGAGCTGTCTATCAGTCGGTCTGTCTGCCAAGAGCTAGCAAGTGACAGCGACCTCAAAAATCGTAATTATAGTTGCGACAGCTGCACCTATCTACGTATGCCGTTCGTCGAAGGCGAGACGCCTCTTTTAGGCGCAGAGCTGTGTCTACTGGTTGGCAGTTTGCGGAAGAAGAAAGAAGAAAAGGTTGTTTGGCTGTTCGGCTGTTTCAAAGAAGAAGGGCTGTTTGCGAAGAGCTGTCTATCAGTCGGTCTGTCTGCCAAGAGCTAGCAAGTGACAACGACCTCAAAAATCGTAATTATAGTTGTATCTATATAGGTTTTCATGTATACCGTAGGTCCTACTAACTATGGACCCCCGCGATAGAAAATTGGCGTCGTGATCCGCGCTGGTATTGGTCACCAATCGCGACATCAAAAATCAAGACTTGTGACCGAACAAAAAAAAAAAAAAACAAGTACCGTGGTATCGCAGATCGTGAGCGGTGTCGCAGATCGTGAGTTTTTTGTTCGTTAGGGGGGAATGACCCTGAACACACAACAACAACAAAAAAATACGGGATAATAGAGGGCTCGTACGACGTCCTTTGTGTTCGCCCCGTCTTCTCGCTTGTTTTTTAATCGTTAAGCGGCACTAGCCGCTCCACCAACATCACTACCAACCGGAAGCGGGTACAATATTGCGCGCAATCGGCGCAAGCACACAAGTCGCGCAAGCACGCACGCACGCAGGCACGCAGGCACAAAACCAAGGCACGCACGCAGGCAAGGCTAACATATCACGCCCATACGCGCGGCAAGCTACGCAGGCAAGGCGGACTGACACCAAATCAACGCAGGCAGCAGACACGCAAGGCAAGGCAAGGCACGCCACCCCAGCCATCACCACCGGCATTGCGCGAGCGAACACCGACGGCAAGGCATGCAAGGCAAGGCATGCAAGGCAAGGCAAGGCAAGGCAAGGCAAGGGAAGGCAAGGGAAGGGAAGGGAGGGCATGTACATGTACATCCAAGCACGCACAAAACACGCAACGCATACACACAGCTGGCAATGTACTCCCGAGTGTTCGTCGTCGCTTGTTCTTCAACTCCCGGCAGCGTGGACGCAAGGCACCGCACCGCCATCGCACTCGCACCGTACCTTGACGCAGGCCATGAGGATGTTCTCGGTGGCCATGAAGGGAAGCTCGGACATCACCCGGGCTCGCACCACCCCCGGCCAGACGTGCATCCCATCGGCGATGTTAGTCAGCAGGGTCACGATCACGTCCGCCGCCAAAAAACCCCTCTGGTAGGTACATCTGCCAAGGGACGAGACCAGGGTAGGTAGAGTAGATCCCCAGGGGGGGGGGGGGGGTGGGGGGGGGGGGGGGGGGTACTCATTTGTTGCTTGCCTTAGTCATTTGACCATTGACCACGCATCCCTTTCGAGACGGAGGGGGGGGGGGGGGGGGGGCGGGGGGGGGGGGGGGGGGGGGGGGGGGGGGGGGGGGGGTGGGGGGGGGGGGGGTGGGGGGGGGGGGTTTGGGGGGGGGGGGGGGGGGGGGGGGGGGGGTACTCATTATCATGCATGGCCGTAGTCGCATGACCACAGACCCTCGCATCCTCGCATCCCTACAATGCCGGGACGGAGCACGTCGAGTTTTTCACCCGCCAGACAGACATTTTGCTTGCACCAAGCTTTGCGAAGCGCAGCGTGAGGTGTTGGGCGAGTCGCACGAACGGTGAGCTGCATCCTATACCAAGAACCGCTTTAGAGGCGGATTATCTTGCACATGGATGGCAGCATCAGGGGGGGGGGGGGGGGGGTTGGCAGGGGTGAAAAGGGGGGGGGGGGGCGGGGGAGAGGTTACGAGTGTGGCTATCAAACAAGAAGAAAGAAAAAGTACAAAAAAAAAAAAAACATCCTGGATAAAACTGGGCACAAAACGACCATAAGACCTAACCAAAAAGTAAACATAACGACAAGGAAAAAGAAGACGAATTAAAACGCTGGTAGCACTCTCCTTTCTTGTCTGCTTTTCTTCCTCACCCTGCGAATCGCGCTGTCGTCCAGCGTGCGCTCGAACCACTGCGACGCGTGCGTCTGTGCGGCCATCGCCGGCAGCCCAATGAGGTACCGTGCCAACGAGCACGTGCGCTCGCACCGCATCGGGTTGCGCTTGTACGCCATGGCGCTCGACCCGATCTGGCAAAAGTAAAAAAGAGATAGAAAAAAAAGGACAAACAAGCCAAAAAAAGGGGGGGGGGGGGGGGGGGGGGGGGGGTAGAAAGAGCCAAAATTGGTCAGAATAGGGCAGCGATGTAGAGAGGCGGGCCAGTTCGATTTACGCGGCTGCTCATGAATGACCTTGTCCTGTTGCGGTGACGGAGATAGAATGACAGCCCCGCGGACATTTGAGAGCGGGGAGCGGAGAGCGGTGCAACGGGTTTCCACATTGAAGGCAGGCATGTCATTATCGCGAAAACTCGGGGGTGTCAGTGTCGCAGAGCCGCACAAGGTAGACTCCTACGGAACTGCTGTAGTATCGTGCTGGCATACTGGCACTGTTTACGGACGGGTACGTGCCTGTGTCTTGGCAAAGGGCTCCTCGACCTCCTTCAGGTTTGCCAGGAGTCGTACGTCTCCGCACATCTTGTAGGCCGACTGCGCGACGCCGCTCAGCACCGTCAACACCTTGAGGGGCGGTGATGGCGGTAGGTAGTCGCGGCAGCAGGAGCAGGAGCAGCAGGAGAAGCATGAAAAGCCCCAGCACCAGCCCCAGCAACCGCAACGGCAACAGCAATAGCAGCAGCAACGGCGGCAATAGCAGCAGCAGCAGCAGCACAAGCACAAGCACAAGCACAAGCACAAGCACAAGCACAAGCACAAGCACAAGCACAAGCACAAGCAGCAAAGGGACACGACGATCAACGAACATACAAAAGTAGCAAGCAAACGCAAACGAACACCGAAACACCCGCCACCGCCCTGCCGCTATAGGGTATGAACCACGCATAAAGTTGCACGCAAAGATTGGGTTTTGGGTTTTACGGCGTGTTGGTTGACTCATCATCAGCCCCACTTCAATTCAGATCAGATCAGATCAGGTCGGGTCGGTTCAATTCGCGCTTTACCTGGTAGTCGATCTTGCGGCTGTACGTCTGCCCGCTGACGGGGACCCATTTGTCGAAGCCCATCAGCTCGCACACCCTACGGTTGAGGGCCTTCACCTGTGGACAAAACAATCAAAATAAAAACACCCACGCAAACGTACGCACATAAAAGGCAGAGGAGGAGGAGGAAGAGGAGGAGGAAGAGGAGGAGGTGGAGGAGGAGGGGATAGAACACCCTTGAGATGGAGAAAACGTGCTCGTAGTCTTCAATGCTGATACAGAGTATACAAGCATGAACGACAGAAAAATTGGAAAGAAAACAAGAACGTTTATCATATAAACGGGAAGATCGAAAAGAGGACCAACAACCGCAGCGGCGGCCGCAGGAACAGAGTAACAGCAGCAGCAAAGCGCCTCTCCTTACAAAAACATCGCTCCCAGCAGGCAGTTCAGGTCAATCCACCTCACGATACGCCGAATCGCCAATGTTCCCTTTCATCTCCCTAAACCTCTTCCCCTGGTCGGTGAAAACACGACGTGCTCCGTCCCGGCAATGTGAGCATGCGAGGGTCTACGATCATACGACTACGGGCACGAATGATAACGAGTACCCCTTCCTTCGCCACCCCCCCCCCCGACCGCCTCCCGCTGCCCGCCCCTCCTGAGGAACAAAGACAATCTCTTAGCCTCCCTCCTCCACTCGCTCCTTTGCTCCCCTCTTCCTTTCCCCTCCCCCCACCCCCCTATTCTCCTCTTGCCTCCCCCACTCCCCCTCCCCCCCCCCTGCGCCCCTCCCTCCTCTGCCCCCATCTTCCCACCCTCCACCCCTGTATTCCCTCTTGCCTCCCCCACCCCTCCTTCACCGACGCCGCCGCACAATCTGAAACAAAACTCGTACCTTGTCGTGGTCGCCGTCGAAGAGCTGAAGGAAGGTCGCCTGCGTCCCCGTAGTCCCCTTGACCCCTCTCATCGGTAGGTCCTCGATACACCGCTCGAGAGCAGCTACGTCAAGCACCAAGTCCTGTTTTTCGGTTCAGAAGAGTTTCGATTTTCGAGGGAATAGTAAGGGTTCAAGAGCTGGAACCAGCGAAGAATTCGCACCACATACGGGGTGATTGGACGCGGTGGGAAAGGGGAGGAGCTGCTCGACACTACGGTCACGAATAGAGAAGAGAGCTTATTGCGCATATCTGCCGGGAGTGCAGCAGACAGGAAAACACAAAAAAAATCGAAATGAAAACATCCTTCTCCCCCCCCCCGCCCCCCCCCCGCCTTCCCCCTCTCTCTGCAACTCCACAACTCCCTCCCCTGCTTAATACCTGCATCCAGAGGGTGGCTCTCTTCCCGACGGTGGTGAGCTGCGCCGGCTGGTAGTGGGTGAACCCAAGGGTGGGGAGATCGCGGTGGGCAGTCGCGAAGGCCTTCATCACGCCGAGGAGCTTCACCAGCTTGCGCCGCAGCAGCAGGAGCGCGTCGCGGATCTGCACAATGTCCGTGTTGTCCCCCACATAGCAAGAGGTCGCCCCTAGGTGGATGATGGGCATCGCCTGCGCCGAGAAGAACGAAAAAGACAGGAAAAGCATACAGCAACAAACAAGAGAGAGAGAGAGAGAGAGAGAGAGAGAGAGAGAGAGAGAGAGAGAGAAGTAGGATATAAAACATGACTAGAAAAAAAGCGTTAAGTACCAGAGGGTGTGGAACAAGTCGATGAAATATACACACCTATGCAGCCGGGCTTTTTTGGAAAGCGCAAGAGATAGATACGATTTACGACGAGCGCTGCATAGGATACGGACACCACTTTTTATTTGCCAAAACATTTCTGTCGCTGGAAGAGAATCGACAAAACTCTGACCGTATACCAGAGGGAATGGAACAAATTGTTAGAACAGGTACGTACATAAACAGCCAAGTCTTTTGGAAGCACCAGTCGCGATTAAGTGAATTAATATTTACGAAGCATGTTCCTGGTATATACGATTGCGACCTTAAAAAACAGGGCATGCCTTGCTTTTTAGCTGGGTGACCCTGGAGATGCGCGCCGTTTGCCCGAAACGCTCCTGAAACTAATGTGTTCAGTCTTTTTCCTCCCACCAGCGAGCGCACACAGCAGTTTACGACGGCTACAAACAACCGCCAGCAGCGCGAGTTTTTTAGCGAGGGCTACCGTTACACTCAATACATGACATGTTGTGCCACGTTATCATTTCGACAGACGGTGGTTACGAACTTTGCTGTAGTCCTTCCGAGCTACGTACCCGGTACGAGGTGCGATGGTGCCACCGGCAGCGTTCGGGCATACAAGCAGGGCTACATACAACATCAGCATCTCCGACATACACACACGACAGGCGGCGGTGTTGCTCCTGCAGTTGACAAAACGTTGACACCTCCGAATGTCTACGGCAGCGCTGATTGAATAGTAGCGTCGCAGCAGTAGCAGCAGTAGCAGCAGTAGCAGCAGTACAGGAGCAGTAGTAGCACCAGCAGCAGCACCAGCACCAGCAAAATAAGAGCAGTACGAATAGCAGTACGAACAGCAGTAGCAGGCAGCAGCAGTGACAAGCAGTCGCAGACGCTTTCGCTCTCCACCTTGGGGCAAACGTGTCCGAAGGCGTGTATGTGCCCCATGACATCGTGCCGGAACTCCTTCTCCTTCTCCGCAGCGAAGGCCCAGTCGATGTTGTCCACCTGGCCTCTCATCTCCTCCAGCTGCTCGTCCGTGACGTCAAGGCCTGATTACGTTCAAAGTATAAGTGCGATAACAAGCGACGTGACACAGGGCCAAGTGCGATATACACACGGCAACCAAGATGACCGTCAAGTCAATAAAAGTGATGAAAAGCAAAAATTGCGAGAAACGGCAATCGAGATGAAAAGAACCAGAAGTGTTACCGTACTGCTTTGAATGATCCCCGAAAGCCCGGTACTTACCCGAGTTCAGGTATTGGGATTGTATTTTCAGTACTTGGGAGGCGTCTCTTAGATGGAAAACCAAGGGTTATCCCGTCGAGGCTCGAGCCTTGCTCTCAGTTTTTCACCGCGTTCGATTACAGAAGCAAATCAAAGTTGTACACCAGGTAGAGAACAATCAAGCGACGAGCGCAATATACGAAACAATCAAGCGACAAGTGCAACATACGAAAATTGAGATAGAGGAAACTAAAGGGAGATCAGCCGTGGGGAGACAAAAACGAAGTAAAGGGACACAGGAAGATGATAAAAAGTGAGACAAACGGGAAGCGCGACAGCATCAAGAATGATACCACGAGATCGGACGAAGCGAGAATGACGTTCAAGGGACGTGAGATAAAAGAGGGGAGAGACGAAGGCAACTGAGAAAAAGCGTGGGAAGAGATAAAAACTTTTGAGTGGGTTATAAATCATCTCCTTCCCCACCGTGGCGATCATTAGAGCACAAAAAGGACCTCCCTGTCCCCGAGCGCACAAAAACACGATAGCGCTTTCCCATTTCCTGTCTACGGGATCCTTCTCCCCTGAACGCTTCTGTAAAGTACATAAGAATCCCCCTTCCCCTATGCATAGTACACCTATTGCTGTCTCTGGAAGTGACCACACCACAAAAAAAAAAAAAAAAAAAATCCGTTCGACGCAGTCATCCATATGCACGAAAGTCCGCTTCACGCGAGGTTCCACAGTATGTAGGACGCAGCTCATCCTTCATGCGACTCGCCGAACACCTCACGGTGCTTCGCGCTTGGTGCATGCAGTGGTTGCCTGGTCGGTCAAAACCCGACGACGTGCTCCATCCCGGCATTGCAAGGGTTGCGAGGGTCTGTAGTCATACGACTACGGCCATACATGACATGAGTACACCCCCCCCCCCCTCCACACTCCCACTTGTCCGGACACAAAAACGCCGTGTCTTTCGCTCTCTCGGCCGTGGCGATTACTGCTACTAACGCACTCATCGAAGAACGCCTCTGCCCCCCCCCCCCCGACGCCCGGGAACAAAAACACCTTGCATCTCTCTGTCGCTCTCGCTCTCCAAGCTCGTTTTTCGTAGTGGCGACTTCTACAATTGACGTATTTATGCAACAAGATCACCCCCCCCCCCCCTGCCCCGGGGCATTAAAAAAAAACTACCTTTCCGTTTGTTTCGCGAAGCTTCTGATCCGCGGTGGCGAGTGATACTACAAACCACGTACATGCCAAGTATACATACACAACAAGATACCCCTATTACCCAAACCCCCTCTTTCGCCGCTAGGTCTCGAAAAGAGTCGTATGGCCAATGGTCAAACGACTACGGCAAGCAACAAATGAGTACGCCCCCCCCCACCCTTGCTCCGACCCGGCAATAAAGGCAATAAAGGGATGCGAGCATCTATGGTCACACGACTACGGTCATGCATGATATCGAGTACACCCCCCCCCCCCCCCCCCCCCCCCCCTATTCTCGAGCACCAAAATGCTTTCTCTAGATAGCTCTCAAGCCCACCTACTCATTTTTCGACGGTGGCGACAACTAGTAAAACACATTAACTCAAAAATTACCAAAAAAAAAACGCCTTGCATATATACCTGGCATATATATATACATACAGCAGCAGTGGTCCCTATATAGTACCCGTATCATATGCGCCCGCCAATAATACCGGCCCTATCGGCACTAGTTACCCCGCACACTATTACGGGGGTCCATAGTTAACAGGACCTATGATATACATAAAAAAACCTATACATTTACCTATTTTTACTAACAAAATTTGGTCCCGTTAACTATGGACCCCCGTAATAGTAAAAAGAGGTAAGTATACAGGTTTTTACGTGTACCATAGGTCCTATCAACTATGGACCCCCGTAATACCACGCTGGTGAATCCCATCGGCGCCAACTTATTCCACAGGCACTACGGCGTGCAACCGACACTACTCAGCCGGCACCACAGAGGGACCACCACTGCTGTACCTGGGATATAAACACTTTGGAGTAGCATGCGTTCCGATATTGAGGCCACCCCGTGGCACGCCCACAAACGTGTTATTATCTCGAAAATACCGCGTGTTCTTTTCATCTTTTTTGAAAACAGCAAAAAAATGATGCCGTGAGACAAAAATTCCCTAAAGTTTTTTTTTTTTTTTGGTTTTTGGTTTTCTCGTGACGAAGAAGCCGAATTACCCGATCTTATCCCTACCACGGCCTTAAATCGGACGGTCTGAAAATGGGTTCGTACGGTACACCACTTTTATCTCAAAGCTCACCCAGCTCCTTCTCCGCGGTGGCAAGGGCTATCCACAGCAGCCTCCACGTGCGGAACTTCTTCACCGGCGACCACACGAAGCTCATCTCCTTAGATGCGTACCTGGTGGTCGTGGTGGTCGTGGTGGTAGTCGTGGTCGTGGCGGTGGTCGTGGAGATGGGGGTGACACAACGGCAAAAACAATAACAGCGGGACGCACGAATGCAAGCCGAGCAGAACCCGCAAAAGGCACCTTGCGTTTTTCAAAAGCGCTGATAAACACCATGAAACGCACCGGTACTCAGCAAAAGCCGTTTGTGGACCCCAACGCACCTCTCGACCAGGGGGTGCTCGTAGGCAACCTTCCCCCCCTCGGCTGGCGGCGAGGATCCCGCCTCCAACAGGGCTTCCAGTGATAAGGAGGCCATTGGTTCCAGGCTTCTTCCTCACGAAAATAACAAACAAACAGAAGATGTTCTCCCCGAGACGCTGATGAAGGGTGATTCGATAAATGTTTGCGCAACCAGAATATACCACGGTAGTCATGGGCACACGGATACGCATCATGAAATAACAGCACAGGGGCGTGAAAGGCGGGGCAAGGGGACAGGGGACGCGGGACAGGGGGCAAGTCAAGGAAAGACAAGAGAGCGAAAGGGGGAGGAAGATAGGGAAGAGTGGTCGAAGGGAGGCGAGGAGGGGGGTAGAACAAAGAAGGAGGGAGGGGGGGGTGGTGTGACAAAAACGGGCAAGGGGGAAGGGGGGGAAGGCGCAGGGGGGGGGGGGGGGGGGGGGGTGGCAAAAGACGGGGGGGGGGGGGGGAGGAGGAGGGGAACGGGGGGGGGGTTGAGCAACCGCAAGGCGTTGTGGGTTGACAATGCAAATCAAAGTATAACGTGAATAGTGGGACACAGGGGGCAGGGCAAGGAATGGGAGATGAGGACTTAAGAGTGGTAAAAAAAAGAGGAGGGGGGGGTGAGGGAGGGAGGTAGGGAGGGAGGGAGGGGGGGGAGCTGAACCGACTGGAAGGCGTTGCGGGTGCAAATGTAGGTTTTAGGGAAAGCCGCGGAGGAAATTACCCAAGATCGGGCGCGTTGATGCATGCGTCAGTCAGGTTTTTTGGGAAAAGAGGAACGATGCGTTGGGTTGTTGTTTGGTTCGCGCCCGCCAAATAAAAAGGAAACGCCTTTTTCGTCTTGAGGAAACACCTTTTTTCGCGTTTTCGCGTTTTCAGTGTATTCCTCTTTTCGTCAGAGCGAGAGACAGGGGTGCAGCGGACGAAACTACGAAAGCGACGGAGGCGAGCAAACGTAACGGGGTCCTGCGCTAGCATAAATATGTCATTCCCGACCCCGGCATCGTTCCACGTACGTACGAAAGGCGAGAGCTGGTTCGCTCGGAATGGCCGCCACTGAAACTTACTGGTACTACCGCATTTAGCATCATACCAATACCTGGGGGTACAAGACCGTTTTTTCGGTATACCCTATACCCCTGGTGAAAACAAATATCACCGGGTGTGTACGTAGCCCCGCGCCCTCGTGGCAGTACTACCGTATAACGCACAAGATATTTATCACACACACACACACACCCGAGGCGGAATTCTGAGACGATTTTTTTTTTTACGAAAACTATTAACAGGGTAGCGGGCGCCCCCACGTTGGGCGACATCTCATCGAGAGGAGAGGAGGGGCTTTTCGAAGACACATCGCTCGGCGTTACGCACCCCCTCCGTTCTCGAGCAAAACAAGCGGCTTGGAAGTTCGTCCGAGCAGGTGTGTGCCATCGCTAGCGTGCGGTAGTATATATAATTATCACCGGGTGTGTACGTAGCCCCGCGCCCCCATGGCAGTACTACTAGCCGTATAACACGCGAGACTATCACACCCCCCAGGGCGAAATCCTGAGACGATTTTATACGAAAACTACAGAAGGGGGGCGGGCGCATGCAACCAAAATGGCGGCACTGGGCAGAGATCTCGTCGAGAGGAGAGCTTTCCAAAGACACGTCGCTCGGCGTTCGCACCCCCTCCGTTGTCAACCAAAATAATCAACTTGAAGAAACACGTCTGAGGGTGTGCGTGTGCTATCGCTAGCGTGTGCGATATACGGTACGGCTCAGGGACGCAGCAGGGACACAGCAAGAGGTACAAAACGTGCACGCCGATCTAAAATAATGTTTTACAGTCCGTGCACTCGTTAGTCGAGTCCCCACTCTTTTGACTAAACGCTTTCGGGTTTTGTAGTGAATTTTGGGCATTATTTTGGGAACAACACGGCAGTGACATTTTTTGGTGTGTCCTTCCTTCCTCTCGCCAGTCGCACAAGCTCTCGACACGCACCATTTCGCTGACCAGTCGCACAAGCTCTCGACACGCACCATTTCGCTCGCAGTGCTGGTATGCAAGACACGCACTGCAGTACGCTTGTGAGATGTACGTATTGTACCAGTCAGTAGTACCCGTACTTGAGACGGTTTGTGTGAAGGTATGAAATGCACGTTTTTTTCTGAACTCTTCGCGGGTCATGACCCGACCCACGGATCGGGTCAGGAAGATTTTGAAAAGTCTGGGGTCGGATCGGGTCGGGTCGGGTCGGGTCACGAGGTTTTCAAACTCTAACGGTTCGGGTCGAGTCGGGTCGCCCTTACCCGACTCGACCCGACCCGACCCGACCCGACCCACGACGTTTGTGACCCGACCCATGAAAAGCCCTGCAATTTTCGCGCATTGGCAACCTCTTCTCTTCAGGCCGCGGGGCGCAAGCGCTTCTGTCAAAGAAACGTTCGAAGTGAGAGTCGAACGTGTGTCCTGCCGACGACGCCAAACGTGAAGATGTAGCACCTGCCGGGCTATACTGCTTGCTGTAGGAGCGAAAGACCGATCGACTACCCAGCCCAGGCTAATCGTTGCAGAGTAATGCAATATATGCGCTATTTATACCTACTGCTGTATGTACCAGGTATGAGAGTATCGATAGTTCAGAGTGTCGTAGTGCTACTGCCTGCAAGAGTGTTGAGAACAGCAGTAGCAGCATAGACTACTGCCGCCGCAGTATCATACTACAAGCAGTAGTAGACTACTGCTGTCGTATCGTCATGTACGGGTAGTAGACTACTGCTGTATCATCAAGTACGGATTACGTAGAATTTTGCGATGGGTAAAGACTTCAGTATGACGACAGCTCTTACGGGGGGCCATAGTAAATAGGACCAAATATTGTGAGTAAAAGTAGGGAAATATGTAGTTTTTTGTGGGAATGGTAGGTCTTATTTACTATGTTACTATGCATAGTAAATAGGACCAAATATTGTGAGTAAAAATAGGGGAATATGTAGTTTTTTTAGGGAATGGTAGGTCCTATTTACTATGGTCCCCCGTAATACAACAACAACAATACGACGAGTTAAGGTGAAGAACACAGACACATACTCGCGCTCGTGCAGCAACATCTAACATGCGTCCCGTACGTGCATGTCTCTCACGCTCCTCTCCCCTTTGCCTGCCGACAGGCGTCGTGAACTCGGTTGATTTTTTTTTCGTTTTTGGTGCTGCAGTACGAACACGAACAGGACGGAATGCCGTTCCTACCAAAGGGTGCGTAAAAGTACTGATCGGACGATGTGGTAGTGCTGCCTGCCGGCATGCTGGTCTACAACAGCGGTCCTTGCTGCCGCTCCTCACACCCAGTTCGGCAGTTCGGCAACGAGTTTTTTACGGTAAGAGACAGCTTAGTATATAGACGAAAGGTTTTCAGAAAATTGTACAACAAATACGCCAGCTGCTGTGAGTACGAACGATTCAAATGGTCGAAACTCAACTTCGCAAAAGCTGCGTGATTACGCCAGACACGCTGCAAGCTGCGTGACGCGTCAGACACGCTCGTCGGTGCGTGCTTGTTATTTATTCCCTTTTTATTTTTATAATATGGCGTTCGTGAAAAAAACGACGAATGGACAGCAGTAGCAGCAGCAGTGGTACAGCAGCAGTAGTCGATACGCGTCCTCAGTTTCGTAAACTTGATGGTATCACGGGGGAACATAGTAAATAGGACCTACGGTACACATAAACACCTATATATTTCCCTATTTTTACTAACGATATTTGGTCCTATTTACTGTGGTCCCCCGTAAATAGGTCGTTCGCGCTTGTTCTTAAATTCGTATTTCAATCCTGACGAGGGTAAAAACATAAAACGAGGTTAGTTATCGTACAGACTTGGGGAGGGTTTTTGCCTCTGGTCGTAGCCGTCGGCGTGAGATCAACCCTGCCGGAAGCTAACTACAGCAGTACTACAAACAGTCAGTGCCTCCGTATATCAGACGTACCTACTCTATTAATAGGACAAGTCTGCTGCTGCTGCTGCTGCTGCTGCTGCTGCTGCTGCTGCTGCTGCTGCTGCATCCTGGAAAGCTCCACAACAGTAAACAGCTAAAAAGCTGCGGAAAAAGGTTCTGCTGTGCTTGCAACATGGTCTTGACCCGGTATACAAGCAGCTGCGAGAGAAAGTACCGGTAGCTCTTATGTTCAGCGCGCGCGTATCACGCGAATCTTCCAGCTCGTACCCTGCTTTCGCGCAGGGTGCGGCTTACTGCACTACTTGCTGCCGTGCGCAACTATGGGCTTATGACAGCACTGCTGCCACGGGGGACCATAGTAAACAGGACCAACCGTACACACAAAAAAAGTGCATATTTCCGTATTTTTACTATTACGGGGGTCCACAGTTAACGGGACCAAATATTATTAGTAAAAATAGGTAAATATATAGGTTTTTATGTATACCATAGGTCCTGTTAACTATGGACCCCCGTAATATTAATAACCGTATTTGGTCCTACCTGGTATTTACTATGGTCCCCGTAATACTATATGTAAGCTATTTTTTTTATTTGAGGGTCGATCAGAGAAGAAAGAGCTGCTGGCTGCAGTCTTCTCGCGAGAAAAAAGCACGGCACGAACCGCGTAAGGGGGGAGGGGGAATAGGAGCCTATTATGAATACGTGACCCTGGATCTAAGTCACTACTATGACGAAATAGTGAGGCGCGCGAGCGCGAAGCGCGAGCCTTTTCTAAAAATAAAAAGCCTCTTCCTATTGTAACATTATAACGGGTGCCTTGTGCCTTGTTTTTAGTTTCTCTGTAATACGTAGCAATCCGTATTCGCCCAGCATGATGCATCGCAGATTTAAGTACTGCGGGTACTGAGGTCGCGCCTCATTACCACCAGTTTCTACAGCAGTAGTAGTAGTAGTAGTAGTAGTAGTAGTAGTAGTAGTAGTAGTAGTAGTAGTAGTAGTAGTAGTAGTAGTAGTAGTAGTAGTAGTAGTAGTAGTAGTAGTAGTAGTAGTAGTAGTAGTAGTAGTAGTAGTAGTAGTAGTAGTAGTAGTAGTAGTAGTAGTAGTAGTAGTAGTAGTAGTAGTAGTAGTAGTAGTAGTAGTAGTAGTAGTAGTAGTAGTAGTAGTAGTAGTAGTAGTAGTAGTAGTAGTAGTAGTAGTAGTAGTAGTAGTAGTAGTAGTAGTAGTAGTAGTAGTAGTAGTAGTAGTAGTAGTAGTAGTAGTAGTAGTAGTAGTAGTAGTAGTATTAATAGTAACAGTATGGAGAGCGGAAGAAGGGCCAAGACAATAAATGAGAGCGAGAAAAAGAATAATCGACAGACAAAAATAGCTCATTGGTGCGCAAGATGCTGATGATTTGACCGTGACCGTATGACGTGATTGACTAAATGTGATCCACTTCATCGGTTGGTTGGTTCTGCGTGCGCCATGCATGGGAAGACGGGAGATCTGAAGTATGGTCGTAAGTATTGCCCACTCACGATATGTTTTTCCCCGGATGTGCTGTATCATGCGTAGTACCCGTGCAGCCGTCTAGCACTAAAAGAAGAGCATTGGGGATGGGGATGGCCGTACGCTGCTTGTGAATTCCTGGGACGTCGCGCCTTCAGCACTCTGGCCGTATAACGTATAACGTGCCTGGTACTACGTATGTATGAGGTCTCATCGCATCATACTTTTTTTGACGTGCACAACTGCTGCACAGCGCTGAACATGTCGTATGATACTGGCGATGTACTGGGAGCTGGGAGTACTCTGTAGGTACTGGTGTACCAGGTACACAGCAGGGATGTATATACTTGACCAGTCTACGAGTATGCTATCAGGCTTTGAGGTGATGAAGGACAAGAAGGACATAAGGAGAAGGACGCTCGACGGTGACGATGTACGAAGAATACGCCGCCTGGTTCGGATCAGGTTCAGGTAATGACGAGATCCGCGCGCACCCTTTGGAAGTCGGCTCTCTGGGAGGCCAACATGATGATACCGGCCGCTCTGCTCTGTATGATGAGGGCATGAGCGATAGCGCAAGGGTCTGCAAGGTGGAAATCAAAACGTCATTTGCCAATTGCTCTTCCACCTCGCCATGGTGTGAGGCTCGAGCTGCACCGAGGACTACCTACTCTTCGACGACGGAAACGAAAAGAAAGAAAACGCTCGGCGAGGTGATTTGCTCCACTCACCTCCTGCTGCCGCCGCCTCAGCTTCGTAGAACTTCTGGTGAGCTGCTACGACTCCCTCTGCGGCGGCGGCGCAATTTGGTTTTTCTTGAAAAATGACTGGCAGAAAGAGTTCCACCAAAATCATGTTGCTTTGTTATATTTTTATATGCAACAAAATGCGGCGTAATTATTAACGCAGTCGCAATGAATGTGTATCACTCTCACTCGTAAAATCGTCCTGAGGTTGGCCCTCCCTGGTAGGACCTACTAATAGAGAGCCACCGACCCGCAATTGCGTGAAGGAAGGCACGCAGAACACGCGCGATCGACGCATCGCGCAGCTTGCAAGGCTGGGTATCGGCTGTTTTGGTTGTCAAACTTTTACTTTTTGAACGAAAACAGCAGGTACGACCAAACCCAAAACGAGCCGAGAAACAATCGTACTTACTCGCACACGAGAACTGCTGTAAAGCGTGCCCGCCTTGCCCGGTCGGCGATAGTGCACATCTTCCCACGAACACAACAAGGCAAGAGCAGCACAGCAGCAGCGCGAGCGTGAGCGCTAGCAGGAGCAGACGGCTGACCAGGCAACCACTTCCGACGGGCCTTCGATTCACCGCCTAACGCGTACTGGAAAAAAAAACGTACCGGTACCAGGGACCTGTATAATAATAGCGCGTGTATGGACTTCGCCCAGTCGCCGTCGAGCGCAGGCTACGAGCGCTATGTAAGCGAAAGCGAGCACGAGAGCACGGACGGAGAGGGCGATGTTTCTGGGGGTCAGAGGAGGGCCGCCACCGGTACCGACGCCTCTACAGCCGCTTCCGACACGAAGAAATCGGAAGCGAGAGCCCCGGAAGGCTATCGGACGCTTGGAAAAAACGGCCTCAGTAGCAACAGCAGCAGAAACACCGACAGCAACAACAACAACAACAACGACCACAACAACAGCAGCAGCAGCAGCAGCAGCAGCAGCAGCAACAGCAGCAACAGCGGCGGCAGCACCGTCAAGCGTAATATTTCGTACTCGTATAAATCCACGTCTGCTCCTCGTACTACTGCTGCTATGAAAACATCGCTCTTCTCCAGGCTGGCGTTGGGATGGACGAAAGGAAATACCGCCACCACTGCCAATACTACCACCACCGCTGCCGGTGCTGCTGCTGCTGTCGCTGCTACTGCTGTTGTGGCTACCGCTGCTGCTGTGGTCGGCGCTGGGGCGAACCAGCATCAGCAGCAGCACCGTCGTGCCGGCAGCGCCGGCAGGTACAAGGAGGGGAAACACGGGGGGGGCACGCTTTGGAAGGACATACAGGAGGGAAGCCCTAGTGCCGGCGGTGGAGACGGGCGAGGATTTGGCGGCGGCGGTGGCGGCGGAAGCAGGTGAGAATGAGCTGTCTTTTTATCCTTTACCATGACACGTCGGACAGATCGTCTACAGATTATCGATTCCTGACATGTAAGATCTACGGCAGCAGTATATACTGCTGTAGCTCATGCATTGCCGGGCGGGAGCCGCATGATCTGCCTGATCTACGTACTAAACTCTAGGGCGAGTTTGCTGGGTCGGATCTGTACTGCTGTACAGATCCTGCACAGCATCTCGCGTATCGGCAGGATAGGATCTAAATGATCTGTAGATGATCTACTGTTAATAGGTACTATATTGTAGATAGATCGTGGCCTGTGCGAGGTGTGGTACATTTCGTATACCTACGTAGAAGCTACTCCTCTGCAGTACCCACGGGTACCATATGGTGTTTACAGCAGTACAGCAGTGATTGGTATTATTAGTTCAGCAGTACTATTAATATTATTAATATTACGGGGGTCCATAGTTAACAGGACCAATGGTATACATAAAAAAAAACTATATATTTATTTACCTATTTTTACTAACAATATTTGGTCCTGTTTACTGTGGGCCCCCGTAATAGTAGACACTCCTGAAAGAAAACGTGGACTGACACAGAAAGGCAGGCTGAGATTTGTCTTGGAAGATATAAGAGTTTCGGGTGTTTTTACACTCGAGTTAGTGCAGATCGCACCCGTTCTGAAGTAACAAACCCAGCTTCGACCAGCTTTCCTGTTTCTCACTATATACCGCACCAATACGAGCGTACCACTGCTGTTGTGGTAGGAATAGGTATCTTGTACTGGTAAGTTGCTGGCTGCAATACCAACGGATACCAACGGCATTATTGTCCCGTGGACGGTCGATCCCGTCTTGTGCGTCTACGTACAGCTGTCTGAGATGTCTGATATGTCTACTGCTGTTGCTGTCTGATACGAGCGCGTATTACGAACACAGAGTGCGTAAATCTACAGTTAGTAAATGGTCGTTCGGGAATCTGAATATAGTGTCACCAAAACCATCAACAATCAACGACACCAGTAACACCGATGAGACTATACCCGCACAAACATACCTGGTATAGCAGTAGTATGGGCTCGCCAGAAAAAAAAAAAAAAAAAAAAAACCCGACCAATCTGGTCAAGACACCGTCCTTAAGGGCGCAACCTTGAGCATAACAATAGCCTATTCTATACTGGTACATGGTACGTCCCTGGCAGGGTTTTGTGTGGCGCTCGCCGCTGAGCACGATTTCTTTACCCAATTTTTCGTGTATACGTATAATTTTGTGTTCTTATTTTTCTAGTCTTGCTTGTGTTGTTGTGTTCTCGTACCCAGTACGCTGGCACTTCACTTGCTTGACCCTTGAATTTGCGATTATTTTTTTTGTTTTTTTGTTCTTCCTCTGCCTCACAGTCGAAGACCGCAGAATCAGGGGTTGGTGCGAAAGGACCACGCGGTTGAAACGAGGGAACATATTGATCGGGCGGGGGGGAAATGGTGCAAAGTTTATTAAAAAAACAGTTTCGGCATTTCCGACTATGCCATGGCCGAAAAAAAATCTCATCTAAAAACCATTTTCTCAACTTGCAAAATCCAGTGTTCAGTATATCTCTAGGATAAGGAATCAGGACGGACACTGGGTGTACTGATGAAGCTGGGTATATAGAAAGGACGATTTAACGTGAAGACAACAACACACGATCGTCGCGCCCCCCAAAATGTCAGCCTTGTCTCTTTTTTTCTTTCTTTCTTTCTTGTTCCGTGGGGCATGTACTGCTGCTGCTGCTGCTGCTGCTGCTGCTGCTGCACGGTGATTAACTCCAACAGCGATACCGACGCTAAACACTACACTATTACGGGAGTCCATAGTTAATAGGACCTATGGTATACATGAAAACCTATATATTTACCTATTTTTACTAACAAAATTTGGTCCCGTTAACTAGGGACCCCCGTAATAGACACGAACACGAACACTGACAGTGACACCACCGACACGAAAAAAAAAAAACCCGCAACCTGGTACTTACGTAGGCCGGACGAGTGCGAAAGCGCGGCAGGCGGCGGGGCCGGGGGGGACAGCTTTCGCGAGACTTTGGCGGCGGGGCTGTCAATGGGACCACCTTCTTCCGGGCTTAAAGGGTGAGAAACAAGCGACTCGCTCGTTCGACGGTTACCGTTCGCCGCTCACCTGGTGAACGCGGAATTACGGGAAACGCAGCGGCAGCAGGACGTACTGAGGCAGTAAGACGTGCGTCACGGCGATAGGGCGTACTTGAGAAACGGGACGTACAACAGAGTAGGACGTAGAGCGGTAGGACGCACAGCAGCAGGGCGTTCGACAATTAGGCGTACAGCAGTACGACGTGCCTTGTGAGATTCGGTAGGAGCCACAGTCGTCGAGACAGCAGTACAGGATGTAACCGGTGCAGCAGTGGTAGAGCGTACGGCGGGATGTGCAACAGGACGCACAGGAGGACTTGCACGGAGCAGTCAGCATGGCCATCACCAGGACGTGCAACAGCAGGGGGTCCGCGTAAAACGAAGCACAATAGGATTGCACCGCAGTCAGTAGGACGTGTAGACAGTAGGGCAGTAGGGCAGTAGGGGGGTAAGATGTGCTGGTACCGCAGTAGAATGTACAGTAGACAGTACAGTAGGCAGTACAGTAGACAGTACAGTAGACAGTACAATAGCACAACATGCCATAGAGCGCGTCGCAGGCAGCATGGCGTATAGCAGTAGCCAATAGGACGGACTGATAGTAGTCAGTAGGACGGACATACGACAGGACGCGAAGGCCATACAGTCAGTAGCAGGACTTGCTGTGAGACGTGCAGTAATCTAGAACTTGTTGTCCGTACGCTTCAACTGATTGTACAACAAATTTACCTGCAATGTTTCGATCGCGCAGGTTAAAAACATCCCTCCTCGTCGACGACGATGATTTTAACGTCTGCCCGACGGTGAAAGGCCGCCCGCCGGGCAGCAATGGGCGTGCAGGCGGCGGGAAGGGGGGGGGGGGACAAATGGGACGGGATAGCAGGGACAGAAACAACAACACCCCTTGCGGTCCAGCAGGAGGAGGAGGACGAGAGGGCATTGCCGGCGCGGGAGGGGGCAGGGAGGGGTCCGGCGAGGTCTTGGTGGGCGTGTGGGATGAGGCGAGCGCGGGAGACCTGAAGGCGTTATCTCGGGCGCTGGGTCCGGGGGGGGGGGGGGGGGATGTTAACGCCTGCAAAGTGGATGGTAAGTGAGAGCGGCGACGCTGTTGAAAATTGTTGCGCAACGAGCTATGCCAAGTAGAACCCGCGCAACCTGCCCAAAACAAAACAACTCAACTCTAAAAATATCGGGAACTCTTAAACCCTCTCTACATACCGCAAGAAGCAGTTTTTAAAGCTACTAAATAGACTACTTCGAAGTACAACCGTTAAGTATTGAAAAAAAATTAACATGAAAAACTACAACTACTATTGCAGAAAAAAAAGGGCACCGCTTCGTGGCAAAATACCTGGTACAACTTTTAACGTCCGCATCAACGCTTGCAACGGCAGGGTGGACCGCGCTTCACAGCGCCGCCCACGCAGGGCACGGGCCAGCGGTGTCCCTCCTCCTACGGAGCGGGGCGTCCGCGGCCTGTCGCGCCAGGCGTGGCTGGACCCCGCTCCACTCGGCCTGCATGCGAGGGAGGGGGCAGACGGCGAGGGTACTTCTCACCACTGGCGGCGCCGACGCGAACGCTCGGGCCGCTGATCAGGTGTGTTATTGGGGTGTGGGAGCGGGGGGGGGGGGGAGGAGGGGGGGTACTCATTTGTTGCTTTGCCTTGGTGATTTGACCGTTGAGAGACGGGTGACGGTCCCTGCTCGTAATAGAGACACCTCCAACATCTGGGCGCTCATTACGTTGTTTCCATACACAAATACTTGCAATGTTTTGCTAATCTTATCCCCCTTCCTGTTTCGCCGCTTGTGGCTACCATCTATCTCCTAGGGTAGCGATCGTTTCTCTCGCTGCTGCCTAGTGGTACCAAACTGCTCCATGTCGCATTCGTCTGTTTCCCTCGTCTCCTCTTCTAACACATCCATCCCGTTCCTCCTTGTGCATTTCACATTCTCCTACTGTGTGAATCTCTACTCTCTATTGCTTTGCCACACGGGCACATCTGCGCATCTACCCGCGACTACTGGTATACCTCCTTCTCCTTCCTGGCAGGTCCAGGTCGCCATGTTGGGGTGGGCGGGGGGGGGGGGGGGGGGGGGGGACTCGGACGTTGTGTGGAGGCGGCGATAGTTGCGGTGTACGTTTTACGGTGTGGTTCTGTTTGGCTAATATATATTTTTTTTCGTTTTTAACGAAACAAAATATAAGGTCGGCATGTATAGCAGCAGCAGCAGTCCAGCAGTATGTGGTGGCGGGCATAATTATCTTGCCGAGGGCGAAGGCAAGGCCGCCATTTGTTTTGTTTGACGCCGCCCCGAGGCCACAAGACAGAAAACGCCTTCCAACGGCCGCACCGTTTTTAATATTTTTGCAGCAGCAGCAGCAGCAGCAGCAGCAGCAGCAGAGATAAAGAGATAGAGAGATCGAGCGCTGTCGCCGCCGGTGCTGCTTGATTTGAGATCGGGGGAAGAGAAAATATCAGGGGTCTGCACAGGTCATGACCAGACCCGCGGGTCGGGTTCAGGAGCTGTTCAAAATATCACGGGCCGGGTCGGGTCTGGTAAGGAGGTCTTATAGCACGGGTCGGGCCGGGTTACCCTGACCCGACCCGACCCGGCTCGCGAGATTTTAACCTGACCCGTGTAGAGCCCTGGAAATATATTTTTTCCGCGTTGGCGTGGCAGCGTTCGCGGCATAAATGCAACGAGTCCTTCAAATTTTCACACTCTTGTCTTCGGGTTTTGACCATGAATGTGGCGTCGTCTCCCTCCTCCCCCCCCCCCCCCCCCCCCCCCCCCGACCTCGCCACCGTCTTCGCCCATCCCCCCCCGCCCCTCCTGGTGAAAACCCGACACGCTCCGTCCCGGCATTGTAGGGATGGATGCGAGGGTCGATGGTCATACGACTACGGCCATGCATGATAGTGAGTACACCCCCCCCCCCCCGCCCCCCCCCCCGCCCCCCCCCCTCCCTCCCCCAATTGCGTCGCGTGTTTCAGCGAACTCCGCTGCACTTCGCGTGCGAGGCGGGTTCGCCGGAGTGCGTGAAGGAGCTGCTTCACTCGGGCGCGGCGCCGAACGTGTGCGATCAGGATGCGAGAACGCCTCTCCACTTCGGTGAGAGGGGGAAGGGGTTTACAGCAGAGAGAGAGAGAGAGAGAGAGAGAGGTACCGTGCATCACCAAGGGGGCAACACAACCCTTTCCATTCTACAGCAGTAGGATAAAAATTCCGAGACGATGTTTTTTTTTTTTCAATTTTCTTCCGAAAACCAGGGGGGGGGGGGGGGGGGGACCACCAGCGAGCACAAGGACGAAAAGGGTGGGTGTCTCCCGGAAAATATCTCGACGAGCGTTCAATCCGTTTTAGTAACGGCGTTTTGAGCTTTCCGTGTTCACAAGAAACAATCATCGGAGGGGGGGTGTGCTACCGCTATTACGGGGGTCCATAGTTGATAGGACCTATGGTATACATAAAAACCTATAGATTTACCCATTTTTGCTAACAATATTTGATCCTGTTTACTATGGTCCCCCGTAATAGCGTGTTACATG
Organism: Macrocystis pyrifera; assembly: GCA_031763025.1. NCBI lineage: Eukaryota > Phaeophyceae > Laminariales > Laminariaceae > Macrocystis > Macrocystis pyrifera. The sequence continues at coordinate 9,024,848 of JASSKH010000004.1, forward strand.
GTGCCAGGGATGGATGGGATGCCACATGTACATGCTAAAGCATGCGCTTGGCTTTTGCTGGTCGTTCGCAGCACTTGCTGGGGCGTTGACTTTCTTGACGGAATGGTCGCGTGATATTTTGACGGGTTGGTGGTTAGACTTTCGACAGAAGACTGACTTGGCTGGTGGTTAAGCTTCTGTGTGTGTGTACCTGGTATGCAGTTTTTACGTGTGTGTGTGTGTGATCGGTTTGTTTTTGTTGAACTCCCGTTGCCCCGAGAACGCCGCTTCATTTTGGTCAAGATTTTAGAGAGATGAAAAGGACAAGACACGTATATGCCAGGTATCATGTTCTGGTATGAATAAGGCCGGCCTTTATCTTCCCCCTTTTTGATCGAGGATGGGTAAGAACGGTCGTTTGGCCGAGTCGTGACAAAGTTTTTTCTGTCTTCGGGACCGTGAGGCGGGCTACACAACATGCACACTTGACTAGCGTTGTAGGTATCAACCCTTCCCACCTACCTCCCTATACACCCAGCCACCCATCCATCCCCCCCCCCCCCTTCACCATCCCCCCCCCCCCCCCCCCCCCCCCCCCCCCCCCCCCCCCCCCCCCCCCCCCATCCGCCGGCCTCCCTCCCTCCGTCCCTCCCTCGCCAATGCCGCCGCTCTCCCCGCTAAAAATGTCGAATAATGTTGAAAACAAACGTTCCTAAAAAATGTGAAACGCATGAAAACAAAATAAAAAACAAAACGAAACCACACGAAACAGCCTGCATAGATGGGTCGACCGAGTGCGTCAAGCGCCTGCTCTCCGCCGGTGCCTCCCCCTTCCCGCCGGACGCTTGGGGTCGCGACCCGGCCGCGGTGGCCCGCCAGCTCGGCCGGGCCGGGCCCCTCCGGCTCCTGGAGGCCGCTGGAGCAACGTCTTCTTCTTGCTCGTCTTCGTCGCCGGCAGTTCTGGCAGCAGCAGCAGCAGTGGTAGCGAACGGTAGCAAAAATTCAGGCGACGGTGGTGGTGGTGGTGGTGAGGGTGGTCAGGGTGAGGGTAAGGACGGGGGTGGGGGGGACATCAACGGCGGCGGTGGAGGGGGGGGGGGTAAGGGGAGAAGGTCTTGCCAGAGGGGGGGGGGATGAGGAGGAGGACGGGGTGGTGGGGGGGGGTGGGAGGGGTGGAGGGGGAGCTGGGAGCTGGGGCCGGGGGACAGGCGGCCGCGTCTGGTAACCGCTGGGTGGTGATGAATGAGAGCGGTCGCATGCTGGAGAGGGCGAGCGGCAAGGTAATTTTTATCGCGGTGACGTGAGGGGAGGGGTAAGGTGGGAGGGGGGGCGAAGGATGGCTGGCTGGAGGCGCCGAGTAGAGACTTGAACAGTCGTTGTTTTCGTTGGCGGCCAGCGGCCAGCAGCCCGCGCGATCCAGGGCCCTTTTGCGTTTCCGTGTGTTGAGCTCACGGATAGTGTGTGTTGCTCGGTTTTGATCCGGATGTGTGCATGTTTCTCTTCGTGCGCGTGTTGGGCTTAGGCGTCGCTCCTGTTAGCGTACGCGATGTGTTCAGCGCGTGCGTTTACGTGTGTGTGTATGTGCTTGTGTTGGGTGACCAATGTGTTCACGTCCCCGTGTGTGCGCGCGCGCTCGTGTCGCGACTGTTTGTTCAGGTGGCGTTTTTTGTCAGGTCGCTGGCGCTCTTCCTATAGAATAGAATAAAGGTTTACATTCCCGAAAAGTACTATTTACGGGGGACCATAGTAAACAGGACCGAATATTGTTCGTAAAAAAAATATATATATATATCTATAGGGTTTTTTATGTGTGCCGTAGGTCCTATGTACTGTGGTCCCCCCGGAGTACCAGGTATGTCTATGGTGTGGCCGCTACACCTGAGTCCCGTAGGGGTTAACGATAGCACGCCTTTCTGATCGCGCGCGCGTGTGTGTGCGCGCGTTTGGTGCCGCCCATTTTTTGGTCAGGTGGCATTATTCAGGTCGATGGCAGCGGCGGCGGACTGGGCGAACGGTCTCGACATCACCAGCGGGTCGTTCCAGGTTGCGGAGGTGGCTCCGGCCAGGCGCAAGGCATTTGAGAAAGAGGTGTGGGTGTGCGCCTTGTGCGGCTTGTGGTTCGTTGTTCTGTGTCTGTGCGTGTTTGTTATTATATACAGTTAGGTGCGCAAGAAGTCCACGATTGGGGGGGGGGGGGGGGGGGTGTTGTTGTGATTGCGTGGCTGCGTGGTGTGTTTGTTTGTTTGTGTCCATTTGCTTCCGTGTTTTGTGTGTATATCATATGTGTCGCAAGAGTTGCCAGGTGCTTGGTATGTGTTTGTGTTGTTTTCGTGCTTTGTGTGAGTGTGCGTCCATTGTTTGTGCTTATTTTGTGTAAGTGGGTGTGTGTCCAGGACTTGTATATGTGTTTGTGTGGGTGTGTGTCCACCACTTGTATGTGTGTCTTGTGTACCGTATACTGTTACGTGGGACCATAGTAAATAGGACTAAATATTGTCGGTAAAAGTAGTGAAATATACAGGTGTTTGTGTGTACCGTAGGTCCTATTAACTATGGTCCCCCGTAGTGTAAACACACACACCCTAGGACGAGTTTCCGAGACAGTGTTCTCAGTGCCTCGAGGGCGGAACGCACAACAAAAGTGGTGACTTCTGGACATATTTCGACGAGGGTCTGTCAGTAGACGCATCGCTGCGCGTTAGCACCTTTCCCCGCTATCGAGAAGATCAGCTCCGAAGTTCAGCCGAGTGGGGGGTGTTATCCCCGTCACCCGTGTGATGCGGTAGCTGTCTCTGTGTGTCCCGTGATGTGGATGTGGGCGAGTAGGTGTGTAGGAGTGTTTGGGTCCGTGTGTCGTGTGTCGTGTGTGTGTTTGCTGTTGTTGCTCTTCTTCTCGTGTTTGGCTCATCGCCACGATGCAGCCCGTGGTGACCGGACAGGCTCCGAAAAACTGTTGTAAAGTGGGACATTACCTCTCAAGGAGGAAAAAAACCGAAACCGAAAAAAAATTAAGTAGCACGATTGCTTCTGTGACAACTTTGTGTAAGTGCGCAGGGTGTGCGTGTCCCTAGCCCTACCCCCACACCCCTGCTGCCGCCAATGCGCCCGGCCTATCCCCGCGTCGCCCTCCAGATCGCGTTTGAGATAACGGGGGGAGGCACGGCCAGCGAGGAGGAGGCGGAAGATAAAGAGGACCCCCAATGGGCGCGTTACAGGAGGCAGAAGCTAGCGGCGGCAGCAGCGGCGGCGGCGGCAGCGAAGGGAGGGGGGGGGGGGGTGGTGGAAAGAAGAGGAGGGGCGCGTGGACGGCGGCGGCTCAAAGGTAGGCCTTTCGTGCGTCCCTGTGCCTCTGTGCGTGCGGGGTGAGTGCGCGACGTGCCCAGCCGAGTGTCGGGGCGGGGCGGGGTGGGGGTCGCGGGTCGTGCGCGCGGTGGTATGTCGTGCGTGTCGTGTCTTGTGTGTCGTTTGTTTTGTTGTGTATGTGTCGTGTCTCTGCGTTTGTGTGTGTCGTGTCTCTGTGTTTGTGTGTGTGTGTGTGCCGTGTGTCTTGTGTTTGTGTGTGTGTCGTTTTTTGTTGTGTGTGTGTGTGTGTGTCGATTGTGTCTGTCGTGCGTGCTATGCGTGCCTTGCTCTTCGTCTATTTTTCTGTGCGTATGTCGTGCGAGTCGTGCGTGTCGAGCCGCTTTTTTTTTGTGTGTGTGCTGTATCGTTTGTGTCGGGCGAGTCAGTCGTGAAGGGGGGCGGCGTCGCTTATTAGGTGGGGCGCAAGGTGGGTGGCAGGACGGGTGGGCGGGAATCGGTGTTGCGTTCGTTAGCCCTAGCTCAAAATTACACGATGGCGGCGGCTCAAAGGTAAGCGCGCGTATGCGCGCTTGCGCATGCCGGGCGCTCGAGTTCTCTCGCCGGGGAGAGGAGCGCGCAGTGCTTCTTGCGTCGTGTGTCGTGTTTCGTCTGTCGATTTGTGGGACTGTAAGGGGGGGGGGGGGGAGCGTTGTCGCATGCAAAGGGTGCCACATTGTGGAGTGAGGTGCATGTCGAACGGCCGGCGGCGCGCGTCCATTTTTAGCCGTGTAAGAGCCCGCTCGCAGGTTCCAGGTATGTGTTACCAGAGTTGTTTTCGACGGCTTGAGGTCGTCCGCCCTGCCTTCCTGCCTGCCCTGCCTGCCTGCCTGCCTGCCTGCCTGCCTGCCTGCCTGCCTGCCTGCTTGCCTTGTTCTGGATTATTTCGTTTGAGATTGTGTGTTTAAGGTGCTTGCTCTCACACGTGTAATGGACCGATCTTTCCCTCCTCTTTCGCCCCCCCGCCCCCCCCCCCCCCCCCCCCCCCCCCCCCCCCCCCCCCCCCCCCCCCCCCCCCCCCCCCCCCCCCCCCCCCCCCCCCCCCCCCATTGTGCAAGCAATATCTGCCTGGTCAGTGAAAACCTGACGACGTGCTCCACCCCGGCATTGTAGGGGTGCGAGGGTCCGTGGTCATACGACTACGGCCATGCATGATAATGAGTACACCTCCCCCTCCCCGTTTTTTCTCTCCGTATGTGCGTGCGTTTCTTGTGTGGCACGGAACCAACAAAAAAGGCGAGATGAGGAAGAAGAGCGGTCACACGTGTCGGCAGTGGCGAATAAGCTCCGAGACGTGAAAGACGAGGCGGACATGCACCGCCAGAAGGCCTTATCCCTGGAGCGCGCGCTAGAGGACGTCCTGAAGAATTACGAGATAGCCGCCGCTGCCGCCGCCGCCGCCGCCGCCGCCGCCGCCGCTGCTGACGTTGGTGTTGGTAGTGTTGGCGGTGCTGATGGTGCTGATGCGGGCGGGTCGAGCGCTGGAGCGGCGGCAGAAGAGACGGGTGCAAATGATGATCGGTCAGCGGCGGCGGAGTTGGCGACGTTCGGAGCTGCTGCCGATGCCCCCTCGTTGTTGCTCGGCGTTGGCGAACCACGGCCACCAACACCACCACCGGCGGATTCCGATTCCAATTCCGAATCGGAACTGCTGAAGAATCAATCGACATCCGTACACGCCGCCGCCGAGGCCCCTTCATTGTTGGCAGGCGTCGATGAACCACAACCGCCGCCGCCGCCGCCGCAGGCCGGCTCCAATTGCGAATCCGAATGCGCAGCCGATGCCCCTTCGTTGTTGTTGGGCGTCGGACGACGCGGTTCGGACGAAGATAACGGCGATGTTGATGTTGAAGTTGAAGCTGAGGTTGACGATAATGCGGTCGACGTCACCGATAACGACACCGACGAAGACCGCGACAGCAGTGACAGCAGTGACAGCCGTGACAGCCGCAGTCGCCACGACGGCCGGGTTCAGGGCGGCGATGGCCGAGACGGGCCGGGAGAAGACCTCATTGCGCTGGACGATGAGGTCTGCGTCAACGGCGCGGGCGGCGGGAGCGGGACTGGTGGCGATGGTGGCAGCACGACCCAAGATTCCCGAGATCCTCCCGGCATGGGTTTGACGAAACAATTTTCGGCGTGCGGAACCAAGAAACGGGAACGAGGAGGAGAAGGAGGAGCAGGAGGAGCAGGGGGAGGGGGAAGAGGGGGAGGGGCGGGGCGGAGACGCGGACGCCGACGGCGACGCCGACGCGTGCGGTGTGCAGGCGCTGCTGCCTGTAGGCGAAGAAAACGCGAGCGGCGACTTGGACGACTCGGACGACGATGCCGCCGCCCAAGAGAGGCTTGCCGGTTGGCTGTCGGGGCTGAAGATTCGCCGGCCGGACGCGGCGCGGTACGCCCGCAGCCTGGTCGCCGACGGCTTCGACAGCGGAGAGGTGCGGTTTTATATAATACCGTGCCTTGTTCCCTTCCCTCCCTAAAGAGTAAAAATGGTGGTGTATTCCAGAAGAGAAATATCGATATACATTAATGCCTGGTGATAACATGACGGTTTTTCCAGAAGAACTATTACGGGGGTCCATAGTTAATAGGACCTATGGTATACATAAAAACGTATATATTTGACTATTTTTACTAACAGTATTTGGTCCTATTTACTATGGTCCCCCCGTAATAGTTGAACCTGGCAGAGAATTTCAATCGTTGCGCTCATTCCGATGGCGATCGCGATCGCATTCACTCACCTTGTGGTGCCGCCGGCTGATACTACAGCAGCAGAATATCATGGTGGCCTTGCGGCTATTACGGGGGTACATAGTTAACAGGACCTGTGGTATTCATTAAAACCTACATATTTACCTATTTTTACTAACAAAATTTGGTCCCGTTAACTATGGACCCCCGTAATATAGCTATTATTTATCGTGTCTGTTTTCGATGGCCGGTTGTACCGCTGCATGATGTGCTGCATGTCCACATTGCGCCGCTGCGTACGCTGCTGTATCAGCATGCGCACGAAACGCGCGCGCGTTGAACGGCCAATGCCTGCACACACCCCGACGTGTGCAAACACTATGTTCGCCCTCCCAAATGATCTACATACAACCCCCCCCTCTCCCAAACTGACACTGATTGTTGTTTCGCGTCCGCTTGTTGTTGTCCTGCTTCGTTTGTCTGTTTGATTTTTGGTTCCCGTCACCTTTTATTCTTGAATGCTGCTGCCCTTGGCCCTTACGTGCTGATTTTATCGTTTCACGTGCTTCGCTTGATTTGTCACTGCCCCCGTGCTTGTTTCGCCTCGCTGTTGTCGCCGTGCTCGTTTGGTTTTTTGCCTAGGCGTTGCGAGGCGTGCTCGAAGAGGACTTGGTGCAGTACGGGATGAAGAAGGGACACGCGAGGCTCGTCGTGCGAACTCTGGCCGAGGGCTTCAGCCTGTAGTGCCTACAGCGGTGTAGTCTGTGCGGTAGGACTGAGAAGGGCGACTACATGAAGAAAACACACACACGCACACATACACACTGTGGTGTCTGTGAACCATGTGTGGTGAGGCTTAAAAAAAGGAGGCGATTACTTGAAAATTACGTACACCCATACACAAGGGCTCCGGAGAGAGCTCCCGTCTGGCTCTTGCGCCGTCCGCATCGCGTGAAAAGGCGATTGCATCGCAGTCGCAGCCACAGACCGGCAAAAGCGGGTAGGGTTCCACCTTTCGTTTTCCCTCGTTTCGGCGCTGTAGCTTTGCTCTCGCTTTTTGTACGACGTATAGTACCACTCACTGCTGTTTCTGTAGTTTCGTTTTTTCTTAGTTGTTTCAATCTAGTGTACTACTACGAACTGCTGACGTGTTTCGTAGAGACATGCTTTTTTGGGTCGCGTGGGATTAGACCTGCACGTTTTGTCTGGGGGACCCATTGTCGGTACGGTACATGCTGCTTGGGAGCGGATGTTGGCACGAATTTCGGGAACGATTGAGAATACCCACGGCATACCGCGGCACACCGTGGGATGTCCCCCACACGTTTCGGACACCATTGGGTGCACGAAGGGTTTCCGTGGAGATTGGCCTCGGGACCCAGAGGGAATGAGCAACCAAATAACGTCATCACTGCTTCTGTCGCCACGATGGTTTGGAACTCTTGTTGGGTGCATGTTTTTTTTTGGGACGTCGTTCGGTGCGAAGCTTGGAATTTGGAACGATTTTTTCGACGCGCTCTTCTTAAGGTATAGGGGACGCACCTTTTTGTTTTTTAGCCAAAACGTTTTTATAATTTTCGTTACAAACCTACCCGTGTATAAGTCATGGGAATGGTCATCGGGTTACGTAATCCTTTCAGGGCAAACTACATTCCCGTTTTTGAGGACGAACCACTCGAAGTCTGAGTATTACGGTGGACCATGGTAAATAGGACCAAATTTTGGTGGTTAAAAAAAGGTAAAAATATAGGTTTTTTTTGTGTGTGCCATAGGTCCTATTTACGATGTTATTGTCCCCCGTAATAGTTTGTCCCCAAAACGGCAGTACAGCAGTCCTAAAAGTGTTTTGTGGGCGTTTTTCTCTAAAGCCAGTTTTTGGGGTGATGGCAGAGCTCTTGAAAAGTAAGTGAGCAGCCTCAGAAAACTAGAGATGCTCCCGACCTTAGTATTACGGGGGGCCATAGTTAATAGGACCTATGGTATACATGAAAAAATATATGTTTACCTATTTTTACTAACAATATTTGGTCCTATTTACTATGGGCCCCCGTAATAGCATGCCGTTTTTTTTTTTTTTTTTTTTTATTTTTTTACGGCACACTACGTACGTATTGGGCTTGAGGTTGATTCATGCACGGTTTCGGCCCGCTCGTTTCCGTTTTTTTCGCCTGGCCAGTGCTACGGTTTTAAGCTGTAAACTGCTGTACCGGGTAGTCAATTCAGTGTCTTATTCATGCACGGTTTCGGCCGCTCGTTTTCGTTTTTTTCGCCTGGCGAGAGCTACTACGGTTTTAAGCTGTAAACTGCTGTACCGGGTAGTCCATTCAGTGTCTTGTCTTCGTAGACCCTTGGCGTTAGATAAAGGTGTGTGTGCTCTTCACATTGAACCGTTATTTCTACCCGTTGGTATCCAGCGAACCCAGAACCAGTGTCCGTGCAGATTCTTCGTCCTAGACATGAACAAAAATAGCTCCGTGGTCTCGGCTCATTTTGTTTTTTTTCGTGGAGTTCGTACGACTATGAATGCTACAGCTAGCTGTAAGCTGTCAAATGTGTAGCCGATTGAGTCTCTTGTCTTGTACGAGACCCTGGGGTCACAAAGGTACTTGGTATTATAGTATCACCAGTCGAGCAACAATAGCAAGTGCAAGGTATTGATAGCGGCTTCCTCGTTTCTGTCCCTCCCGCACTAAGAAGACGTATGGTGGTGCTATTGATTTACACAAAATGAATGTTGCGGTCAAGCTGGTGTAATCCCTGTAAAAATAAATAAATGGTTTCACGAGCGAAAATCGGAAACCTTCGATGATGTGTGTGGTGGTTTTGGCCCGTCGGCCTGGCTTGTCCTTCCAATGTGAGGGAGATGTCTGGATGCCGAACGGAAAGCCTCTGTTGTACCAGTCGTCGGAAGGTTCGAGGCTCGTACCGCTGAGCGGCTTGACGCCCTCAAGGCGTTGGTGAGGCTGTCATCTCTCTCCGTGTTTCCGCGGTTGGTTCCTTTCGTACAGCGGATGTATGTATGCAGCAGCAGCCTTGTACTTGTGCATCCAGGCAATCGATTCCAAGGACGCCCTCCTTGCAATCGAACGCTGAACATGCCCACAGCCGTTCTCACTCCAGCAGCAGCAGCAGCAGCAGCAGCAGCAGTTGTACAGCAGCAAGTAAGTAGTAGTTTTCGAACCAGACCATCACGCACTCAAAGTGTACGTTATGCCATGGGGAAAATTCCCTTGTCAGGGCTCAGTCCAAAATGTGCAGCATTCTTTACCACTACTAACATACGATTAATGGTAGTTCGCAGCAGCATCTATCTCTCCATATGACGGTGGCTTCGGCAGCTCTGTGGAGAGTCGTAGGCGTCTCTCGCAGCAACAGCTCAAGATGACCATGGCCCCGGCAGCTCTGCGGGGCATCTCGAACCTCAGTCGTTCGTGGTCTTCGCTCGATGGTCCTGAAGGCCCCCGCAGGTCCGCAAACGCTTGCGAAAATCAAGGCTCACAACCTGTTAGCGGGACCCCTCCGCATGAAGCGTGTGGGTACGGCTTTTGAAGTTACGGCAGAAAAAGTCTACAGAGGGGCAAAAGCATTGTCAGATCGGGAATAGCCGGCTGGTTGCATGAGCTCCAGCTCCGGCCGGAATAATACGAAGTGCTCGGACCAAGTGCTCGGAGGTCAGTCGTGTTGATTGTCGGTGGTGTTCCAAGCTGACAGGATTACGAGGAGAAGATTAAGCGAAGTCAGAGAGTGTGCGAGCAGGAACACGCCAGTCGCCAATTCGAGCAAAAAAAACTCGTGTGCATCCCTTCAACTACACATACACGCCTTCCATGTACGTCAGGATTCAATCCCATGGGGACCTGCTTACAGCAACAGGCAATCCAGAAGACCCGTGACCTTCGTTCGTCTGTGGTGCCCTTCTTGGAGTTCCCTAGAATCTGAAATACTAATACTCCACGAAAAAAAAACGGCACTTTGGTGTGGCGCATATCTACGAAATTGGCAGTTGGTACATTGTACCGCGTCGCTTCTACCGCCGTAGCAGCTTGTGTCGCCGTCGCTTGCCTCGTTATAGGCGACGAGGTTTGCCGATCAGCGACTCGGTGGGCTACTGGCTACTACTGTATTAAAAAAAGGTATATAGCCATCCTCAATAATGATCTGTCTATCGTTCCCGCTTCCCTGCCCCCCAACTATATGTTCTCCTCCTCCTCCTTCTCCTCGCTCTATCTCTCCCTCTCTCTCTCTCTCCATTGTCCTCTTCCTACCCACACCCCCCCCTTCCCTCCCTCCCTCCCTACACCCCCCCCCCCCCCCCCCCCCCCCCCCCCCCCCCCCCCCCCCCCCGCTACACCGCCTTATCGTGCCCCTCCTCCTCCTGCTGCTGCTCCCAGTGCCCCCGCACGCCGCCGACCCTCGGCCTCTCCAAGCCGGACCATCTCCCTCCTCCACCGTCTGTTCTGCCTCAGCACGTCCTGCTGCAGCGCTTCCCAAAGCCGCTGAAAAGCGCCGCGATCGCCCCCTTCCTCGAGCCGCGCCCACACCTGAACAGCCGCCCGGGCCGCCGCGGCACCCCCCCCCCATTCCGCCCATTCCGCCGCGCCGTGGACTTCCAGCTCGAAGGCGAAGAGAGGTGAAGGCTGCTGTTGCTGCTGCTCCCGTACCCCCGCGGCCGATTTGGTAGGTGTACGCGCCTCGCACTGGAAGCGGCTTGCCGGTTTTTTTCTCGGTTGCGGCGGCGGCGGCGGCGGTATCGGCGGCATCGGCGGCGGTTTTTCCAGCGGAACCGGCGGTAGCGTCGGCGTGTCGCATGGTGGGTGGGCTTGCGAAAAAGCCGCTGTCATAAGCGAGGAATTCGTCCTCGTAGGCAGCCACCATCATGATATCGGCCTGTGCGGGCGGAAAGGGTAAGGGAGGGAGAGAGGGAGGGGAGGGAGGGAGGGGGGAGGGACAGAGAAGGAGGGACGGAGGGGGGGAGAGGGAGGGAGGCATGCGTGGGGAGGGAGGAGGAGGGAGAAGGGGGAGAGAGCGAGAGACACACAAGACAGACGGACAGACGGATAGAGAAGAAGCGTCAGGCAGGGGGCATAGGAAAACGTCATTTAGAGTTCCTACTGTTGGGCCTGATCCGACGATAGCAGCACGTATCACGATAGCAGCACGTATCTATATGACCCTTCCGAACAAAGAGGCTATACACGCGCTCCTCTTTACCGTAGCCCCCATATGTGATTATCACAAGCGCAAGGGCGCGGGTTGGGGGGGGGGGGGGACTTGGGTACTCGGAATACTCGTAAAAGTTGCATCGGTTTCGGCGGCAACGAAAGTGTTCATTTAAGAACGCGAACGTGAAGCCAAGACCTCGTTTCACTTCTTGCACCCCACACCAATCAGACGTGCATGCATAACGAAGGCTCAGACCACATGCACGCCTTACTCACGTGGGCGACGGACGGACGGAGCGGGAGGGGGGGGGGGGGGGGGGGGGGGGGGGAGGGGAGGGGAGGGGAAAAAAAAACTGTAGTGCTCCCGCGAACGTGAAAAGCCCGCCCAAGACGAAACCCCGAACTCCGCAACTCCCGACCAACGGCAACAGAAAAAACAAGCAACCAATCATCGTGTCATGTATAGTATCTCTGTTTCACGTGTATCCCTGCTTTATCATACCTATCGGTACCGCGGCTGGAGAAGCTATACCACACACGCGCGGAAACTACCACAACCTACGTACTGAAGTGGTCGACCACAAAAATACACGCCTCCCACACACACGGCACCTACTACAGCACAACATGCAGCAAGAAGCAGGTAGTCACTTTTATCACCGGTAGTAGAAAAATACATGCCTCCTTGAACGCCCTCAGCGATCGCGTCACCCTCTCCACCACCTCGGCCGCGTTCGCCGGTAGGTTAGCCGGTACGGTTATCTTGATGGGGGTGCTGCCGCCGCCGCCGCCGCCGCCGCCGCCGCCAGGCACGCCTTGACCGGAACCGACGGCGGCTGGGGCCGGGGACAACAATTCGGTTGTCGTCGCGTTTGTTGCAGTCGCGGCGGCGGCGGCGGTGGCGGCGGCGGTCGGCCGAAGCGGAACAGAGAAGCTGCGCAGGCTGTGCTGCATCCTGTCCGCAGCCTTCTTCTTGGAGAAAACCTTCACGCTTGGGTCGTCGGGAATCTGCGGCATCGGCGGCGGCGGCGGCGGCGGCGGGTGGCGGCGGCGAATTCGAACGGGGCGAACGGCCGATCGGCGGTGGTCAGGGGGTTGGGTAGTGGTCGTGGTGAACGACGGCGATCGGGGGCGGCGAATGAGTTGCGATTCCGAGGTAATGAAAACAAAACGAAAAGCAAAGCAAAACAAGCAAACCGATTCAAAACAAAAACAAGAACAAACAAAAAAGACGAGCTTACTATGACGAACGGTGATCTGCGTCGGCCGCGTGAGTGGGCGGCGATTGGTGATTGGTGCTGATCCGCGGCGCCGGCGGTAGCGGCGGCATTTTCGAACTCTCGACATAGATCAAACTAAAAACCACAAGAAAAACAATCAATACAGCGAAGCATGTAACCAAAAATGGAGTAATCGCAAACACTGCAAAAAGTTGCAATCGGGCCCTCGATCTTGGGATGACCGTTTTTCGTCCCCGTTTGGTTGGGAGTTGCAGATGTACATATGGATTTGTGCAACGCCGTGAGTACGCCCCGCCCCCAACAGCCACCTCTGTCTTGTCCCCATTGCGTGTCTACACGCTCGCGTACACACACACACACACACACACACACATTGATTCATACGACGGCAGAGTAGGTGCCTACCCGGCACCGTTTTTCAGGTGCAAAACATGGGGACTTCTGTATCTCACCAAGCAAACAAAAACGACCACACCCGTGTACATATGAAAAAAAAAAAAAAAAAAAAAAAGTGTGCCACCACTCCGACCGGGAGTTCTAATGAATAGACAGGCAAAACCCATTGTCTTCTAAGGTAGACACGTAACGAACAGAACCGAAAAAAAAAAAACGCAACGCACATACGCACACAAGGAGACTGCAAATAAAATGGACTATTACGGGGGTCCATAGTTAACAGGACCAAATATTGCTAGTAAAAATAGGGAAATATATAGGTTTTTATGTGTACTATAGGTCATATTAACTATGGACCCCCGTAATAGCTCCTCGAGCGCAGAGCGCCCCCCAACAGACAGAAAAGTGCGACGCCAAACGTACCTCCTCTCCCCCCCCCCCCCCCTCTCCCCGGCCTACCACACTGAGCTGTGCTAGGTATGGCAGATATTGAGGTAGCACCTTGGAGACCAACCATTCTTTACCTCGAACGGATCATCTACAGATCCTCGATTGCTACTCGATGATCTAGATCTTTCAACACAGATAGATCATCCACTCCCGATATTGCATGATCTAGCTCAAAATGTTGCCGGGTGGGACCTGTATAATCTGCATGATCTACTGTTGTAGGGCATGTTTCCTGGGTCAGGCACGGCCCTCTAAAAGGCAGATTCTGCAAAACCTCTCACAACGGCAGGCAGGCGAGGAACTAGATGATCTATCCGTAGACAGATCAGATAGATCATGATCTGTCTGTTCGAGGTGTGAACTACAGTAGTCTAGGACGCGTTACCTTGGTGAGGTCTACCCTCTAAGGTAGATTCTGCACATACATCCTCTCACAACGGCAGGCAGGCGAGGAACTAGATCATCTATCTGTAGACAGATCAGATAGATCATGATCTGTCTGTCCGAGGTACACGAAACATTCTCACTGACAGGGCTCCTCAAACTGAGGACCAAACCAACCAACCTATTCTGAATCCGAATACACCATTTTTTTACTTTTAATTTCAAAACAAAACCGCGCATCCCATATGGGATTTTTCTTGCGCGTCGGGCTTGATCAACCAACAAAAAGTCTCTCCGAAGTCGGGTGTTAGGCGAGAGATATTTGCAGCTCCCTCGAACGAGGGGAGTCCCCCAGGAACGTAAGGCGGCATCGCTACCGCACTGCAGCCTACCACACTATGGTCTACGGCACCGTGGAGGCATATTGCTCCTTTTTACAGTCGTACCTTATCCCCGACCATGCCTTCCGACGTGAAAGACCACGCCAGCCCCCAGCGGACCGTCCTGCCCTGGAAAAACTCCGTCGTGCGCGTGTTCCGCACTCCCGCCTGCCCCATCCCCAACACCCGAAAAGCGCGAAACCCCACCCCCCGGAACCCCCCGGGGAAAGGGGGAAGGCGAAGGGGGGAGTGTCATATATCACGCTTAAACAGACTATCTACATGTTGCTGAAGCCCATTGGTTCAGGTTGCACCGCATTTGGATCAGGTCGCACGGCATATATTTTGTGTAACGCATCTTTCCAGATACGTATGTACGAGTACAGGTCTTTGGTTGGATATCGGCCTCGGTCCTCCGCCCGCCCATATACCCCGACAAGCGCGGAATAAGGGAAAAATAAGACCGGCAAAAGATGGACATGCACGCATATTATCACACGCAGGCAGGCAGGAAGGGAGGAAGGAAGGAAGGAAGGAACACACCACAAGAAAAGCGCGCGGAAAAAATCACAAATCACAAACAGTTTACGTAAAAAAAAAAAAAAAAAAAAAAAAAAAAAAAAAAAGCATCCAGAGAACTGTTGTACGTAGAGCAAAAAAAATTAAAAAAATAGGACGAGACGAGCAGCGGCAGCAATAAAGCAAAAAGATCGAGAGCCCATGACTAACTGCAGCACCACAAACAACACTATTACGGGGGTCCATAGTTAATAGGACCTATGGTACACATAAAAACCTATAAATTTACCTATTTTTACTAAGAAAATTTGGTCCCGTTAACTATGGACCCCCGTAATACAAACAATACAACTACGGTACGGACCCGCCAACCAAAAAGACGCCTACACTACGACTCTGGGACGCACTATAAGGCCGTTTATACATGAACATCAATACTATTACGGGGGTCCATAGTTAACAGGACCTATGGTGTACATAAAAACCTATATATTTGCCTATTTTTACTAACAAAATTTGGTCCCGTTAACTATGGACCCCCGTGATAGAGGGGTTCTTTCATTTACGCCCAGCGAGTAGTAACACCTACTCTGAGCAAAGCCTTAGAGGCTTACACACCACCTTCAAACAGCCTTGAGCATAGGCTGGTATACGAAGAAGTACCGTTCTGTTTTTTTTCTTATTTATTTTTTTTTTCAAACATCACTCGTACTTCCTTCCAGCTTAACTCGACAGGAGGATTTGCCCTCGGCGATGATCTTCTGGACAAGCCGTGCTCGCAGGGAGCCCCTCCCTTGTGCCCCCCCGGTACGTGCCTTCGTTTTTATCGCGCACAGGGTTTACAGTACAGCATTCTCACTGCCCGTCCATTTTCATCGAACGTTGCCAACTCACGCTCTCGCGCTGTCCGCCATAATCATTTTTTGTGCAAGAAAAAGTCCTCCCGAGTAACATGCACTCGGTTAGACTCGAACCCACCAAATTGATCTCGGTAGGCACGCGGACCACCCACCGAGCCAGGCCACCGGGGACGCCGTCTGTGGGCGGAAAAACAAGGACCGCTTGGTCTCCACATCAATATCTAAACGGTCCCTATAATTCCGTCCAAGAGCCAGAGTGACACAGGATAGTTAAGAGTACGAAGCGCTCGCCGCGAAAGCACGATTCTCTGAATCCACAAAATTCTCAAGCGTTCCCCAAAGATGTTAAAGCCTCAAGTTCTTCTTAACCCTCGTGGGACTTCAGAGGAGTTCTACGATAGAGGTCCCCCCTGAATTTTCTGAGGACCCTAACTTGACCTCAAGGAGCGCTCCCCACCTCTCTTCACCCGAAAGCTGACTTCAGCAAAAAAAAAAAAAAAAAAAAAAAAAAAAAAAAGTTGCATGCCGATGAATAATCCCAAGGGCCCAAGCATATTACTGCAATTGCGTCCTTTTTCGAAACAGTGTTGGGGCATTCCGACGATTTGGGGTTAAGGAGCTCCGTCATTCAGAAAACATTTTATTAATAGTGCGGGGGACAACAGTAAATAGGACCTACGGTACACACGACAACCTACATATTTCCCTATTCTTACTAACAATATTTGGTCCTATTTACTATGGCCCCCCGTAATAGCGGAGATGGACTATCGCGGGGGGCCATAGTTAATAGGACCTACGGTACACACAAAAAAAACTATATAGATGCAACTATAATTACGATTTTTGAGGTCGTCGTCACTTGCTAGCTCTTGGCAGACAGACCGACTGATAGACAGCTCTTCGCAAACAGCCCTTCTTCTTTGAAACAGCCAAACAGCCAAACAACCTCTCTTCCTTCTTTGAAACAGTCGAACAGCCAAACAACCTTTCTTCTTTCTTCTTCGCCAAACAGCCAAACAACCTTTCTTCTTTCTTCTTCCGCAAACTGCCACAACCAATAGACAGATCTTCGCACGGCGCCTAAAAGAGGCGTCTCGCCTTCGACGAACGGCATAGATATATTTATCTATTTTTACTAACAATATTTGGTCCTATTTACTATGGCCCCCCGTAATAGCGGAGATGGACCATTACGGGGGGCCATAGTTAATAGGACCTACGGTACACACAAAAAACCATATATTTATCTATTTTTACTAACAAAATTTGGTCCTATTTACTACGGCCCCCCGCAATAGCGGAGATGGACCATTACGGGGGGCCATAGTTAATAGGACCTACGGTACACGCAAAAAACCATATATTTATCTATTTTTACTAACAATATTTGGTCCTATTTACTACGGCCCCCCCGCAACACCTCTATCGAAGAACGCATCTTTTCAAAGAAAAAAAAAAATGACGGGGGGAAAAAAAAAAAAGGACGACTACACACACAGCGACGGGCCACGTCCTTGCGTGGTCGGAGGGAGGATTACACGGTGTACGAATCGGGTGTCCCGAGATGTCAGCGCCAAGAAACCGTTCGGTACGGGCGCGACATGAAAAATCACCCGAACTGCCGGGCCCTCGCGCTGCCCGCATACAGCCGGCGGGGGAATGTCAAGGGTGTTTTTTTGCTTCGGTGTCGCTGTCTCGGGGTCCCCGAAGGAGTTAACGGATGGTTCTTGACTCGTGGGCGTATGCTTCTTGACTGCAGCCGCGACTGCCCCGGCTCTCTGCGTTCACCGCCCAAGGAAACAGTCGGAAAAATAAAGTCTTCAGAGAGCACGAGATGTGCGCGACGGTCATATATATATATATATATATATATATAAGGGGTGAAGCGTTTAGGTGTGCGTAGAGACAACCCGGCATGTTTCTCCCCGTGGGTACGTTTTCCTGTACGCCCAGGGGGTGCGCCGAAAATAGTGGCACTTTTTGCGATTTTGATTATTTCTTATGTTCTACGTCGGGTCTTCAGATAAGCCCGCGCGTCGTCCTGCCATCACGAGAGCCCACCCCGTGGACCCGTCCCGACCCGGCCCATCACACCAGTGAGTGGGCGCTCTGGACACGCTGTGCTCTGGACGTAAAAAACAGTCCAGACAAGGACGAGGATAAAAAGTCCTGGCTATTACGGGGGTCCATAGTTAACAGGACCTATGGTATACATAAAAACCTTTATATTTCCCTATTTTTACCAACAATATTTGGTCCTGTTAACTATGGACCCCCGTAATAGTACGTACGAAACCCAAAAAGCGTGGAGAAAAGCCAACATCGACGGGAAAACCCTGTATGTTGGTGATTAGTGTTGCTACATACCAGGCACGCACGACGCAGGGGCGGACCGCACGGTACAGTACATCAAGAGGCACGGCACGGTACACGTGAATCCTCTCTTTCGCATGACACGGACACCATGGCGGGGGGCGGAGGAGGGGGGAGGGGGGGGGGGGGGGGGGTGTACTCATTATCATGCATGGCCGTAGTCGTATGACCATAGGCGAGGGGAGGGGGAGGGAGGGAGGGAGGGAGGGAGGGAGGGAGGGCACGAACTCGTATTAGAGACGCCAATGGCCCCCCTCTACCCTCTGCGGGCGCGTGCAAGATTTTACCGCGAACAGCGTTGAGTTCGCCACAGGGGTGTGAGGTCGTTTTTCGGAGCTCCATACTCTCCAGAGCGGGAAGGATGCTATGTACCGAACCAGGAACCGAACAAGGAACCGAACAAGGAAGGCGTACTCGGAAAGATCCTGTCGAGAGAGAGGGAGAAAGAGAGAGAGAGAGAGAGAGAGAGAGAGAGAGAGAGAGCCTTCCGAAAAAATATAATGTTGATGCTCGACTTCATAAATAGCATCCTCACCGTTGTCCTCGAGAAAACGGGCGCTAAAGAATAATCGCGACCAACCCTGTGCGAGCTCAATGCATCGCTCTTTACAGCAATCGAAAATTTGACGGAGTGACCAGTCAGCTCTGACGTCTCTGGCGGGGAGGGAACAAGCAGAGCCGCAGTCAGTCGTCTAATTTTTTGTGTTTTCGTTTTTGTTACTGTTTTTTTTCAGGATTTGTTCACGGGTCGGATCAAAGCTCGCGGGCCAAGTCGGGTCGGGTCGGCCAAGGATGACCCGACCCGATCCATGAGAGTGTTGAGAACCTCCTGACCCGACCCGACCCGACCCGACCCAACCCGTGATTACTCAAACCCTACCACACCCCGACCCGCGGGTTGGGGGCATGACCCGGGAAGAGCCTTGGGTTTTTTATTTCCTTTTTGTCCAACGAAAAGCCCAAAGCCAAAATCTCCTCTCCCCGCCCCTCCTTCTTGCCACTTGTTGCACGTAAAAAATGTTGGTTGCTTCGCTTTTATACCCCCTTGAAAAAAGAAGTGCTTCAGCTCACACTCCGGAGCATGCACTGTGGAATACAAAACGCCTCCCCTACCTCTCGTAACGCCCGAAGGAGCTTCTTGGCGTTGGATTTTTTCCCAACCATGCTTGTGTACCACCTTACCTGAGGGCAAGAGAAAAAAAAAAAAAACGAACGTGGGGGAAGGGACGTTAGACGCCAAGCCCTTAAACATGCATCCCACCATCAGAATAATCGGGCCACGGAGGCGGAGCTTGGAGGGGGATGGGATGCCATAGGGGGGACGACCTCATTTCTGCTATCGTGCGTTCTGATACTATCTGAAATCTTCTAATACTGTCTACTCATTTCTGATATTTTTTTTGGTCGTTTGGACCGGTATTTCTGGTATGTTTTGATATTTTCTGATATTGTCCTACATGTTTCGAATATTTTCCGAGAACGTTCCGATAATTTTCCGATAGTTCCTTTATGAGTTTCGTTCTGTGCCTTCCGGGGGATCGTATCACTGCACGGTCGTAGTCGTACGACCATAGTCCCTCGCATCCCTACAATGCCGGGACGGGAAAAAAAAAGTAGGGGGAGGGGAGAGGCGGGGGGGGGGTGTACTCATTATCGTGCGTTGCCGTAGTCATATGACCATAGACCCTCGCATCCTTACAATGCCGGCGGGGGGGAGGGAAGCTTTAAAAAAAAAAAAAAATGCGTGTCATGTTACGCACGCGTACAACTGATTCCCCGCTGTAGTGCTGCTGAAGGTCAGTGCGGTGACAGCAAATAGCTGTTGAAATTTTGAGTGCTACCACCACTATTGCTGATGTGGACATCTGCGGCACCAGACGCTCACAGCAGCGAGAGCCAAAGGAGAGGACGAATGCGCACAGCAAGCCTCAACGCCTACCCACCCCCCCCCCCCCCCCCCCCCCCCCCCCCCCCACCATGTCTACCACCTCGCGATTCTACACTAATATAGGCAGCAGGAGCAGCAGCAGCAGGGGGGGGAGCAGCGAAAATACCGCTTTCGACGCGAAAATGAATATGCAGCAGCAGAAACAGGACGAGGAGGAGGGGCAGCAGAATTGTCACACACATTCCATAACAATGAGTGACCACACGGGGTTCGCAAAAAACATGGGGGGGAGGGGGGTGCGAAACATTGAAAAAATGCCGAAAAACGAGAGAGAAAAAAAAACGGGGGTGTACTCGATAGGAGATATGTACTTGATATCATGCATGACCGTAGCCGTATGACCATAGACCCTCGCATCCCTCCAATGCCGGGACGGGGCAGGTCGGATTTTCACCGACCAGGCAGACATTGCTTGCACCAAGCGCGAGGCGCCGTGAGGTGTCCGGCGAGTCGCATGAAGGGTGCGCTGCATCCTACTAAGAACCGCTTGTGAGGCGGATTTACTTGCATATGGATGACAGGAGGGGGTACTTGATATCATGCATGACCGTAGTCGTATGACCATAGACCCTCGCATCCCGACAATGCCGGGACGGAACACGTCGGGTTTTCACCGACCAGACAGACATCGCTTGCACCAAGCGCGAAGAAGCCGTGAGGTGTTCTGTTGGGCGAGTCGCATCAAGGGTGAGCTGCATCCTACTAAGAAACGCTCGTGAGGCGGACTTGCACACGGATGACAGCTTCCATGAGCTAATTTGATTCCCAGTGCGGCCACTTCAAGAGACAGCAACGGGAGTACTATGTAACTGCCTCTTGGGTGCCTTACCTTGAACACTACGTGATACGATCAATTCCCTTGTGCAGAGTAAAGGTTCTTCACCTCGCACAAATGATCTAACTCGACGACCAGCTGTGGGCGACCGCCAAAAAAAATAGGAAAAAAAAAAAAAAAAAAAAAAAAAAAAAACGGTACCCTGGATGTCTAGCTCACGTAGTGAGCGGCATGTTCTACAGTGTCGTTGCCAACCGACGCCAACCCAACCCATATAATATATATATATAATGGGGGGGCGGGGGGGGGGGGGAGTGGAAAACAGCGGTGTACGCGTGAAGAACCTCGGGCTACATAGAGGAGAGGGAGGGGGAGGGGGGGGGGGGACTCCGGTCGTGGTGCTCTGCAACAATTGGCAATACTCTGCCACAACAAATTTGAAAAAAAAAAAAAAAAAAAAAAAACACACACACACACACACAAAACTCTCACCCGCTGCTTGAGGCGGAGACTATCCCTGATGATGGCCCGCACAAAGGCCACCTCGCCGCCAGGGCACGCCACCTCCCCCGGCGTGGCCATCTCTCCCGTAGCAGTATCGGGGTTCTGGCCCGCCTTTTCAGTACGCACATTGTATCACATGCACGGCAGGAGATAAACGGCGCGAACATGCGGCGGCGGGATGACACGGCTGGAGAGGGCCATCTCTTCGAACATGATTGAGGTTCCGCTTTCTTTCGTCGTGCGGTATCACATACCAGGTGTATACTATTTACGGAGGACCGTAGCAAATAGGACCAAATATTGTTGGTAAAAATTAGGGAAATATGTAGGTTTTTGTGTGTCACGTAGGTCCTATTTACTATGCCCCCCCCCCCCCCCCCGTAGTATGATCCACGTACTCATGCCACTGTCATGTTCAGAAGAATTCAGTAAACCGCGGGTCTCGTGACAACAACCAAGAAAGCAGTGCAAAAGTTACGTTTCAGGCACAAAACCGTTGCAAAAACCTGGCTTCAAACACCGCGACGGCGGGTGGAAAACATCTGACTCTACTAAAAAAAAGGGGGGGGGGGGGGGGTCGTTCCGTCGTGCCCACGTGAGGTGCAAAACAATTGTATGTAACGAATCGAGACAAGATAACGAAACTATTACGGGGGGTCCATAGTTAATAGGACCTATGGTATACATAAAAACCAATATATTTACCTATTTTTACTAGCAATATTTGGTCCTGTTAACTATGGACCCCCGTAATAAAACGCCGACATTTCTCGCGAATCGACAGATGTTTTGTGCACTACCAGATACTTCGAAGTATTAAGTTATCGCGATGTCAAAAAGGTTTCAACAAACAAAAAAAAAAAAAAAAAAAAAAAAAAAAAGACTCTCACCTCACGGTAGGGGTTATTGCGTTTTTTTTTTTTGGGGGGGGGAACAAACTTTTCCGGGCGGTTGTATTCCTCAAGTGAGCAATACCGGCTAGCACGATCATTTTACAGCAGTATGATACGTATACATACGAACTACCTGGTATTTGTTTAGGACGACGTAGAATAAACCATACCAGGTAGAAGCATTGGTCGGGTTGCGAGAATAAACTTCTTGGAAACCCCATGTTTTTTTTTTCGTGTTTTTGGTTGTGAGCTACCACTCTGATCGGAAATATAAGGAACTTTTAGTACCTAATATTGAGACCAAGGGGTACCTATATTTCGGGTCAGAGCGGTACGGCTGTAGCTCCTCGTGTGAAAAGGTTCAGGAGATAAGCCACCATCCCTTGCGGCACGTACTGTGCGTGGCTGGCACCAAGTGTTTTGTTCTCAGGACTACGGACCTAAAACATACCAGTAGAAAACATCGGTCGGGTTGCACAAGAACAGACTTCTTAGAAGGTCATGTTTTGTTTTGTTTTCGTGCGAGATTTGTGAGCTACTGCCGCAGCTCCTCCTCGTGCGCGGAGTTTAAGAGAACAAGCCACCACCTCCTACGGTACATACGTACGAACCGTTTGTTTTAGGACTACGCACGCGAATCATAGATACGTTGGCCGGGTTGCACAAGGACAGCCTTCTTAGAAAGTCGTGTTTTTTTTTTTTCGCGTGAGATTGTGAGCTGCTGCTGTAGCTCCTCATGTGCTGAGTTTCAGAAAAATTGCCATGCGGTGCGTACGAAGTACTTGCTTTAGGACTACGGACGTGAATCATGGACACGGTGGTCGAGTTGCAAGAACAAACATCTCAGGGAGTCATGCTTTTTTCGTGTGGGCTAGTGAGCAAAAAAAATATAGCTCCTCATGTGCGGAGTTTCAGAAACCCCCTACGCTACGTACGAAGCATTGTTCCGGGACTGCGCACGTGAATCAAAGACAAGTTTGGCCGGGCTACAGAAGTACAAACTTCTTAGAAAGTCATGTTTTTTTCGCGTGAGACTGCGAGCTAGCTCCTCGTCTGCGGAGTTCCAGAGAATAAGCCACCATCTCCTACAGTACGTACCATAAATATCACGGGGGTCCATAGTTAATAGGACCTATGGTATACATAAAAAAAAAAAAAAACTATATATTTACCTATTTTTACTAACAAAATTTGGTCCCATTAACTATGGACCCCCGTAACAGTATGAGGTATTTGTTTTAGGATTACGCACGTGAAAACATACCAGGTAGACATGCTGGTCGGGCTGCACAAGAACAAACTTCGTAGAAAGCCGTATTTTTTTTCGTGTGAGATTGTGAGCTACTACAGCTGTAGCTCCCTCATGTGCGGAGTTTCAGAAAAATGAGCCACCATCCCCTACAGCACAACCGATGGCATTGTCCAAAAATTGATTGTCAAGATTTCGAAACAAGAAAAAAAAAAAAAAAAAAAAAACATGTTAATTTTTTCGTTTGAAACGTGATATTGAGATGTATGTACATGTACAAGGTTCCCCTTCGCGATGTCGTGAGTTGAAAAGGAGGGGAACATCATCAGGCGTTCCTATGTACTGCTGTAGTATGTACATGACGAGATAGGGGGGAACATCACCGATCAGGCAGTACCAGGTAGGTATATGACGAGACAGGTTCGACGATGTGTACTACACTCGAACAATTGGACGTGAACATGTACTGCTGCTGCTGTAATCGCGAGTTAACACCTTCTCTGGTGGTCGAACACTGCACAGCACACACCAACACGAAATCACCACCCTGGCTGTTTACGAAGACCAGAGCGTGGCGCGCGGGTGCTGACGTACCACTGCTGTTGGACTACTGCTGTTGGACTACTACTGCTGCTGTACTGCTGCCCTACCACTGCTGTCTTTGTAGGAGCAGGCAATCCCGTGGCTGCGCGTTGCTTCGTAATTCCGACGAATTGCGGCTTAATACCGCCTTGCCCCCGGCAAATACCCCTCTCTTTGAGGCTACCGGTATGCGTTCGTTTCGATTTCCCAGGAAGGCAGGAACCGCGGCACACACACGCACACACGCAGAAGCACGGTCCGCCGCCGTCACAGCGGGAAGAGCTCGATGTGGGACTGCTATTGTGCCGTCCGTGGCTGTCGCAAACGAACAAAGCTTGAGAGCCGGAAGGACACAACAGTGCAGTGCAGCAGCAAAACACACGAATAAAAAACATTAAAAAAAAAAAAAAAAAAAAATGTGGGGGTTTGCATTGTCCTGGCCGGCTCTAGCTCTGAGGAAACAGATCCCGTGGTTACTTTTGCTCGAATTGCGCGATTTCTGGACCCGCAGAGCACGCGTCACGGACCTCGGCCGGGGTCCAAACTTGAGCCGTTCTGTTCACGCGGGCCTCGTGCGTGTCCCATGGCCGAGAGCCCGAGAAACGACCCCCGGGCCAGACGATTTAAAAAAAAAAAAAAAAAAAAAAAAAAAACGCCTACGTGCGAAAAAAAAGTCAATTTTTTATACTATTAATACCTACTGTACGCGTATATATATGCATGCAACGCCAATATTTACAACCGTCACGAATACATACCCCTAAATAATCGTGCGAAAAAGTTGCACACATCCAAGACCATAACCCCTCTCTCTCTCCTCGTGTGTACCTGGTACTTCGTACATAAAATATATATAATATATACCTGGTATATTATTTTTAAACTCACCTTTTGTACGATCTACCGTAGGATTAGGCTGAAAACTCGTCTGTGCAAGCTGTGGTGTCGTACTTCGATCGGCCCCGTGTACTACGGGTCTCGTATTGCCTCTTGCAGGATGCACACCCCGTACCCGAGGAGGACGAGATCTGAAGCTGCAGGAAGAAGGGAGCGCATGTACCAGGAGGTGTGTCTCTCTTACCTCGTCTTCCGACTCGAAAAAAGGCGGGTTGGTCATGGAGAAGTCGAAGTCCCCGTCTTCTTCCGTGAGGGCCGATAGCAGCGGCCCGGGCGAGTCCTCGTCCGAAACGTCCGATGAAGAGACCACTCGAACCGTAACTTGGTCCTGCGGGTTTCAGGGGAAAACGAGGCATGTGGCGTACGGTAGAGGGTGGGGAGGGGTCGGGGGGGTGGGGGGGGGGGGGGGGGGGGGGCTCACTCTCATACTGGCCGTAATCGTATGACCATAGACCCTCGCATCCCCACAATGCTGGAGCGGAGCACGTCGGGTTTTCACCGACCAGGCAGACATAGCTTATTTGCATGGTTGTAGTGGTGTGACCACAGAGCCTCGCAATCCCCAGAATGCCGGGACGGAGCACGTCGGGTTTTCACGGACCAGAGGCAGACGTTGCTTCTTGCACGAAGTGCGAAGCGCTGTCAGATGCTCGGCGAGTCGCACGAAGGGTGAGCAGCTGCACCCTACACTATCAATATGATCCGCTCGTGATGTGGGCTTTCTCGCGTATGGATGACACCGTCGACGGGATTGACTTGTTTTCTGGTGTGGCCACTTCACTTCCAGAGACAGCAAAATGGGTATACCATGTAACTGCCTCGTGGGTGCCTTACCAGATATCTGGTACACACTACAGTACGTGATACGAGCATTTTTTTTAATATATACTGGTACCTGGTATAATTTTTGTGTCGTGCGGAGTTGAAGGTCTCCACCGCGCACAAACTACTTGACTCGGCCGCCAGCCACGGTGACCGCCAAAACAAACCAAAACAAACCAAAACAAACCAAAAACGTACACGGTAAAACGGGGAGGAGGGGGGGGGGGGGGGGGGGGGGGGGGGGGGGGGGGGGGGGGGGGGGGGGGGGGGGGGGGGGGGGGGGGGGGGGGGGGGGGGGGGGGGGGGGGGGGGGGGGGGGGGGGGGGGGTTATGGGGGGGGGGGGGTATTTTACCTACAGTAATTTTTTGTGAGGTTCCTCGGGTAGAGCTCTATATGATACTATTCGAAATACCTCGCACCAGGTATTTGGTCTGTCGAGCTCCTTACCCGAGGAGCTAAAGCTCTATTAGTAGACTATATATGCAACCTCCGTCCAGAATCCCGCGCACCAGAATCCCGCTGCGCGCCGACCGGTGGCCAATCTCGTGGCTGAGTATCATTACAAGACAAAAAAAACATACCTGGTAACTTGTAAAAAAAACGAAAAAAACATGGGGATTCTGAACGTATTGGTTGGGTTCCTGTTGTTCGGTTGAGGGCCCTGCCCCGCCTCGAAAGTACCACAGTACGTACGTACCCTTGATTATGCCGCACCACTGTAGAGGGAGGGCCGCACTGTAGGGACATGGTTATGGTTTAAATGTCGACGGGGAGGCAGGTGGACACGTAAACAGCCACGACAGAGATGATCAAAAAAAAAAAAAAAAAAAAAAAAAAAAAAAAAAAAAAAAAAAAAAAAAAACGTGCCGTGTGGAGATATACGGAAGATAATTTTCTGCATCATCAGGTCAGGGCAGCTATTATTACGGGGGACCAAAGTTAATAGGACCTACGGTACACACAAAAACCTATATATTTCCCTGTTTTCACTAACAATATTTGGTCCTGTTTACTATCGTCCCCCGTAATAATAGCTTGGTGTCAATTTTTTTTTTTTGCCGGTCGCTTTTGAACTCAGCTCAACACAACACACACACCACCCCGCTCGCCGGCGCGATTTGTAACTTGTCGCTCGCCCGGTCCCCCAACACTCCCTCCCGACACGCCGTGCGCTGGTGAGCAGAGCCCAAGCGCATGCGCAAGGTTCAAGGTCAAGGACGCCACCGGCAGTCGACCGCCACCGTTTCTTTGATGACTACGACTACATACAGTAAGTTAGCTGAAAAGGCAGGGAGAACGAGGGGGGCTTGTGCAGTCAGTCGCCCCCCCCCCTCCACCCCTCCCCCCTCCCCCCACCGCCAACCCCACCACCATGAAAGTGCGGCATAATCTCTCCGTCGCACTCACGCGCTTGTGCACTCGCTCCCCCCCCCCTGTCCCCTCCCCCCGCTGCCAACCCCACCCCCGTGAAAAGGCGGTACAACTGTTCCGTCTCGCTCACGTGCTGGCTCATTCCCCAGTTACATAGTACTCCCATTGCTGTCTCTGGAAGTGGCCACACCGGAAGTTAAATTATCTCATTGAAGCTTTATCATCCATATTCAAGAGAGTCCGCCTCACAAGCGCTTCTTGATACGATGCAGCTCACCCTTCATGCGATTCGCCGGACACCTCACGGCGCTTCGCGCTTGGCGTAAAAAAAAAATCTGCCTGGTCGATGAAAACTCGACATGCTCCGTCCCGGCATTGTAGGGATGCGAGGGCCTATGGCCATACGACTACGGCCATGCATGAGATCGAGTACATATCTCTTATCGAGTACACCCCCCCCCCCCCCTCCTCTCCCTGTCGCCTCCGCCGACTGCCGACCCCACCCCGATGAAAAAGCGGTGCAACTTTGAAAAATCGTCATAACTGCTCCATCTCGCTCACATACTCGTTCACCCCCCCCTCCCCCCCCCCTCCCTGTCGCCTCCCCCCACTGCCGACCCCACCCCATGAAAATGCGGCACAACTTCGAAAATGCGGCGTAATCTCTCCGTCTCACTCACGTGCAGGTCGTTCGATCGGACGTTCTTGTCGGCCCATTCCGCCGAAACGGCGTCCGTTTCAGTCGCGAGGAAGGACCAGCCCGACACCTTGGCGCCCAGCAGAGGGTAGATGCACGAAGCCCCCGTCCCGATGTCTATGCCTCTGCGCGGCGGTCCCCTGCCGTCGGAACCCCCCCCCTCGATTCCGCCTGCGCGACAAAAAACAAACAAACAAACAAACAAACAAACTGAAATAAAGCCGAACCAAGCTCGAAAACAAAACAATATATTTATATATATATATATATTTGAACAAAAAAAGTATGGAAAAAGAAAAAACATATACCTGGTACATACAAGGACAACAAAAGTTAGTTAAATCGAAAATAAATCAAGAGGAAATATATCCCAGGTACGTACGAAGTACTAAATTATATTAAAACTAAAACATAACTAAACCAAAATTGAAAACACAGTGAGTCCAATTAAACTAACAACATAACAAAAATGAGCTGAACTTCCAAGATTAAACTACAGTAGACTAGAATGCGTACCACTAGATAATACTAGTCATATTGATAAGCGCAAAGGTATCTGAGGGCGACAAAAGCAAAAGAGCCTGCGCGACCACGCGGGCGCATGCTTCCGTGCATACTAAAGAAGAATCCCCACCCTCACTCTCAAAAGAAGCGATGGCCCTCGTCGCACACAGAAATGGGCACTGCCTTTTTTTTTTTTGGCGCCTGTCGCGCGCCCCCCCCGGTCTCTCACCCCCCCCCCATCACCTCCCTCGCCCGTCCCAAAAAGAAGCAAGTTTCTTTCCGCCGCGCTCATTGCCCCCGCGGCGCCACCCCCTTCCCCGCTGCCGCTGCCACCGGCACCGTAACCGCCACCGCCACCACCACCACCGCTAACGCCTCCCTCCCCCACCCCCAGCGTCGGCTGCTGCTGCTGCTGCTGCTGCTGTTTCGACAGCTTCATGAGGCCCGACAGCCAGCAGATGTAGTTGAGGCGGTTGGCTACGGGGGGGCACAGGCGGTCGAGGGGCGCGTCCCAGCGGAGGATGTCGAAGTCGTGGAGGAGCATCACGCGCGTCAGCTCCCTCATCGAGCTCGGGTCCTTCCAGTCGATCGTCGCTCGCCCGGTGTCCGGGTCTTCGATCACGTAGGGCCCGAACGTGTCTGTGGCGGCCAGGCGATGATTTTTTTTTTTGCGACAATTTTTACACGACGGGGTAGCGTATTTATCACGGATGAGCAATCGGCTGCGTCGTTTTTGCCGATCTTCAATAAGCATCCGTTTTTCGGCGATGACGACGATTTATTCCCCGATGTATCACACTCTTATGATGTCCCGAAATATCATCACCGTTTATTTTAAAAATCAGCGTAAAAACGGTGATTATATTATGGGACAAGAGTGGTGTGCCGGCGAATCCGGCAAACGAGTGAATACTTGTTGAAATATCTTGTGTCTGTACGATAAATATAAGGAAATCCTACTTTTAAGTAACGGAAGTCGGGACGAAGTTTTGCCGATGTTTTCGCCGGCATGTCAAATATCGCCCCGGTCTTCCGATTCCGATTCCGATTCCGATTCCGATTTGAACCGCTCCCGATTAATTGGGTGAGAGCCGGCTCCGATTTACACACCCTCATATTTAGAGCGGGAACCGAAACGGATGGGCTTGTTCGGGTGTGTTCACGAATAGATTGATGCAGAGATTTTTTCGTTGCCTGTGAAGTTGTGACACCTACCAAAACGTAACATACAAGTATACCAGGCACGTATACATAGGCTATAGGTTGTAGATATATATATATATATATTATATATATTGTTGATGAAAATCGACGAGCAGTGGGAATGCTGAACCCTATGCGCGGCAAAAAATAAAAAGCACGTACGTACCGGGGGGGAGAAGGGACGACACCTGTGACCACGGCTTGTCCAGAACATCGCTGAGAGGGTGAAAATCTCCTACGAATTAGGCTGGAAAGTAAAAGTGATAATATTAAAAAAAAAAAACAATGTTTCTCAAATCCCAAGCGTTCTGCACCATACTCTGCACCCCGTCCCTCGAACCAGCAATTCTTTTTTTTTTTTTTTTTTTTCAAGGACGAATAAAAAAAGGCAATTCGAAAAAAAAAAAGGGCAAATTCAACGTTCAGCTGCTTCCTTCATCACGTTCGGCTATTTTTTGTTTTCGGCAGGGAAAGACGCACGCGACCCCAATAAGACCTCTCCGCACGAGAAAAGTCCCCCAAGATGTGGAGCGCCTATTTTTCAACCCGCAGATTGCAAAAAACATTACTTGCAACCCCCTCCCCCAGCAGCTGAAACAGCTGAAACCAGTCACCAGAGAGAGACACGCGGGACGCCCAGACGTACTTACTACAGTGCCCCTGCGACCATATCCCTCCTGAGAACACAGAGGCAGGGGGAAAATTGACGATAAAAAAGGAAGACTATACCGCACCGGCCTCTGCGTAATTGGCGCGGGGGGGGGGGGGGGGGGGGGGGGGGGGGGGGCGTTCTCATTTATTGCTTGCCCTAGCCATTTGTCCATTGACCACGCATCCTCCCTTTCGAGACGGAGCATGGGGGGTGTATTCACTATCATGCATGGTCGTAGTCGTATGACCATAGACCCTCGCATCCCTACAATGCCGGGACGGAGCACGTCGGGTTCTCACCGACCAGGCAGGCATTGCTTGCACCAAGCGTGAAGCGAAACGTGGGGTATTGGGCGAGTCGCATGAAGGGTGAGCTGCTGCATCCTACCAAGTACAGCTTTAGAGGCAGATTTTCCTGCATATGGATGACAGCATCAATGAATTGATTTAATTTTCTGGTGTGGCCACTTCCAGAGACGGCGATGGGTTCACCATGTTACTGCCTCGTGGGCGCCTCACCATATACGCATTGCGTGATACGATGATCCCCCCGACGGAGCATGGGGGGGGGGGGGGGTACTCGATAGGAGATATGTACTAGATCTCATGCATGGCCGAGGTCGTGTATGACCATAGACCCTCGCATCCCTACAATGCCGGGACGGAGCATGTCGGGTTTTCACCGACAAGGCAGATATTGCTTGCACCAACCGCGAAGCGCCTTGAGATGTCCGGCGAGTCGCATGAAGGGTGAGCTGCTGCATCCTACTAAGAACCGCTTGTGAGGGGGGGGGGGGGGGGGGGGGGGGGGTACACATTGACGTCCGAGTTTTGCCATGCAAGGCAAGGAGTCCGTACGGCACAAGCAAAACATTGACCCTATACACCCGTATACTGCGGGGCGCTCACGCTGCTCGTAGACGGTTCAATGGTCGATAACACCAAAAGTTGCCAACCATTGTTTCGGTCCGCTACCTTCAACATCCAAAGGGTTTATAACCCATTTTCAGCAGTAGTACCCCACTGTACATGAATAAATATATTATATATATATTTATATATATTATAATATGTATTAATATATATATAGATACAACTATAATTACGATTTTTGAGGTCGTTGTCACTTGCTAGCTCTTGGCAGACAGACCGACTGATAGACAGCTCTTCGCAAACAGCCCTTCTTCTTTGAAACAGCCAAACAGCCAAACAACATTTCTTCCTTCTTTGAAACAGTCGAACAGCCAAACAACCTTTCTTCTTTCTTCTTCGCCAAACAGCCAAACAACCTTTCTTCTTTCTTCTTCGCCAAATAGCCAAACAACCTTTCTTCTTTCTTCTTCCGCAAACTGCCAACCAATAGACAGATCTTCGCACGGCGCCTAAAAGAGCCGTCTCGCCTTCGACGAACGGCATAGATAGGTGCAGCTGTCGGCGGCCAAGCTGCTGCTGTCGGTGGCGAACCTGCCGGTGCTGCAACCCCCGCTTCTCCCTTCTCCACGCCCCCTAAGCTCACCTCCCCCTCGTCGAGAGGCGCGTGGTCCTCGCCCTCTGGCAAGAGAGCGGCAACGACAAAGACCGACCTGGTGCCGGCTGTTGTTTGCGACCAGTGCACGGACCAGCACTTTTGTCAAGAACTCCGCGCCTGGTGGCCAAAACGTGGCCTTCGCCACCTGCTAGGATCTCACGTGCGTGGTGGCGGGATCATCCTGACAGGGCAACCGACTGCGAGTTCTGTGCTCGCCCGATCAAGGAAGGGACTGTCTCGTACTCCCTCGAGACTGTTGACAGTGGTGAGTGTCTTACGTCTATTGTGCATGCTGTATGTTGCCACGTCTTTTAAGGGTTTTCAATTGCCTTTTTGCATACAAACCTACGTCAAAGCGTTTTTTTTTTTTTTGACTCATCCATCCTCGTTCTTTCCCCTTCGTGCGTTGGGTCGGCTCCTCTTACACACAGTGCACGCGAACGCGCACATACACAACTGTTTGCGGGACGTGAAGCACACGATTTCTGCGTGTACATGTTTTGGTGACCCCACGTACTCATTTTGCTCGTTTTCGGCTGCCGCTGCTGCTGCTGCTGCTGTCAGCGCCACGCCATGAGTGCTGCTGCTGCTGCTGTGCACCTGCTTATCCGGTGCACTCGCTGCTGCCGTAGTGCTGGTGCGTTGTTGCCGTGCTGTGCACCTGCTGCTCCTGTGCACTTGCTGCTGCCGTATGTAGTGCTGCTGCGTTGTTGCCGTGCATCATGCTGGAAGCGTACATATTTTCGGATCGTCAATTCCGTAGGTTTTGCGATGGCGGCATACCAGGGTACATGCTTTTTTTCTTCCTTATTTTCATATCGTTGCTATGCTGCTGCTGCTGCTGCTGCTGCTGCTGCTGCTGTTGCTGCTGCTGCTGCTGCCAACGCTGCGGCGATTCGTTGCAGCTTCTGCTGCTGCTAATGCTGTAGCTGCTTCTGCTGCTGCTGCTGCAAATGCTGCCGCAATATCCACTGAATGTTCGTATGTACTCGGATTACTGTTTTACTTGGTCGTTTTTGTACCCAAATTCCTTTTGATACGTGAAAAATATTTTTTGTCGTTTTGCTCCTGCATTTTGCGTACGTACTGCAGTTTCTCGTTTTTGGCTTGGTTATTTTCATCTATATCGTTGCTATGCTGCTGCTGTGGTGCTGCTGCGTTGTTGCCGTACATCATGCTGCACTTGTGTGTGTACATATTTCCGTATCGTCAATGAAATTCCGTAGGTTTTGCGATTGCGGCATACCAGGGTACATTCTTTTTTTCTTCCTTATTTTCATGTCGTTGCTATGCTGCTGCTGCCAACGCGGATTATTGTTTTTATTGGCCATTTTCGTACCCAAATGGCTTTTTTGATACGTAAAAAAAATATTTTGGTCGTTTTGCTCCTGCATTTTGCGTACGTACTACGTTTTCTCGTAATTCGTTTTGTTGCTATGCTGCTGCGTTGTTGCCGTACAGCATGCGGAGGTGGGTCTACAGTGAGGTACCAAAAATACTTTTCGGACGGCCTCGGGGTACATACTTTTTTTCTCCCTTCTTTTCATATCGTTGCTACGCTGCTGCTGCCAACGCTGTGGCGATCCGTTGCTGCTTCTGCTGCTGCTGCTGCTCTGCTTTTAGTGCTGCCGCAATATTCACTGAATGTTTGTATGTACTCGGATAATTGTGTTTCCTGGTCGTTTTGTGGCGCTGCTGCGTTGTTGCCGTACATCATGCTGGACATGATTTGTGTGTCTATTACACTTAAACTTGTGCGTGTGTACATATTTCTGTATCGTCAATGATTTTTTTTGTGCTGCTGCTGCGTTGTTGCCGTACATCATGCTGGACGTGATTTGTGTGTGTACTGTACTACACTTGTGCGTCTACATATTTCTGTATCGTCAATGAAATTACGTACTTGCTGCTTCTGCTGCTGCTGCTGCCGTCGTATTGCAAGCGATTACGTACTGCTGTTGTGCCGCTGTAAGAGTAGTACAAATAATGAACTCTCCCCCCCCCCCCCCCCCCCCCCCTCCCCCCGCCATTCCCTGCACGCCACTCCCGCCCCGCGCACCCTATATGTTTACTTCGACCAGGTCCGTGGCAAGTGCTACAAACTGCCGCCTAACGGACTCCACCATCAAAGACGGAGACATCATCATCAACCGCAAAAAGACTCCCTTCCATTTCGCCTGCTCCAGGGCTTCGCGGAATTCCGAAGCAGTACGCCAAGCAGACTGTCGCCATCCAGGACGAACGAAAGGAAACAAATTGTTTCCCACATTTCCCAAAATCACGATTATTTCTTCCTACACATATCCAACGGGTTCAACAGCGAACAGATCCACATTCTGGGCATCCCGCCTCGTTACTACAGCATCCTGGAAGACTTTACATATCATGTCTCATCCAAACTCCTATGCTGGTTACATCGAAATCACGGCCGCCCAGCAACTATACCAGGTACAACATTTCCATAACCGTTGTCGTTGCCGGCACTGCTGCTTTCTCTCCTGTCCCAAACCTTCCTTTAAACAACAGCCTGTATGTTGTATATCATCCACATGCCAAGCACTACTACTCCACTCTCTCCCCACACTGATGAAAGATGTTATTCTTATTATTAGACGAATGTCATTCTTACTCTTGCGTCACCTGATCTTACGTTTCACATTACATTAATAAATAAACGCGATTATTACATCCTTCACCGTTTCTTACACAAATACATTTAGTTTGGTTGGCTTTGGGCTATTGTGATATGAGTAGAGTTGTCGCCAATTAATTGCAGATTTATCTACACGAAACGACGGAATACCCACTCCGAAGGAAAGCCTTGTATAATATATATATATATATTTGAGTCTTCCAAGTAATCTGGGGCCAAAACGACAGTGCAGTCCTAGAGGAGTTAACCCCCAACCCCGCACTCGGATAGCTGCATGGGTAGAGCTGCACTGGCACTGGCACAGCATGTACTGGCAGTAGCAATCTACTGATTTGACCCCGCCAGTATATTCGCCAGTAGTTTTTTTTTTTTTATCTTGCGTACGCTCAAGACACACGCCACGCCATACTAAAGTTCGGAGGCCCACTACATGCAGTTTCGGAAGGAGAACGAAGAGAGGAGAGGCAGATTACTGCCGCAACGAATTCAGCATGCTGATTGATTTCGACGACAGCACAATCGCTACCGACTGAAGTCAGTCAGTGCCCAGCCCTGTGCACAAGGCACCACACGCATACTGCCGTGTTCCTGTTTGCGCCGCCGTGACCTCGAACTTGACAACATCAAGCTGGAGGGAGATCGACCTCTGCAGCTATATACGCTCGACGATGAAGCTAACGCTGAAAAGCGTTTAGTTCGCGCTGGCAGGGGTGCGATCGTGTTTCAGCGCGCTCGTTTTCTCTCAACAATGGCAACAAGGGTACCATACAAAGTCGAACATTATATTTTCGGGAAAGGCTCTCTCTCGACCAGGATACTTCGAAAAAACGCCTTGCTGGGTACCTTCCCGCTCTGGAAAAATCGATCGCACCCCCGTGTGAAGTCAACGCCTCTTTCGGGTAATATGAAGGCATGATTGGGGGAGGGGGACAGGGGCAGGTTTAGGGGCGGAAGTAGTGTACAGGGCTGTTAGGGTCAGGGCTATTGGTTAGGGCGTGTCTCTCGGCTCTTTCAGCTATATTAAGGGTTGGCAAATCACAGTTTTGCAACCTGCGGGTTTACATACTATTGATAGGCGCTCCCCCCTAAAACGGCGTTATTATTCTCAACGCCACTACCCAGAGTAGAATGCCGAACCAACCCGATCCCTACGTACAGTAGTCAAAACCGCGCAACGCGCAAGACAACACACACCCTGCTGGGACGATGTTCCCCGCGTTAGTTTTGTCGGAAACGGATAGTGTGCGCAAACGATGCCGAGCGAGGCGTCCAGGGAACGGTCTCGACGAGAACCTCCCCAGAGCCACTCGTACTTACCTACCCACCATACAAGGTTTTTCGCTGACGCGTATCGCTTAGTATTAAAAGCGATACATAAGTATTTTTACCTGGGACATCACTGCTTTCGTTGTGTGTGTGTCCCCCTTGTCACGGGGGAAAACGGCTCGGAATCTCCTCTCCCCGCGTGGGGTGCTGTCTTGCTTACCCACCGTACAATGTTTTTTCGCTGACGCGCATCGCTTCATGGTGAACGCGACACGTACATACACACGAGCATGCATCACCGCTATACCCAGTAGTTGTTACAGCAGCACATGCAACAACTGCACCATCAATGCCTAATGTCGACAAAACACCGCGGCTGTTAAAACATAGTACACTGCCTTTGTATGTTTAGATGCGTGTCTCTCTTTCGCGTTCGCCACCTGCACGTGTTTGCCCCCATACACATCTCCGAAGCCGACCACATCCCTGTCGCTCGCCCCGCGGCGATCGGTCACTGGTCCGATTCAACCGGCAGCAAGTTTTTGTACATCGGCATCCAACACCTCTACGGCCCGGTGCCGGTTCTTCTTGATACCATTTGACACGTATAGAGACACCACAGTTTCCATGGTAGAAAAAGGCTACGAG
This sequence comes from Macrocystis pyrifera, assembly GCA_031763025.1. Classification (NCBI taxonomy): domain Eukaryota; class Phaeophyceae; order Laminariales; family Laminariaceae; genus Macrocystis; species Macrocystis pyrifera. The sequence continues at coordinate 9,060,823 of JASSKH010000004.1, forward strand.
ACACCAGAGAGAGCATGCACCTACCTATCACCACACCAGGCTTATCACACTTGAGAATACGGTAAAATACTGGATGAAGACTGGACGATATTCCAGCCCCTCCACACCACACCATGCCGACACCATACCGGGGTACTCCCTCGCCAGCTCGCGAAAGTCCGGTCGGTAGTGTCGGTACACGTTGGCGTCGTGCATTGCCCCTCCCGGCCGTCGTCCGAACGCCTTCCACGGCTTGTTTCTGCTCTTCTTGCGCTTTCCCCCCCCGCCACCGCCGCCACCGCCGCCTCCGCCGTCCGCGGTGTCGTCATCGCCGCTCGCATCAGCAGCCTCGTCCATAAAGTCGACGCCGAACCCATTTCTGATGTGGTCGTTGCCGTCATTACTTTCAGAATCACCGACATCATCATCGTCGTCGTCGTCATCACCGTCGCCGTAGTGCTCGCTGCCGTAGATGTCGCTATTGCCGCCGCTGCTGACGTTGTTGTTGAATCTCCGGGCTCTTTTACTGGCAGGGGACGCTGCACGGGGTGGTGCCCCCGGGCGGCGGCATGCATGAGGGGGGGGGGGGGGGGGGGGGAGGGGGGGGGGGGGGGGGGGGGGGGGGGGGGGGGGGGGGGCGAACTCTTTTGTTGTTTTCCTTTTTTATGTAGCCATTGACCAAGCATCCCTTTCGAGACGGGGCACGGGGGGGGGGGGGGTTCCAGGGCGTCCAGTGTGGAGGCGTGTCCAGTAAATAAGGCGGCGGGATGCGGAAGCTCGAGTGAGGGAGGGGGGGGGGGCGGATGCTTAGTCGGGATTTCCGGACGCATTGCTCAATGTGTACCCTGTGGTATGCACACACCCTCAAGGGGATGGAGGAAGAACCGTTTTTCGGAGGCTGCGGAAAACAGGCGGGACTTCTGCTTTGTGGGCTCGGAATGGTGTCGGCACTAGTACTACCAATAGGATTGAAATGAGGCGCGCGAGACTATTTTGCTCTTGGTTGTTTAAGGGAAGGTTTTCCAAGGGGAAAAAAAAAAAAAAAAAAACGCCTCTTCACTCCGGGTTATTACATAAGAGCTCGTGTGCATTCATCAACCGCCCCATACGTGACATATCTCAAGTTCAACATATCACGTGTGAAAGACGACTTATTGCTTATTACACCGAATACTACGTGGGGGTTGAAGGGATGAGGTGGTGTCTAAATCTATTTAAGGACCACGGGCCCCAGTGTTGGGACGGGGTAGAGGGGGGGTCGCCTCGACGGAGCAGAGCAGTCAAAAATGACACGTGCACGAGCAAAGCGTGAACGCGTAAAAAAAAAAAAAAAACACGCACACACACACACGCACACTGCTGTACGTACGTGTGATATGTTAGCGAAAGCGGCCGTCGCTATGATATCGCTACCTGATCGCCGTATACGATGGACTGCTACAGCAAGCAGTAGCTCGGTGTGTACCTGGTATATAGGTGATCAAGTGACCAAGGAGCTGGGTAGAGAGGAGAGGTTCGACACTCCCGCGGCTATCATACGTAAGCATCAAATACACCAAGCACTACTGCTGCAGCAACTCGCAATCGAACCCAGTACATCGAGGCAACCAATCCTAAATAACCAAGCACTATTGCTGCAGCAACTCGCAATCGAACCCCGCACATCGAGGCAATCGATCCTACATAACCAAGCACTACTGCTGCAGCAACTCGCAATCGAGCCCAGCACATCGAGGCAATCAATCCTACGAGTGTGTTGTCGACAAGGGTGTTGATTTTATCTACCGCAAAGAAGTATCCGACGGACGCTACGTTACTACAGGCCAGCAGTTCCAAAGTCCTTCATTCCTTACCGCGAGCAGTCAGCACCTGGTAGCAGACATGGGTGGCGCGGGACCGGTTCAAAGGCGGTTCGGCGTAGCTCACGGCCGTACTGGGGCAACAACCAGGTACCAGGTACCAGCCAGTGATCCGGTGTCTATTGCGCGTAGCGCAACAGGTGACGCCAGGCGTGGTGTGCGCAAGCAGGGGGGCCCCCGCGGGAGGGCCGCCGGAGGCCCAAAAAAATTGCGATATATAATTACGCGCGAATATAACCAGGGTGTGGAATATATGCCCGAAAACCAAGTAACAAAGTGCGTTAAAACGCATTGAGGACTGCAGTCCCGTTTCGGGGACAAACTACTTGGATTTGACTGGATTGTCTCCACAACAGGACTGCAGTTCTACAAGGGCTAAACGCCTTCCGAACCTCGAAAAGGCATGTATCGGGATCAGAACCTAAATAAATTTCAAATTTCATTTGTTCTACTATAGAAAAAGGGCCTTTCTTGAAAAAAAAAAACGGCCTACGGCGAATTCTAAAATGGAGCTCATTTTGTTTTGGCCCTTGAGGCTGTTTCCTATGCGGTTCGATTTCGAGCTTCAGATTTGTATTTTTTTCGATCTCAAAGATGAATGGCCCTGCTTATCCAAATATGCAAAATCCGACCGGAAATTTTTCGATTTGAAAATTCGATGACCCAAGTCGTCGGATTTGGGCCAAAATCCGACGACCTGGGTCATCAGATTTTCAAATCGAAAAATGGCATGCTCTTTAAATTCAAGATGTTATCCACGACAGCAACCAGCAGCAGAACGATCGATGAGTTGGACGGCCATACAGCTATATAGCGACGTTGCTTCGCGCCCGACGCGCGGACGGCGCGCCCCTCCGTGGCCAGACTAGAGTCGGCTGGCGTGGGCTCGGGCCTAGAGACCAAGAGAAGCGCACTCGCACGCGCCTCTCCGTGGATACGTACTCGTAGACTACACTGCTGTACAGCAGCACCAGCGCCAGCAGCAGCAGTCAGTCACAAAATGAAATACAAAAGACCAAGACAGGTTGACTCTAGCGCACTCGCCACGTCTCTTCGCCGCCAGACCAGAGGCAGTCCGCGTGGGCTCGGACGCTTGGGTCCTACGCGCAGGGCAGCGCACCCAGCGCGTCTCTTCGCGGTGCCAAACCACAAAAACAGCAGTTGGTCTCGCCGTTTGATCGAATCTCTACACGCACAATAAATCTGATTTTTCCGCATAGGAAGGCCCTTTCGATTTGTCAAGCTCATATCTGAAAATGCCATCGTGTCAAAATCTGAAGCTCAAAAATCGAACTGCATAGGAAACGGCCTGAGGCGACAGTTTTTGAAAAACAGCAATACAAGGCCGCAAAAAAAAAAATTGGGGCCTGCGGCCCAAAAAGTCGCGCGCACGCCCAAAATCACGTGTCGCGCTGAGCGCAACCAGGCCGTTCGCGGCTGCTGCCTGCGGAAAACGGCAATTTTGACCAAAATGTTGCGCGATCGCAACAGCGCAACACAGCAGCTAATTGTACTCCTCAGACCTGGTGCCAGCTTACCTGTACCAAGCTACTGCTGCTGCTGTAGACTAAACTACAGGAGTACAACCTACTGCTGTCGTACATACGTACACGTGGTATCAGGTATCAGGTATGGGGCATTGTTTTTGTGGCACGAGCGAATCGCGGGTCACAGACGGCGGCATCGACCGCAGCAAGCAACTGCACGTAGTGGGGATGGCTTTGCCCGGCCGTGCAGCGACCGCATCGCATGCTCTGGGCCGACGGCGGCGGCGGCGGCAGCAGCAGCAGCAGCAACAGCAGCAGTTATTCACGCGACCGCCCCCGCAGCAGACTGGGCTTGTTTCGTTCCTGCTGCAGAACCAAAACTACTTGGAACTAGAGTAAAATATCATTCGCGGCTTTGCAGTGGTGGCCCAAAAAACTGAAAGTCGACCACAACCTATGATGGTAACTTCGTATTTGTAGGCTCCGTCAGGTTTCTCGAAGCTTACGACGCATGCGGCACGGGGAAAAATTCCGTAGTCTAACCATACACACCTTCGTCGTACAGGTCAGCCTCGAAGGCCGTCCTAGATCTTGACATGGGAAAGCTTGTTTACGGTCTGGTCGAGAAACCGAGGGAGCGTCGGTTTTTATAACCAAACCGGAAGGCGTTTTGGTTCGGGATTTCGATGATTTCCGGTTTATGTTGCTGCCGCCGTGCACCCAGGACCGACACCAGAGCTCCGTTCAACAGCTGCTGTGCAACGAGCAACGGCGATACATCCTTGACAGCACTAGCTCATCAACCCTGCCCACGAAAGGAGCCGCCCGGGCAATGAGCTCTTCACGACGCTCAAGCCAAGACCGCAGGAAATCAAATACCGATGCTATTGTGAAAGTGGAACCAGAGAGCTCGGAGGAGGATGTACAACAACACCCAAGCCAAGGCCGCCGGAAAGCAAACGCCGATGGTACAGTGAAAATGGAACAAGACAGCTCAGAAGAGGAGGTACAACAACAGCACAGGCGGCAGGCGCGAGGCTCCTCCTCCTCCGACGACGACGACGACGACGATGAGGATGAAGACGACGACTCTTCGTCGAGCGACGGGGAGCCAGAAAGCATGCCGAGCAAGACGAAGACACTTATTAGTAGCGCAAGGGCAGACGCAGCAGCAAGGAGAGGCAACAAGGCCCAACAACCCGGCAGCAGGCAAACAGGCGACGCTGACTCCTTCGGAAAGCGCAAGGCGGACGACTTCCTGCGGCGCCAGGAGCTCGCCATGGACCCCAGCTTCAAGTCCACCGTCGTCCTCCCCGGCGACGACGTCACAGACACCACCACGCGCACCACGAGGAGCCTGCGGCTGGGCCCGGGTTTGGTGCAGAAGGAGGAGAAAGTCTTGGCCACCAGGGCGGGGATGTTGAGATATCGTCCCCCCTGCTCGTACTGGGTCGAGAGCAACGGGCGGAGATACAGCGCCCGGGTTGAGGACCAGGTGATGGGCGTCGTCGAGGACCGGATGGGGGAGTCCTACAAGGTCAACATTTTCGGAAGGTACTGCTTGTTGTTGGTGGTAGTGGTGATGGGGTTGGTGTTGGTGTTCTTGATATTGTTGTCGGTGACGGTTGTTGTGCTGCTGCTGGTGGTGGTGATGGTGGTGCTGTCATCGATCTTCTTGCTGGTGGTGCTGCTGCTGTTGTTGTTTCTGTTTGTTCTTGCTACTGCTGCTATCTTGGCTACTATGGTGGTGGTGGTGTTTTTTGGGGGGGTGTGGTCAGCCGGGCTCACGGCAGAGCCAGCCCGGCTCATGGCCCTAGTTTGAAGAGAGTTTTGACCCCTTTTCGGAGCCAAGCGTAGCGGTCGTAACAATGACAAGCACGTCCTGGTCAAAAACCTTCTCCGTAGTGTGAGCGCGGTGCAATACGAGCTGTGTGTATCAATGCTGCGCAGGTGGGTGCCCACAATCCCTCGCACCGCAGTTCGGAGATCGAGATCGTCATCGATCGCCCCCTAAGCTAATCCGGGTTTGCATATGTACGTAGTAATCAGCACCCGCGATGAGTCCAAAAAACGTGAAAGCCCCCCTACGTTCACACACCACATTGGGTTCTGCTTGCTTCGTTCTCTCGAAGTAGCAGCTCGCTGTATTTGCGGGGCCGAGGCTGTACTGCTGTAGTTGTCATTTTTCGTTTCGTCGCTTTTTTCTTCTCCGCTGAAATCTCGAATCCTCACGGTTTACCGTTGACGACATTTCCGTCCCCCCCCCCCCCCCCCCCCCCCCGCCCATCCCAACCCTGCCGCTCTTGCATCGCATCGCATGTATAGCTCTGCGGCACTGCTGGGCATGCAAGAGTTCGACGGCGCTTCGAAACGGAGCAAACCTAACCTCAAGGTTTGTGAAAATCAATCACACATTCAGCTGGGGGGCGGGGGTGTGGTCATTCTGTTTATCGCTGCTTGCCTCGCCGCACATAGCTTGAAAACATGTCGTTGACGGGGGGGTAAGAGGAGGGGAGGGAGGGAGCTTCATCGGGCCCACCCGGCCTCGATTCGTTCCAGTAGGTATTAGTTCCCTCCATCAGCATGCACGATAAAAATGAAGGCATGTATCTGGAGGAAGAAGAGAAGACACCTGTCGATCACGGCTTGTCCAGAAGGTCGTTGAGTGTAAGAATGCTGCTGCGAGTTGAGCTGGGATGTAAAAAAAGTGACGGGAGAAAAACACCTTTAAAAATAAAGTGATATACGTAAACCTTTTTTTTTTTTTGTTTTTGTATATGTTTTGTTAACTTGCTTGACGGGGCCCAACCCAAGTCGTGTTTTTCCACGTGCCGTGCGGCATTTTGGTACCTTCTCGGTCGCGACATCTCTCGCCATTCTTGTCAGCGGTCCGATTTTTTTTGCGTCCATCGAGGTGCACTTTTTGGTTATAGGGTGCGCGGGGGCTGCTATACGTCCTGGTCTTTCAGAGCATTATAGGGTTTATAGGGTGCGCGGGGACTGCAATACGCTCTGGTCTTTCGGAGCCTTCCATGCGTCGGACAGCTAATCTACAGATCATGTACATACCATTCCCACAGGTCATGATCTAGATGCTCCAAGGCAGATAGATCATCTATTCCCGGTCGAATAAGATCTACTGTCCACTGTAGCTCATCATGTTGCCCGGTGGGGCGCCCGTATAATCTGCATGATCTATCTAGCGCATGTTTCCTACTGGGTTAGGATCTGTACTATACAGGTCATTCTCAGCCTGTCACAACGGCAGGTGAGGAAGTAGATGATCTACATCATACATATAGATAGATGGAGAGATAGATAGATAGATAGATACCTGGTAGATCATGATCTTCCCGAGGTGTGGAACATTCACCGACGTTCGTTTTTTTTTTTTTCTAGCTATCATTGGCCTGGTCCACCGGTACCACTATTAATATTATAGTTGCGCGATACACACATACCTGCTTTACGTTGTACGTAGGATGCTCTTGGTGCCCGTCAGGCGTATAGAGTGGTGACTGCTGAGGGGGTCCCTGCATGGTATGGCCCGCCGGCCCGGCTCGGCCCGGCCCGGCTTGCCTTGCTCGTTATAAACTGGAGCTGCCTGTCAGGCCATCTGGTCATCGCTGACTATGTAACCGGCAGGTAGTGTGCCGTCTATTAAGAAGCAAGTCAGCGCTGACTGAGTGGCCCCACCACGCCTATTGATTAAGTCCCTCTATCTCCGTAGGGCTGTGCACGGGTCGGGCCTAGCCTCGCGCGTCAGGTCGGGTCGGGTCGGGTCGGGTCGGGTCGAGTATGGCTGACCCGAATCGATCCGTGAGAGTTTGAAAATCTCCCGACCCGACCCGTGAGAGTTCGAAAACATGTTGACCCAACCCGCGGGTCGGGCCATGACCGGTGAAGAGCCCTGATTCTAACGGACAACTTAGATACGTTGGGGTCTCAGCACTCAGCATTACCTCCATCTTTTCGACAATCTCTCCCGGGCGAACCCCTCGCCACCCGCTATTAAGCTATGTGTGGTCCTACAGCCGTACGTGCAAGCGTATCATATACGAACATCATGATACAGGTCATGAACGAACCGCTTTTTTTTTATTGTCCCCCCCCGGAAGAAGTGATGATGCCGACGGAGATTGAACTCCCCAACTGCGTTTTTTTGTTGGTGGGAAGGAGCTTGGGAATCGATGCATGTATGTTGCATGTACCGTAGGGTCTGCAACACCAAACGCAACCACCGCTGACGCTGGCCAGCCCTTGGCGCACTCGACTGATCAGACCTGTCGCGCACACCACCGTCAACATGCTCCCATTAGCAAAACGTTTCTGTATACTATATGGCAGCAACGTAATGAGCGCCCAACTGTTGGAGGTGTCTCTATCAAGAGCAGGAACGGTGCTCCGTCTCGAAAGGGATGCGTGGTCAGTTGTAAAATGGCTTAAGGCAAGCAACACATGAGTGCCCTCCCTCCCTCGCCCTCCCGACTACTCACCGAGGGCGATATGTCGCAATGTCGATTGAATGTTGAGGCTGACACGGCAACGCAATGTTCGCGCTTAAGAGGCAATGTTGCAGCGTCACAAGATTACCTCAACCCTGCAAAACCTCGATATTTGGTTCTACGGTTTACGGGGCAGCTTTCACGCATGAAAGCAATAGTTTAATACGTGATGTATATACTATTGTGTTGTCGCATGAAAATCACTTTTCGGTTAGGACTGGACTGGACTGTCGCCCCCCCCCGTCACGGCATTGTAGGGATATGCGAGGGTGTATGGTCATACGACTACGGCCGTAGTTGAGATGAGTACATCCTCCCCCCCCCCCCCCCCCCCCCCCCCCCCCCCCCCCCCCCCCCCCCCCCCCCCCCCCCCCACCTCTCCTCACCTCTTCTTGCCGCGAATGAACAGACCGGGTCGCTCGTTTTCTGCAGGGTGGCCACGGTTAACAAGCACATGGAGACGGAGCTAACGTGCACATGTGAGTTGCGCCCGGGTTCTGCCCGCCCCCAGAGGGTGATACCGCTGTAGTCGTCGTCGTATGTATATATATATATGCACGAACGATGGCTGCGACTTTTTTTTTATGATACTCGGCCGCGCATATTGATCCCCTTTTTACGCCTGCAGTCCCGTTTCGGAGAAACAAAAAAAAATATATATATATATATATATATGTAGCTTGTCCACAAAAACCGGACGGAACTTTGCCCTGCAGGCACTAAGACTAAGACACACCTTTAGGGACTCAGCTACAGCGATCAAGAAATATGAAAAAAAAAAAAAAACGAAAATGTGAGGCCTTCGCAACCGTCCGCCCATTTTTGTTTAGCGTGCCGCGGCACTTGGCGAGTACCACTGCCGCGTGTGTGTGTATCGTACGGCTTCTTGCCTTGTGCTTATGGCACTCGTTATTTTCATCTCCATCTCGAAAAGAATGCGTGGTCAATGGTCCAATCACTATGGCGGACAACAAACGAATACCCCCCCCTGCCCCCCGAAAAAGAAATTAACTCATTGAAGCTGTCTTCCATGTGCAAATCCGACTCGTAAGTGGTTCTTGTAGTAGGATGCAGCTCACCCTTCATGCGACTCGCCGAAAACCTCTTATTTCGCGCCGCGCTTGGTGCGAGCAATGTCTGCCTGGTCGGTGAAAACCGGACGTTCTCCATCCCGGCATTGTAGGGATGCGAGGGTCTATGGTCATACGACTGCGGCTATGCATGATATCGAGCACACCACCCCCCCCCACTAACCCAGCAGCCAGCGCGTGCTGCCCGTGCATTGTGTGATCGTTTTTTCCCTCCGAAGTCTCAAACGGGGAAAATGGTTCATGATCCGTTGGGTTCAGCGCGCATGTCGCCAACTGTGCCGTTTTTTTTTGTTGTCGTGTGTTTTTTTCCAAGGCAGGCCCTTGGCCTGCCTTGGTCTCTCGCCGGTACAGCACGTGGATTGGCCTGTTTTCAGCAGTGTTAAAGTTATCCCCCTTGTCACCGCCGCGACCCCCCCCCCCCCCCCGTGCCCCGTCCCCCGTGCCCCCATCCCCCCCACACACACACCCTCCCACGTTATCTGTATATTTTCGCCTCCGTCCGAGTCCGCCTCGTGCGGTTCTTAACATTTGGAGGGCGTCTTCCCCCCCCCCCCCCCCCCCCCCCCCCGCCGTATTTTGTTTTCTCCCCCCCACACACTCGACCCCGCATCAATTCATCGAGACGCTGTCATTATGTGCAAGAAAAGCCGCCTCAAAAACGGCCCTTAGTAGGATGCAGCTCACGCTTGGTGCAATTAGTGTCTGCCTGGTCGGTGAAAACCGGACGTGCTCAATCCCGGCATTGTGGGGATGCGAGGGTCCATGGTAGTACGGCCACGGCCATACATGATAGTGAGTGCACCCCCCGTTCCGCCCCGCCCCGCCCCGCCCCCGTCCTTTTATGTCTTGTTGTTTGCAAGCCACGCACCACGGGTCTAAGAAGGACTGGATGACTGGACAGTCTACCTTCGGAGAGCTTCGTGGCGGCAAGATGGAGCGGTGTTCTCTCCTCCTGTCTAAGAGCCTCACGAAGCCCAACTGCAGGTATACAACCATGGATACGAATGGCGAAAAAAAAAAACACGTGTATGCGTGGGTCCTGTCTACTCCTCTGCCATACCTCACGTCAGGTACAGCAGTTGTCCCCTCCCTATATTGCCGGTTGATCGGTGCCGGCGGCTGCCCACTGCAGTAGTGCCTTGTGGAGGTCGCTTTGTACAGATGGGGTTCATCAGTGTGGCAGTGTTGCGGAGTAATTATTACGGGGGACCATAGTAAGTAGGACCAAATATTGTTAGTAAAAGCAGTGAAATATATAGGTTTTTATGTATACCATGGGTCCTATTAACTACATCCCCCCGTAATTAGTGCCGGTTGCCGCTAATAGTGCCGGTATTGCTGGCATGTCTGTCGCATACCGGCAATATATATATATACATGGAGAGGGGCGGACATTATTGCTGTGTCCGTATTGAACACGAGCGAAGCGAGCTGCTAATCTTCACGGGCTTTAAGAACTGCAGTCCGGTTTTGGGGGCAAACCGCTCAAATTCTATTGCGGAGGGCCATAGTAAATGGGACCTACGATACACACCAAAACCTATATATTTCCCTATTTTGACTAACAATGTTTGGTCCCGTTTACTATGGTCCCCCGTAATACGTAGTTTGCCCCCCAAACGGGACTGCAGTCCTACAAGGGATGAGAGATGTGGCACGGCCTACTTTTGAGCTGGGTCTCTCAAGACGGAGATTTGCGTCGTCCAGCCGAAAAATCTCCGAAAAATTGTACTGGTACATGTCATGCTCGTGTCCAGGAGGAGTTTTTTTACCGCTGTACGACCGGTCGCCCCCGTAGCTCAGTGTTACCCTCGAATGGTGCTATTACGGGGGACCCTAGTAAGTAGGACCTACGGTACACGCGAAAACCTATATATTTCCCTATTTTTACTATCAATATTTGGTCCTATCCTATTTACTATGTCCCCCCGTAATAGAGTTGGTTCCTTGAGTTCAAACCCCGCCGTGGTGAGAGTTTCTGTTTTTTTTTTTCCAAAATAAAATTTAAAGGAATCACCTGCTGAGAGCGCGCAGGGTGGGTAGGCGAAATTCGACGCGAGTCGACGAGGGAAGAACGTGGCTGAGGTCTTCCCGCGATGAAAACGAAGGCAGGAACCGTAGCGGGGACAGGGAGGGAAGAGCCTGCTACGTGACTCCGGACCTGAGTTACGACAATTACGGGGGACCACAGTAAATAGGACCAAATATTGTTAGCAAGAATATCGAAACATATAGGTTTTTGTCTGCACAGTAGGTCCTATTTACTATGGTCCCCCCGTAACAGGAAGGAGAGAAAAGAAGAGCGAAGATAACAAGCGGGGAGAGAAAAAAAAACGAAGAAAAAACTCCCACCAGCGCGTACAATTTGACGACAGTTACCAATATCCACCAGCGCAGGTTAGTTGCTTGCGTGAGCTACCGTATGGAATCTTAGTATTGTTATCTAAAATAAACACGCCTCATCATATCACTTGAAACCCTAGAATAATGTACGCAAGTTGACGACAGTTGCAGATACCCACCACCAGCGCGAGCGAGTTCCCATCTCCCTAGCAAGCGCTACTCTATCTTAGGTTGGGTCGGGTCGGATCGGGTTCCGTCAGGCGCCTGATTGCGGGACCTTAGCCCCTTTACTACTGGGAAAACATATGATATGACTGTTACGCGGTATGTGTAACTCTGGCTTCTAGTAGTACGCGCCCAGACACATGGGTGCAGATCTGAAAAGGGGTCGATCGAGAGGTTCCGCGGAGGACTCTCGAAGAAACGTTCCACGAGTAGTCGGCCCGTAGTTTTGAGCGCTCGAGCGCTCGATTTTTTTTGTCGCCGTGTCTGTAGCTTTTGTTGCTGTTGCTGTTGCTGTTGCTGTTACTGCTGTTGTTGCTGCTGTCGTCGTTGAATGTTGTTATCTTCGCCGTCGTTATTGTTGTGCTGTACCTGGTACACTGTAGCAACACCGTCAAGTGCGAGCGAGCTGTCTTTGTTTCGGGGACCCGTCGCACGCCCTGTCTCTCCGTGCGCCTTTTTCATCATTCCGAACCAGGTGGTCCGTCCGTACGTACGGACGCATGATGTTGGCGTGAGCAGCCTTGCACCGGCGCCGGGCGAAAACCCTTGGTGCCGCCTTTGAGCACGCATGCATGCATGCCCTCTTGTTTCATGATTCCTCGTTTGAGAGTCTTCTGTTTCTCGTTGTGTGTTGCTGATGCTGGCCTCCCGCGCTGTCAGTGGGACTGGGGGTAGGAGGGCTGATTAGGGTTGGGGGCCACGGCTGGGGCTATAATCCGCGCTACATGCCTAAAAAAGGACCCTTTCCTTTCCATCATATATGTTCTTCGCCACCCTGTTGATGCCCAGGGTCCTCAAGAGCCTGGCGAAGCACATGCCCTTCGAGCTTGCGGCGGGCCTGAACGGCGCTTTCTGGGTCGATTCCGGTGAGAAAAAGAGACAGGCAGTCGTCGATATTAATCAGCGTGTCGCGCCTGCTGCCGCCACTTCTACGGTAAAACACCCTGATTTCATATAATCTCAGCAGACTCGTCACATGAAGTTTACGAACAGCAACCAAAAAGAAGGGCAAAAAGATGTTGCCTAAATTCATGCGTAACGGGATTGCCGTTTCAGTGCTTCAGTCCCGTTTTGCGGACAAACCACATGAAAATTAGAGCGGTTTGTCCTCAAAACGGGACTGCAGTACTAAAGGGGTTAAGGGGCTCCCTCCCAAGAAGCGGTCTTGAGTAGGGCGGTATCCCGGTATAAGGCGGTCAAAATCGCTTGGCGCGACTGCGGGATTGCACTCATCACCTGGAATGAAATTAGGCTGTTGGCCTCAACAACAAGGTGGTCATATTGCTCTGGCACATGACCGGCTTACTGGGGGGGGGTTACTGTAGTCACAGGTGGCATACACATGAGTTCAAGAGTCGAGATGAGACACCGAAGAGTGATGAGCCAAGTGCTCTTCTCCAGCGCGTTTTTTTTTTTTTTTTTCCGCTCCCGTCCATTTTTTTTAGTGTTTTCTCGCGCGTTTTTGCTTCCTCAGTCTTTGTTTGTTCTCTTGCCTTTGATTTTGTGTCGCTTTTCGCTCTCGTGCAGGTTCGCAGGCGAACACGATCGTGATCTGCAACGCCATCCTTAACTCAGAGGTAATGAACGACTCGCAGACCGACGCCATGGTCGACCGCCTGGCGAGCCACATGAAGAGGGCGCTGGCCTCTGCCGACGCATGATGAACATGAGGGGGCGTGTTGGAGAGGAAGGCAGCGTTTTATTGTTTTTGCAAAACAGGGTCGACGGGGTTGCAACGGTCTCCCGTGGGCTGGCTAGTGGGCTGATAGGTCGGTTGGTTGAATAGTGGTTGGTTGATTGGTTTGCTCGTTGGTCGGTCGGACTGGTGGTTGGGCAGTTGGTTGGTTGATTGGTTGATCGGCTTGTTGGTTAGTTGACTGATTGGTTGATTGGTTTGAAGAATAGTGAAGAAAAAGGCGGCTGTGTTCAAGCAGCGGGGGCGGGGGGGGGGGGGGGGGGGCGTCGCTCATAAATTAATTTCGCCCGGTTGGAGAGCAAATTCTGCCGCTTCTGTTGCCCCTGTCGAATCCTGGCCGGTTGCTTTCGCTCGTCCTAATGCCGCCGCCCCTAGAACAAACGCGTTCTTTGCTGTGCAGCGTCGCCGCAAGAATTAAGGATTTTCGGGGAGAAGTGTTCTTCGCGCCTTAGTGTGACGACCAGCTAAGGCTGCCTGTTGTTCGTTTTATTAGTAGGTGCTTCCGTGACGCCGAGACAAATAGAAGACAAGAAAAAAAAAAAAAAAAAGGTCGTGAGCGAAATGATTCCCGACAGACAAGTGTTTTATTACTGTTGTTGCCGTCTTGACACGAGGTTGTCGCTTTGAAAGTGAGGATTGTGATTGCCACCGCTCGCTGTCGGGAGCCCTGTACCGCGTGGGATGGTAACCCCCCGCCCCTCACGAAAGTGTATCTATACTATTAAGTGCACAGCGGTGGATGTACTGGTGTGTCCGGCTTGCCTCTGCCGCCTTGTGTGCTATTAAAATGTGTTGGGAGTGGGATTCAGGACGCGCCCCCAACGAGGACGACAGCCTTGCCGCTGACCATTGGGGACTAGTGCGTTGCAGGCGAACACAACGCAAATGCAGTGCAACGCAACGCATACGCAACGCAAACGCAACGCAACGCATGGAGACGGTGCGATCAAACGCCTGGCCTACCTTCGCGTGGACGTGTGTGACGTACCACGACGGCATGCGATGTGCCAACAGAAAAATAAAAATCGAGCGAAGTATGCTACTTTTTCTTGTTTGTTTCGGCGATCTACAACGAGCGTTGTTATTGCTCGCTACAGAGCTCTGTTTTATTTTATAAATTTATGAAACACGTCAGCTGTGAGTTCGACTGATTAAGTAGTTGATACTCAACTTTTTTTAATTGTACAAGTACAGACACTGAAGGATGCGTGGAGAGTCCCACCGCCTCATCTTCATGAGGAAGGAAATCAAACATGGCGTTTTCTGCTCAGGGGACGGGTACGATGATGAGGCGTTATTATGGGACAGGGGGCGATTGCTCTCGTGCCTCTCTCTGTAACGTAGGTTGTCTCCCATAGGCACGATGACGGCAGCTGGACGATTCACACCAACACGTATGCGTGCGGGGTAATTACTTTATTACCATGGTTGGTGCGTCACCCTGAGTATGATGTTTTGTGGCAGGCAAAACGAGAAGAAAGAGAGTGGGTCGTCTCACAGAGAAGGCAATGGTGTGTCCAAACTAAAACAAGGGGATGATATTACATCAAGCGTGCACAACGTGTTGGTTCATTTTGCTTCATACCTCACCTCTGCGAAGTGTGTGGACTACTTTCCAGATACTTTCTACTTTGTACGTCACTTGTCTCTATGTATACGTACATAGAGGCGGGATCCCAGGATAATGTACCCTTCCACTGTTTCTACAGCAGCAGTGTCACACCGCGCAAAAAATATGAAAATCTGATCCTCTGTTATGTTGTACCAGGTGTGCATGTATATACCTGTGGTTGGAATTTCTCGCGAAGCGTGTCGCTGTGGCGTACTATTAATACCAGCGCACCGGGTACATTGAAGATCTTGATTCTACTCGGAAGGCTTCGTGTAGACAACCTGACAGATGCCTAGGGTACGAACTATTTTAGCCCGATACGATCTCTGTGAATGCGTGCCGCTTCGCTTCTGCCCCCATCAAGCCACAAGGAATGTGTCAAGTACGATCTGGAACAACAGGTAATAATAAAAAAAAAATACATTTTCGTACAACAAGTACTACTCATGAAGGAAGCAAACGTAAGGGTGGGCGACGGACCTAATAATAAGGGGTCAACTGGATATATACCACACCCTGGACAATAGACAATAGTCCAATAGTCTATTAATAGCTTCCTATTGCAATTGACTGTCTATTGTGGTCCCTAATTCCAGTTAATTGAAAGGCGTCGAGCTTCATCATCCAGACAATTTCTATGAAGTGACCCCTACCTGACCCTATTGTCCAGACAATGCCACTTTATAGGTAGTCTCCGTAATCAATGGTCCGGACAATTCCAATTAATGGACCTTCTCCTAAATAAGATGTCCGACCAATTCCAATTGACAGACTGTCTCCTGAATCAATTGCCTCGACAATTCCAATTGATAGTCGGCCCCCCGAAATAGTTGTCCGGACAATTTCAATTAGTAGACTGACGCCAAACGTATTTGTCCCGACAACTCCAATTAATAGACAGTCTCCCAGATCAGTTGGCCCGACAATTCCAATTTGTACACAGTTTCCAAAATCAATTGTCCGGACAGTTTCAATTTGCAGACTGCTTTCTAAATCAATTGTCCGGGCAATTCCAATTAATAGACAGTATACAAAATCAATTATCCCGACAATTTCGACCAATACGAAATCTCCAAAACTACTTCAGACAATGCCATCATTGGTCGGCAGTCTCCTAAATTAACTGCCCGTACATTTCGAAACAACAGCAGTGCATATACTGATTACTTTGTTTCGTGAAAACTTTTTGTGATGATTTACATCTGAGCACATGGGCTAAGCGGTATCAAAACTTTCTACGTGCGGACATAAAATACAAAGCTAACGTTGAGGTGACCCGCCCTTTTCTGCTTATGCCTTGGATAATAGACCTATCAATAGACTATTGCCCCTACAGCAGAGTCACGAAGTTGTCTATTAATTGGAATTGTCCGGGCAAGTGATGTCATAGGCTGTCTAACAATTGAAATTGTTTAGACAATTGATCTTGGATACTGTCTAACAATTGGATTTGTTCGGACAATTGATATCGGGCACCGTTTAACAATTGGAATTGTCCGGACAAATAATTTTAAAGACTCTCTATCAATTGAAGTTGCCCTGACAATTGATTTCAGAGACTGTCCATTAATTGGAATTGTCTAAACAATTGATGTTTGGTGCCTTTCAATAATTGGAATTGTCCAGACAGATGAGCTCGGAGACTGCCTATCAATTGAAATTGTGCTGGCAAATGATTTCACAGGCTGTCTATTAATTGGAATTGCTTGAACGATTGATTTCGGGTGATTTACATGAATTGGATTGTCGGGGCAACTGCTTTGAGATACCGTCTATTAATTGGAATTGTCCGGACAATGGGATTCGGAAGCGATCTACTAGTTGGAATTGTCATGACTATAGAGTTTGAGAGGGCTCTGTTATTTGAAAGCTGGCAGCTACTTGTAAAACTACATTTGATTTGGTCAGTACACAACAGTACCACCATGCTAGTATTGCCTCTACAACAGGATCGGGAACTTCCCTCAATACGCAATCATTTGCAAGGTCCTTTATTGTGTCATGTTACGAGTAGTATCAATTCAATGGGGAGTGTCTATCATAATACAATAACTACTGTAGGTACACGGCCACGACATTTATGGAGCAATTGATTTCTTGCGCGGCATCTGAAATGAATTGTGCAGGCAGATCCGTTTGGACAATTCCATTTAATTGACAGCACCCGAAATCAATTGTGCGGACAATTTCAGTTCATAAGCAGCAGCCGAAATCAAATGTTCAGACAAATCCAATTAATAGACAGCTCCCGAAATCAATTGTCTGAACAACTTTAGTTAGTAGACAACACCCGAAATCAATTGTCTAGACAATTCCAATTATTGGATATCACCCGAAATCAATTTGCTGAGGAATTCCAATTAATTGGCTGTCTCCACAAACAATTGTTTGGACAATTCCTATTCATAGACAACACTCGAAACCTATCGCTCACACAATTCCAACTAGTAGATGGTATTCGAAATCAATTGCCTGGACAATTCCAATTCATAGGCAATCGCCGAAAACAGTTGCCTGGCCGATTTCAATTCATGGGCAATCGCCGACATCAATTGTATTGACAATTTCAATTAATAGACAGTCACCAAAAACAATTGCCAAGACAAATCCAATTAACATACATCCTCCTGAATCAATTCTAGACACAATAGACTATTGAAATAGTAATTGTCCAGGGTGTGATTTTATATACGTACAACCTTTACTTTTCAAACCTCAGACAGATCATCGATCATTCCCGCTCCATGATCTTCTTTCTATAGACATTTCAGGGCAGAGAGTTACTTATTGTACTGCTGTGCATGCCTGTCATCTGTATGATCTACTACTGCTACTACTTACTGCTGTGTCTGACGTTGCCAGGTGGGAGCCATAAAATGTGCAAGAACTACAGAAAACAGCAGTAGGACATATTTCCTGGGTTGGATGTGCACTATGAACCAGGGCTGTTCACGGGTCGAGTCAAACCTCGCGCGTCAGGTGGGGTCGGGTCGGGTCGGGCACGGATGGTGACCCGACCCGACGCGTGAGAATTTGAAAACCTCCTGTCGCGACCCGACCCGACCCGACCCGACCCGACCTGACCCGACCCGTGATATTTCCAAAGCTTCCTGACCCGACCCGTCCTGAACAGACCCGTGGGTCGGGCCACGACCCGTGAAGATTGTGCACAGCATCATCTCGTAACGAACGGCAGAGGTTAGGATCTACAGCAAATCGCCTTTACTGTAGAGGTATAGCAGCAGTAGATCATGATCCTCGACCCGACCCGACCCGACCCGACCCGACCCGTGATATTTCCAAAGCTTCCTGACCGCACCCATCTTGACCCGTGAAGATTCTGCACAGCATTGCGTAACGGCAGGTTAGGATCTAGATTCTGTTAATAGGAGCAATATACATACAGCAGTATCGTGATCCGTCCGATGTGCGTAATCTTTCGTACCTGGTATATATGATCGATGACTGAAATACCTGGTACCTGGTAACGCAGAACACCGATGATACGCAAAACACGAGTGATTTGAATTTTCAAATGTTCAATTTTTGAATTTTCTTTAGAATTTTCGAATTTTCGGACATTCGGTTTGTTGGACATTCCGGTTGCGTGATTACCAAGGGGTTTCAAATTTGCATCAACCCAGCAGCAACCAAGCTGCATCTCAATTCCAGCAGGCATCTGATCTGTGACCACGGACAAAGAAGGCGGCAGAAGCTATGGCTGCTGTCCCGAAGCTGGTCGTTTTCGACTGCGACATGTGCCTGTGGTGAGTGGAAGATAAGCTCCCGGAAAGCAGCGAAATCGTCATCGAAAATCGTCTTTCGTGAGTTGCGGATGACGTTCTTCGGATGAAAATCCGAAAGTCCGACGTTTTCTATGCACTCGCACATCGCAGCACCATGAGCATCCCTGCTGGGCCAGTACGTGGGGTGGTGCTGGTAGACAGACGCTATGAAGGAAGGGCTTAGCTTTGCTATGCATGTGAGACGCCTACGCGAGCTGAAGGCAACAACACCGAAACCAACGTGCGAGGAAAAGGGCCTTGAAAACAACGAAAGACAAGAACAAAGTTCGTTGTGGTTGCGAATTGATACGTCAGGAACCACACCAGAAATCAGCAACCTGTTTTTTCGTAGACCGTGTTTTATGCGTAGATTCTTCGAACTATGATTCTCCACTTCTACTACCGTAGATCGCAGATTCTCCACGAGAGAACCATGCAGCGAATCGCGTTGCACGTTGCACATCCAGTGATACGAGTTAACTCGCACATCGGTACTGGTAAATTGTACGTAGGGTGTTTGGATATTCCAATTTTATGGTGCCCCTACTTTCGTAGAGCCACAAAGGTCCCAAGTGATGTGGTATCTTTGACCCGCGCTATGTACCAAGGGCTGCACTTTTACTTTCTTATATTTTAGGGCAAGGAGAGAGCCCTCCACGTTGGGTTAGCAGCGTGGAGAAGAGAGAGATCGAGAGAGTAAAGTTCAGACGGGCAAACAAGGCCCGTCTCGACTTCAAAGAGGCTCAGTTCTCCCGGTTCTCGGAAAGATTCTCAGATGTGACAACACTTCTGGTGCATCTTCCATGGGTACATGTGCGACGACCATTCTACGAACCTTTCCCAAAACCTGTCCTCCACAGCAGTACCCCCCTCTCCATGCGCTACAAATCCATCTCTGCTCTGCTAAAGATGAATTGTGGCGCTCATTCAGTAATAAAGGAATGATACTTGATACCTGGTGTACGTAAAGGTATTTGGCGTAGAACGTATTATTTTGGATCGTCCGCTAAACTTACTTGTGTTAGTTGTTCGTCTCCTAACTGTTGCGTTTAAAAACACAGACCAGTATAAGGACTCCACACACTAGTTAGTTGGCATGTTTACAGCTTCGTTTAGATTCGGAGTTTTTACGTATGAGTGCCCCCACATATAACTCAAATGTGAAACTATGTGTGGCCGCACGAAATTAACATTCCTATGATAGCTGATAGAGCATCTGCGAATCATTTTGTTAAAAGGAACGTATGTTACCCTCAAATTGATTTGAGGTGTGTTAGATGCGTACCAATTAATATCTCGATTATACTTTGATCAATGCATAATCTGGATTTGTTGTCTTTTGAGTTAACCTAATTGTCCTCGCTGGGTGTGTTGAAAAACACAAGTCAGTTTTTAGAAAATTACTTAACATCTTATAGACGTACGGGTTAGGTTCGCGTGGACCGCACCGCTTGGGTATTGATCTGATACACCTAGAATATTACTCATTTTATGAGTTTTCTTTTATCTAGTATGCCTTGATCAATGTCAGACTACGTAGCAAACGGTGATTGTGTGGTTAATTTTGTCGTTTGTGGTATGGTTTGCTAAACCAGATCCCATTAACGACCTAATCACCTACATTTTTTTTTTTTTTTTATGGCTTCTCTCCCTGTCCACGTACGCCCAAATGTATGTCTTAGTTTTTCACCGTGGTTAATCTTGGTGCCTTTCCAAGCATGTACCTAAACTTTGCTTTCGTTTCCCTTATACCTTCTGCTGAGCATCCAGTTTATTTTTAGTGGTTTTGTAGAGCGCTCAACTGGATTGTTGCTCGTTTCCTGTTTTGACCACGCTTTCGTTACCAAAAGTTGCTAGAAGTGATCACTGTGGGAAGCGCGATTAGTCAGACCATTAGCGGTTCTGTGTGCAGCAATAAGTTCGTGACATTGTGGTACTTCGTCTGCTCGATATTCAACATCTGATTCAGGATCATAGCCTTGCAGACGTGACCGGTACTGGTGACTGTGAATACTTTTTCTGCCAGGACCACGTTTGTGGCTGACTACCCTGTCAACGATATATGACTCAATTCTGGGTAGAGTTTGGTCTTGATGGTCCGGTCCAGCGCAGGTGATGGGATCTGTTTTCCCAGAAAGAAATTTGCCAGTTTGTCAAATCGAGGTGCTGGTGGTTTCTCCCGCGGATGGTAGGGCTTGATGTGAGCAAGGTGTACTGATACGTGTGGTGTCTCGTTCGAGCGTCGCACTCGATACACTGCTGGAGAAAGTTGAGAGCAAATAATATACGGTCCTCGCCATGGTATTACGGGGGTACATTGTTAACAGGACCTATGGTGTACATAAAAAACTATATGTTTTCCTATTTTTACTAACAAAATTTGGTCCCGTTAACTATGGACCCCTGTAATAGTAATACGGTCCTCGCCATGGTAGTATTACGGGGGTCCATAGTTAACGGGACCAAATTTTGTCAGTAAAAATAGGCAAATATATAGGTTTTTATGTACACCATAGGTCCTGTTAACTGTGGACTCCCGTAATAGTAGTTTTTGGAGTTGGACCATCTGTGTCCTGGAAGGGTCTGTGTACCAGCACCTCCTGTCCAGGTTTTTGAATACAGGATACGGCGCAAGTTTATCATTGCTAGTCGCCTGTTTTGATGCACGTTCTGTTAAGTTACGACGCGCTAACTCAAAGGCTATTTGTAAGTTATCTCGGGTATTTTGTGCGAACACTTCTGGGTCTGCTGTACTTCCTACGTGAGGAAGGCCGAGTATTATGTCAACTGGCAATCTGGCTTGTCTACCGAACATTAAGAATAACGGTGTTTCGTGCATTGTTGCACTAAAAGACGTATTGTGAGCCAGTTGGACAAACGGCAAGAGAGATGCCCGGTTATCTTGGTTCAATCGAACTATGCATCGCTAACATTGCATGCATTGTGGAATGTATACGTTCAGACACAGAATTGCCCTGGGGTCGTCGTCCGGGTTTTCTACTTTGTAACTGGAAAATGATTTTATTCTCAAACTCCGGCCCTTGATCTGAGTGCAAAATTTCCGGTGGACCGAAAATGCCTATGATGCGACCAGCAATGGTCTTTGCAACTGTGTCAGCTGCTTTGTTTGGAATTGGTGTCAGTAGTGTGAACCTTGTCAGGTGATCCATCATAGTTATCAATAGGACTATTTTGCGTTTGACACCGGCGATCGATACATATTCTGATTTATATTCGACCAAGTCGACAGAAATTCTTTGGAACGGTCGCTCTACAGGTAGATGGCCTGTCGGTAATTTAGGTCTGTTGTGACCTGTTTTTCGACGTTGGCATGCTTTGACATAACTTGGCACCATTTGTGTACGTCGCGATTCATAGTCGGCCACCGGTATTTCTGGCGGATTTTTTATCGTATGTAGGTCGGAATGCAAGGTGTCCTCCTGATAGAGCATGGTCGTGGTAAGCATGTACCTGGTAACACCAGTTCAATAAGGGCGTTAGGTAGTACTAGCTGATCACGAAACGTGCTTCCTTTGCGAAGGTGACCTGGTAAGTACGACTTGAACAACAATCCGTCTTGTACTGAGCAGTACCACATAGTTGTCAGCGTTTCTTCTTCAGGTAGGTATGCATTTGAGTCAAGTATGCGGTCGATATACTCTCCGTATTCTTCTCGTTGCGTTTCTCGCAATCTTTCCCGATCAACCGACTCAAACAAGTTTGTCGCGCTTGTAGACACTGATGCGGCGTTGAATAACTCGCGATCACTTCGGACGGGTTTTAATTCGTCGAGTTTATCTGAGGACACTTGGTGTGGTTGATAGGGAACTCCCGTTTGTAGTGCGGGATCTTGCGGGAACGTTTCGGCTTGTCGGTGCTAGTTTCGGCTCAGTCATTTCTTCTTGTTGTTCAAAAGCAAATAACCGTGATGATGTGTCAGGAACGACGTGTAATTTCCCCGGTTTATGTTTGACTGTGAAGTCGTATGACGGTCAAGCTATTTGCCCAACGTGTCAACATGTTTGATGTATCTTGCATCGAGTACAGGTATCTTAGTGCCGCAGGGTCAGTTACACAAACAAAGTGTTTTCCCCATAAATAAGGACGCCTATGTTGTATGGCTAACACTACTGCGTAGCATTCTTTGAGTGTGGCTGAGTAGTGGCGTTGACTATCGCTGAATCGTTGGTTGAAATAAGCGATTTATATTTAAGTCCTCACCGTTCTGCTGAGCTACGAATGCTCCTGCTCCTGCTCCTGCATTGCTGGCATCGACATGTATGACGAAGGTTTCGAAAAATCTTGGAAAGTGCAAGACAGGTGCTTGAGTGAGTAGTTGTTTTACTACTCTTGCAAATGCCTGGTCATGTTCAGGACCCCAACGCTTAGTAATTTCATTGATCGCTTCTTTTTTCGTTAGAGCTACCAAAGGAGCTATTATCGCTGCTGGATTGGGAATAAATTTCGTTACAAAGTTTACCATGCCCGGCACTGATCTCAATTGCTTGATATTAGTGGGTTTTGGTAAATCAATGATAGCTTTGATGCGGTCATCACCACTTCGAATACCATCTGATGATAGTATGTGACCCAAGTATTTAACTTCTTTGGATGGTTTGAGGGTGAGACCTGCTGCTTGTATCGCTTTGAAAGTGTTTTCCAAGAGGATTAAGTGACCTTCCCATGTTGATGAACAGCATATGCAGTCGTCCATATATATTAAGAGACCGCTTTTCGGACCAAAATGTGAAAAGGCTAGTGACATCATTCTTGAGAACAGGAAAGGGGCGTTTGCGATCCCAAAAGGGAGTCTTTTACAAATCCATTTACCGTTCTGTGTCACAAAAGCGGTTTTATCTTGTTCAGCTTCTGCTGCTACTGGAATTTGGTAATACGCACTTTGTACGTCACAAACGGTAACAAATTTAGCGCCTGCAACTGTGTCAATGTGTGCTTCTATGTCCGGCATTGGCCAAGATTTCCGAATTAAGCTCTTGTTAATCGTAGATCGATAGTCTACACAAAATCGTGGAGAACCGTCTGATTTAGCTACGATTGTAACTGCCGAGCCCCAAGGACTCGGTCGTTGTTCTATTATTCCATAGTTTTCCATTTGATTCACGCATTTATCTATGACTTCTTGTACGCGTGGATTCGTTCGGTATGGGTTTCTATCGATTGGGGGCGTACCAGGTTGCAACGGAAAATCCGTTTCCATGATAGTGCACTTCCCTAATTCACTATTATAGAAGACAACGAGAAAATCGAACGATACTTCGCACATAGATCAAGTACTTGTGAACATTGGTCTGATGAAAATGTTGTTGATGTAAAAGCTTTCTTCAAAGCGCCTCGGAGTTCCTCTCGAGTAGACACCGATGGTTGGTTATCACTTCGAAGTGTGCTGACATTAAATTCAGGGACGGCCTTAACTTTCGAGATGTGTCCTAAAATAGTGTTCCTTTCAAGGTATACTCGGCGGTTTGACGGATTAGCTATTTGTACCATGGCAGTTGTTGACGGCTGACCAATGGCAAACGGTTCGTGCGATGACTAATCTGTGAAAATGCCTTAGGTACGTCTGATGAGTGGACGTCTTCGGCTGTTACTATGCGAGGTTCAATTAACGCTGCTGTTGTTTCGGCAGGTGCATTGATTGTTTCTACATGTACTGTCATTTCATGTGGTGGTGGTATAAAACATTTCTTGGTTAGGTATACATTGTTCTCCACTACTGCAACTACTGAGCATTGAGCTAATTGAGTTGGATGAGTGGAATTTTTTGTGCGATGCGTTGCTTTCACCTTGATGCGAGAATTGGCAAAAGATAGTTCTTCTGTGTTCCAGTTTAAACTGGCTCCAAAAGCTCCCACTATACTGTTATCAAGCAGCATCCTGTCTGGTCCTAGGTTGGGCAAAACGAGCGCTTCTACTGGAAGAGTAATATCTCCAAGTGTAAGATTAAAACGAATGTGTCCTAAGATTTCAAGGTGCGATCCATCTGCGCTGCGAAGGTTAATCGCATTCGGCGGAACTGCTAACATTTCAGTGCTTTTTAAGGTTGGGTGTTGGTGCAAAAAATCTGCGGCAACACATGGTATGTCACTAGCGGAATCGATCGTTAGATCAAGTACTGGGTGATTATTAACTCTGCCGGGGACACGTACCCGTTTAGAGGTGGCATTCAGTGCAGTTGGATACTTTGGATGCTCACTTAACGACGATGCATTAAATGGACCAAAGCATTGTTCAGGGTGCTCAGCACCACAGAACCTCGTTCTGTATGATAAACCATTAATCTAATTAATTACTCGGGTCACATGTGCTGCTTGAGGTGCTAAAGTTAGCGCTGACTGCGTCTTTCGACATTATTGTCTACGCACTGCTTTGCTGCTTTCGCTTAACACAGATGATTTCTTTGCTGCAATCTTAGCGTGCTTTTGATAGTGCTACAATAGCAGGCCTGATACTCAGGCCCTGCACAGCAGCTTGAACAGCTCCGCTATCAGAAAAACGTACTCTCTTTGCGCTATCGGAGAAACGTACTTTCTTTACATTATCAGAGAAACGAACATTCTTTACGCTATTGAAAAAACGTACTCTCTTCTTACATACCTGGTATCCCTTTCAGAGTTCGAGGGCTCGCCATACGGCCACTCTTGTCCCTCTGATTGCTATTCTGAGCTACTGGGTGGAGCGTGTTTGCAAACATAAGTTGAACTACTTCTCGCTACTTCTGGCTCAATGGCTATCGTTTCCCTACCATTCTGAGTTACTGGGTGGAGTGTGTCTGCAACATAAGTTGAACTACCTCTCACTTCTTCTGACTCAGCGGTTTTCTCTTTCCTGCCGGGTGAGGGTACCCGGGACGGGCACCATCAACGAGAGTATTTCTCCAAACCGTGCCTGATGTGGGCCGCACGCAACCCGCAGTTCTCCCTGGTATGCGAGTCGGGATACTTGCGCTTAGGGTAATTGCAGGGCGTATCAACTACTACAGCAGTAGACGCGATGTCGTTGGCGTTGCTGGTGTTGCGGTTGTTGCTGGTGTTGTGCGTCTTATTTTGTTGTTGACGACGAGCCGAGGTCGACGAGCGTTCCCTATTCGGGGGGGTACTAGCAGTAGTACGTCCTCTCTTAAGGTCATCCATTGAAGATGACATCATAGCAGCAGGTGCTGCTGCTGGTGTCAAGTCCACAAGCGACGAGGACAGCGACTCGCAGCCTGAGGCGTCACAAACATCTAGTCACCTCCCTGATGGCAAGCTTCGCTGGGCGTACGCCCAGCTGGAGAAATGCCTTGACCGGAAGGAGGAACCACCCGCCTGGCTTCTCCGCTTTGTGATGAAGGACGTGGACTCCACAGAGGAGTACTTCGAGCGGCACGACCAAAAAATGGCTGCCATGGAGCTCCATGGCAGCCATTTTTTGGTCGTGCCGCTCGAAGTACTCCTCTGTGGAGTCCACGTCCTTCATCACAAAGCGGAGAAGCCAGGCGGGTGGGCTCCATGGCAGCCATTTTTTGGTCGTGCCGCTCGAAGTACTCCTCTGTGGAGTCCACGTCCTTCATCACAAAGCGGAGAAGCCAGGCGGGTGGTTCCTCCTTCCGGTCAAGGCATTTCTCCAGCTGGGCGTACGCCCAGCGAAGCTTGCCATCAGGGAGGTGACTAGATGTTTGTGACGCCTCAGGCTGCGAGTCGCTGTCCTCGTCGCTTGTGGACTTGACACCAGCAGCAGCACCTGCTGCTATGATGTCCCCTGCAATCGACGAGTTTTCCGCTTGATCAAGGGTGTCCTCATGATCCTCTCGTCCTCTTCTTCGTTTTCTTTTGGTTCGCTTACGCCGTCGGAACTTGGCGCATGGTGTACCATCTGCGGTTGAGCAGCCGGCGTACCCTTGGCCGCTTGTTTCTTCCTCTTCTTCTCCTTCTTCTTCAAGCTGCGCCGTTGAGCAGCAGTCATGCCGAACTCAGTCGAGTCCATTCTGCTGTTTTCTCTCTCTCTCTCTCTCTCTCTCTCTCTCTCTCTCTCTCTCTCTCTCCTCAAAAGAAAAAAAAAAAAAAATAACAGGTATTCGCTTTCAACGTGAGTTCGAATCAATCCAATCGAGGTCGCCAATATGGTACCCCTACTTTGGTAGGGCCACAAAGGTCCCAAGTGATGTGGTAGCTTTGACCCGCGCTATGTACCGAGGGCTGCACTTTTACTTTCTTATATTTAGGGCAAGGAGAGAGCCCTCCACGTTGGGCTCGCAGCGTGGAGAAGAGAGAGATCGAGAGAGTAAAGTTCGGACGGGCAAACAAGGCCCGTCTCGACTTCAAGGAGGCTCGGGTTATTAGGCCGAGTTCTCGGAAAGGTTCTCGGAAAGATTCTCAGATGTGATAAAACACTTCTGGTGTATCTTCCATGGGTACATGTGCGACGACCATTCTACGAACCTTTCCCAAAACCTGTCCTCCACGATTTGGTTGGACAAAAAAAAAGAAGAAAAAAAGGAAGCCAAAAAACATGCGGAGCTGATTTGTTTGAACACGTGAATCAGAAATTCCACTTGTTTGTTAGCCAACCCACAGCCCACAGAGTTACCGAACCCAAGAATATTTACTGCTGTGTGTTCAGTGCCGTGTTCTTCATGTTTAATCCTTTTTTTTGTACTCGTCGACATCCGACATCCAGCACACCCAGTGTCCGCGCTGATTCTTCACCCCAGAGAGATGCAAGCTCCGTGGTCACAATTTGTTAATGAGGCACAGCAGAGATAGCACATCGCAATGCAGTACGTCGTACTTGCAAGCCGATGAGACAATGAATGTCATGCCGTCGTCCTGGGTACGACGAGCAACATCGTACGTAATCCAGCAACCTACGAAAACACATTGAGGGAGAATAATGAAACAAAACCAGATAAAATAAAACAAGAGCAAACTAAAGATGAACATGAAAATGAAACGAAAATCTCACAGTTTAGATCATCACAAACGTAATTTTGTAGTAGATCAGAGGTCTGTGTGAGTCGGCACGACTTTAGACCCTTTTAGAACTGCAGCCCCGTTTTGGGAGCCGTGGGTGCACCCTGGTAGTGAATATTTTCCGGGTTTTTTGGCCGTGGTGCCTAAAGTCGACCACCCGACCTGAACCCTAACCCTATAACCCGAACGCTATGGGGTAACCAGCGCTTGGATGCTATGGCATGTGAAATCTCTAGGTTGATTCGGCCGGCCTGGATGCTGTGCTTGGAAAAGCTCTACGTAGAGGCTGATTTTGGCCGGCTCGGGATGCTGTGGCTTGGAAAAACTCTAGGTTGGTTTGGCCGCTTACCAAACACCCCTTAGCGAATCAGAGCGCGTATATAGCCTACCTTGAGAAGATCCACTATCTGGGGGCAACCACTATTGCGTTTTGGGGACAAACCACTCAAAATCTAAGTAGTTTGTCCCCAAAACGGGACTGCAGTGCTAAAAGGGCCAACTATTAATAGTTGTTGGTCAGACTAATGCGTACCAGGTATATACCAGGTAATCGTTTCCCGGAGGTCCCGACTATTCGACTTACTGGGTTTGCATGTTTGTAGGAAGGATTGCTGAATGCGGGATATGTTTGTTCGTGTTTGGGCGGGGGCCCCCTGGGATAATTAGGCTCGCTTCTGCCTTCAGTCGGCAAGTCGGCTGGCGTAGCCAGCTGACTTTTCTGATTTAGTCAGTTAGTCGGCCTACGGCACCTACCGATTGGTTACTGTAGTCGTGAAATCCTACCGGCTCAGCGCTATCATGTTGGCTATTTTTTCCTGTTAATAGAGCGATTAGTTTTTCGTGGGTTGGGATTGCTGTTGTGTGGAAAATGTGATAGAGCCCATACGTACCGATATTGGAACGTATGCGTGCTTAGGACTCTTGGGCCAGATCTTATGCATTTTTTTTTGAGGTGATTATATGGCTGTTTACGGAGGCTTCGGGGTATTGGGTCCCATTTCTGATCGGATTTTATCAAAATCACGTCTTATGGGGCCTGTTTGATGGAGATAATGTTCCTCCGAGATTTTATCACTCATGAAATTAGACGGAATGATTTTTTTTACAGCCTTTTCTGATCAACTCTGAAAGTGATAAATTTGCTTTTGCACAAGACCTCGGAGGCATTATACAATTTTGTATAGGTTATAGACTGGGCTCATGATGGGTCACGACGCTACATGCTTGGTTACTCTTGTACACAGCTGGGCTCCAGCACTTGTGCATCGGCCACCACGGTGGGGGAGGGCGTCAATACCTTGGCCACCATCGCGTCCCTTGCCGCCGCCCAACTGCAGCTGCTCTAGGCAAAACAACTTTGGAGAGGAATAGGACGAGACTACAGCAGTATCAAAACAATCTAACGGTTTTTTTTCTTACTACGACGGCCGCAAGAGGCTCATGCTCCGCGAGAGCGGGAGCTCCTTGCTGGTCCAGCGACTAGCAAACCCCTTACGCAGCTCCCCAGGAGGTTCCACATTCCGTTCCTTCCTTCGAGGAGCTGGTGGTGAAGGTTGATCGCCCAACCCGGCGTAAATGACTCGTTCGTGTCGTGGTCCACGTGGAGTTCAAAATCTCGGTTTTGTTCTGTTTTTTTTAATTCTCCCATGAAGCAAAACCAAAAAACACGATAAGACGGCACATGGCGCACCGATCTGGTGTGGCTTTTTGCCGGTGGAATATCTGACTTGCTGCCTTTTGCAATGACTCAAAAAAAAATTGCATAAGATCCGGCCTTAAAGGAATTGATGTCACACCCCTCACATGAGGCACACACGGTAGATCAGGGGAACCGCAATAGTCTGGTTCCCCCCTCTCTTGTAGCACGGCTCATGTTCCCCTACCTACATCTCCTGAGCTATGCATGCCCTTGCATGGAGCGAGAGCGACAACAATGGAATGGACCTACTACTGTAATAATATATAGTGGGTGAGCAGCTGTCAGCGCCGATATCCCTGCACCCCCAGGGTATGATAACACACCTTCACATATATATACGCGTCGTCGGCAAAGAGCCGGAGCGACAACAAATGCGATGCATCTATTAATAATAGCATACACCAGTATGATGGATGAGCAACTGCCAGCACGATGCCAAGTTGGCATCATGCTGAATGCCAAGGCACTGCATTGTCTACTCTGCTTTACTGCAGAACAATGTACAGCATAGTATATCTGCGTCGTAGTTTTGTGACCACAGAGCTTGTGACTCCCTAGGATTGAAGAATCGGCACACGGACAACAGGTTGTGCTGTGCTGGATGTCGCCGGGTAGAAAGAACGGTTTAACAGGAAGAACTCACACACAATATCCCTGCACCCCTATAGGGTATGGTGACACCTTGACAGAAAAGAGACTACGCCCGAGAAAACCAACCCAACCAATTATTCGCACAAACACCAGCACCGGCGCTGGCCCTCCCATGACTAAAAAAAAAAAAAAAAATACAGGATACCGGCGCAGCTAGATTTCTTATTTTTTGCCAGGGTGATTGATTTCCACGCTCACTTCAGTAATAAGCGCCCCATCCCCGAAATTTATTTTCTTCCGCAGAAAAAAAAATCTTGTGGGAGAATGCCCGCATCCACGTACTGCTGTGTTGGTGTATCTGCCATTAAAAATAACGTATCAGAAGTAGTGAATTAAACGATCAAGATCAGCACCAACCGGCTTTCTCCCATGAGCCGCCCGACCGGCTGTGAGCTGTGTGCATCGCAACCGGACCGTCGAACAGAGAGGGAGGGAGGGGCTGGCAACGCCCAGTTGTTGCTGGATGCGTACATGGGCACAGCTCCGCGAGTTGGTGGGATATACTGTACAGTAGCAACCACCGTACAGCTCGTAGTGCCTGCTGCCAACTGGCCCAGTTGGCCTTGTAGTCGTACACGATCTGTCTTTTTCGTCGACGTAGATGGGAGCTTCCGTAGATGTCGCGGAAGCCTCCGTGGAAGTAATGGAAGCTCCAAAAAGTGGAAGGTTCCAGCTTGAAGCCGGAGGCATTCCGCGGTAGTCTTCCACAAGCTCCCGCGGGAAGCTTCCTCGAACGCTTTCATTGGAGCTTCCGTGGGAGGTTCCACGAGCTTCTTCTGAATTGTGTGCATGACCACGAGTAGTAGTCTTGAGGTAGACTACAGCAGCAGGACAGCCGTAGTAGAGTTGTTTCGTCCTAACGCATTTGCCCATACCAGAGGAAGAAGTTCGGGAAAATTCCGTGGAAGCTCCCGCTACTTTTATGGGAGCTTACAGCATTCCCATGGAAGCTTTCCATCTGCTTCCATGTAAGCTTCCATGCTCTGCCATGGTAGCTTCCACGAGCTTCCACTAAAAAAAGGCAGCTGCTGCTGCTGCTGCGTTTTTCCAGACGCTGCTATTATACTTGCGCGCACAACCCTGCATCCCTGATCCATACGAGGCACGTACATACCCACAGATACCAGAACAGCTTTCTATTTCTCTAGTTCGAGTTTGGCCTAGACGACTCCCACTGCAGTTGCTATTTTATTCGTTTTCAACCTATCTAAAGGACGGGAAATCATTCGTTGCTGACATTAATAGAGAACCCGCGCACGTCGCACCTCGCACGTCTCTATAGTTTTTTTTTTTTTCTCGTCCCATGTATTATCTTCGCCTTTCTCTTTTCTCTCCCTCCTATCAATAGGCGTAACTCAGATCCGGGGTCACGTAGCAGGCTCTCTTCCCCCCCCCCCCCCCCCCCTGTATTGTTCGTGGCTTGAATTTTTACCGCGAGAAGACTTGAGCGCGCGTTCTTCCTCCCGCTCTTCCCTCGTCGACTCGCAATCGAATTGGTACGTACTCACTCTCAGCATTCAGTTCCTTTTTTTTTTTTTTACAAATAAACACGATGTCAGACCCCACGTTATCGTACCACTTGGTGGCTCTCTCATCTTCCTGATATTTATTTCGCCACCCACAGCAGTGTCTAGGCTGTGGGACAGCAGTGCGTATGGTAAAAATGTGCAGTACCCGTACATATTTCAAAGGGCTGTGGCCAAAATTAGGTATACCTCGCCACTTTTGGGCCACAGTTAGTTAATACTAAAACCAAGTAAAAGCGCGCGCCACGAGAGGTGTTTAGTCCATGAAAACCCATTTGAAAATGACTGAGCCTGAACATAGCGTTTGGCCTCCCAAATCTGATTGTTTCGTTTTTTAGGGTATGGGCCTATTAATAGAAACAACAGACTACCGGTACACACATCATAACAACTGAAGTACATCGTACAACAAAGATATCAGGAGACATGTCAAGCAAGGCAAAACGTGTGCGCTGTCAAGGGTGTAGGGCCGAGTGTTCCACACTAAAACCTAGTAGTTTGGCGTCAGTCGAGGCATGTCGAGGCAAAGTTGCTGTGTGTCAATGGTGGGTGAGAATGCTGTCCCCTGACATCTTTGTCGTAGACGCCAAAGAAGAAGTGAAATCAACGTACGTACGTATTTACGTATGTACGAGTACAGAATTTATACACAAGAATAGTGCAACCGAGGGACCGCAGACGCGTACATACGCAGAGGAAAAGCAGTGTACGTATGGCCTCTCTGATTGATTCAAAAATTAGCCTAAATCAGTCGAAAGCTAGACAGAGTAGACAAAGTCAGGTATTCCCTGACCAATTCGAGCCAAAATCAGTTACGATGTCAGTCTGGCCAATAGCAGGGCTCCTGGCGTGTGATTTGTACTTGCTATTGATATATAACTGATTTGCCGAAAAGTGGCCAGGTATACCTGATTATGGCTAAAACCCTATTTCCAACATTATACGTACCGTTCTCGTATATGTAGCACCAGGTATACGTCGTACGTACAAATTTTACAATTTTACGCATAGTTCTCGTATATAACACCAGGGCATGTATTGTCGTATACCTGGTATATATTTGCGGAACAAGAAAACGCGGCAAACAGATATATAGTGGCGTAATTGTACTCGCCGCTATCTCAGGGGTGAGATAGCGTGGCAAGAGACCCTTTTTTGCTGGATTTTTCACATCTTGGGAACTTGGTGGACCAACATCGGTCTCCATAAACGGGGTGTACACCCACTTTCTTTGGCACCATGTTTCTGAGATAAAGATGAAACAGGCACAGAGTGGCGCCATAGCGCGCGGTCTCACCACGGTGGGTAAGGTTTGAAGGCACGAAAGCAACGCTATGGTACGAAGCAGCATGCGAGGGTACCACGGCACCACCGGGGCGACAGACAGACAGACAGACAGACAGAGTAGTGTCATGTGTTATCTCTTTTTTTGTCTTTTTCTTTTCTTTTGTCCTCTGGCGGATTGGTAAAAATGAAGCTTAACCCTTTTCGTACCGCAGTCCCGTTTCGGGGACAGACTACTTGAAAATTAGAGTGGTTTGTCCCCTAAACGGGACTGCGGTACTAAAAGGATTAAGCTCACCACACTTCCGCGTTCAAAATTCGTGTCGTGCGTCAATTTAGCCCGTAGCGCCCGTTGCAATGGCATGTGTTTATCGTTTTTTGTTTTTTTCGTGGTGCAAGGACTACAGGTATTCCGCTTGAGCTGGGGTATACGTTATACTTCGAGAGCACATAGCCGCTGACACCGCGCAGTACATGCGATCGAAATATCACGCCAAGCTTAAGCTTGCAAACATGGGTAGGTTTTGCAGAAATTTCGATCTCACGGCTGAGCGAGGTGTGTGTGTGTTCCCCCCCCCCAAAAGAAAAGAAAAGAAAAGAAGAACGCACTCTGTTCGGAAATACAGAGTGCTGTTGGGCTTTGTTGTAACACCCTAACGCCCTGTGCATGTCCGATTTTTGTGGTGTTTGGTACCAAGGTGCTTGTCACCGGCTACAAGCTGAAAACGCCCCTAGGGTGGGCTCTATTTTTCGCGCTCTACCCTCTCCGCTCGCCGCCGCCGCCGCCGCCGCCGCTGCCGCTGCCGCTGCCGCCGTTGCTGCCGCCAGGACTCCCGAAATGTTTGAGCTCCGGCAGTCCCCAACCCGGTTCGACGCAGCCACTGGTTCGGTCATTGCGGGGCGCGACCGCGTCAGGCTGTTCGACGGTGCGCTGGCCGCCCTCCGGGAGCTGACCACGCAGGAAAGGTTCTCCGACACGCAGGTCGCGGTGGCGTCGTCGACGACCCAGAGACAGTGGGCCTTGGACTGCCTCAGCTTGTTTGAGGTACGGTGCCGGCGGTGTGTGGAGGGGTTGTTGACGACGTCGAGGGTTTTGGTGATGGTGGTGGTGGTGGTGGAGTAGAACGTGCTTAGACGAAATAAGGGGCGGGGGGGGGGGGGGGGGGGGGGGTACTCGATGTAATGCATGGCCGTAGTTGTATGACCATAGACCTTCGGAGGGGGGGGGGGGGGGGGGGGGGGGGGGGGTACATGTATGGTGTTAGTGGTCCCTTGCATCCCTACAATGCCGGGACGGGGCACTTCGGGTTTTCGCCGACCAGGCGGACATTGCTTGCACCAAGCGCAAAGGGGGAGGGGCGCTGGAAGGAGAAAATAACGACGGAGACAGAGGCAAAGGCAGAGACAGCAGAGACCAAGAAAGACAAATGCGTATACCTAGTATATATACCAAGACGCACCATGACACACAGACACAGAGGCGTTGCGCAGCAAAACGGGGCTAGGTTCCCCCTTGCCTCCCGTGCGTATCCGTGAAGCGTTCCGTGTTTTGTGGTGTTTGCAGTCCTGCCGACGACGCCAAGTGTAGTAGAACCGGATTGTCGTGGTAGGGGCTTGGAATGCAGGCACTATCGGAACTGGCTCGGAAGGCAGCTTCTCTTGTTCAGGAGACTTCTTTTTGTGTTGCCGCGTTATTCCTCATGATGAGAGAAGGGACCTGTGGAGAGAGTGAATCGATAGGGGCTTGATTCAAGGCATCAGGCCCACTCTGCTCTCCTTCTATTAACCCGCTAGACGACACTTGTCAGAGGAACTTTCCTCGGGCGCTTGTCTACTCTTCTCCTATCGGCCATCCTAACCATCGTACTGCACAGGAAACTTTATGAGCCCCGGGAATACTCTCTAGGGTATTCAGGGCTTCGATACTACGGGCTACCTGGTATATCATAACCACTTCTATAGCCCGATACATTATCGTATCGCATGTTTTGCTGGATTCTTGTCGGGCAACACCTATATGTGGTACAGAAGTGTTTGTCCCTACCCATCTACAGTAATGCCCTCGGGTGAATCTGCGATTTGCGCAGAAGGTGACGCTGCTAGCCACGGCACGGCCGGCGGTGGTTGGCGCGTTAGTTTTTTTAAGGGCAAGCACTTCCAGGGTGTCGTGACCGCGATCTAGACTGTGGCAAAGGGGTGACGCAACACCAACAACTTAACTCTCAGAAATCGTCGAAGAAAGCGCGGTACCTTGCGGTAATACCACCCCCTCCGCTGCCACTACCTCGGGTGACGTACCGTCACCCTCTCACGCACCACATACGGCAGGTGTCGCCCGGGGTGACGGCCGGCGACGTCATCAAGTACCGCGAGATCTACCCGGACAACAAGGGCAAGCACTTCAAGAGGTTGCAGAAGGCCTCCGGGATCGCGTACGAGGACATGCTGTTCTTCGACGACTGCAACTGGGGCGACAACTGCAGGGACGTGGAGTGGGCTTGCCCCGGAGTAGTGACAACCAAGACACCGGAGGGTTTGACGCCAAAAAAATGGGCGGAGGTAGGAACGGCCGAGGCCGTAGCGACTATAGTATATACTTCCGCGGCTACTACTGCTGCTGCTATTCGGTTGCATTATTAATGCTGCACTATCAGTAGCAGGTAATACATTTGCTACTATTAATTTTGATGCCAAGGACTACCCATTGATTCTATTAATCCACTGTAACGACAGCAGCAACAGCAACAACAACGAGAACAGGGGCAGCAGCAACTGCGCGGTCTTCCTCGGGCGTGCCCGAGCGTGCATCGCCGGGCCTTGCCGCGGGTTGACGCGCCTTGACACGCCTCTCGACTTCGTACCTTTTGGGGGGGGATTGCATCAAGGACTCTGGCGCGTATTTCCGCTCCGTGCTTTCCGGCGCGCGTTCGACTCGGCGTCCGCGTGTACCGCCGTCGTTTGGTGGGAAACCCACCAATCGGTATCCTGGAACATGTTCTATGTTGTTGGCTACCTATCGTGCTTCTTCGAGTACCTCGAGTACGGCCAGAAAAATTGAGAATAGTTTCAGCCCCTTGTGAAGCAAAGCTTATTATCGAACACGGACACCTGTATACTACGAAACGGGGGGGTTTCCCTAGGAGGCGCCCTTGGCGAGCGGGGCTGGAAGGCCTTGGCGAAGTTCCAGATACCGTTCCGCGGAGCTCTCGTACCTCTCCCCCCCTTGTGCACTCCCTATATGTGGTACTACGTACGTCAGCATCGACAATGCCATGGGCTGCATAACGGGTCCGCAACGTTAAAAATCATCATAGACG
This sequence comes from Macrocystis pyrifera, assembly GCA_031763025.1. NCBI lineage: Eukaryota > Phaeophyceae > Laminariales > Laminariaceae > Macrocystis > Macrocystis pyrifera. The sequence continues at coordinate 9,096,851 of JASSKH010000004.1, forward strand.
GGAAATGATACGCGGTTCCAAGTCACCCCGCTCTCCCTTGTCCCGAATGCCTCCACCAACACCACTTCTTGTTTGTGTGTTTGTTTCCGTTCCCCCCCCCCCCCCCCCCCCCCCGCGGTGAAATAGGTTTTTCAACTCAAAAGTCGCGCCTTGATCCCGTTCTACAATTGATTTCCACGGCTCTTGTGTTTTTTTGTGCCCTCGCTGCCGCCACCGCTGCATCGCCTTGCTCTAACTCTTGCTCTCGCGTTCACCCTATGCACCGTGCACCCCCGCCCCCAGGGGCTGGCCAAGTTTGCCGAGACGAAGCGATAGGCGGACGCTCTTGCACCGGCGGCGTACCTCAGCAGCAGCAGCTCCTCCTCCGTTTGGTGTTGTAGTGTGGTGATGGCACTTTATTTTTATTTTATGAGCACTCCGCCAACCATCTTCCGCCGTCGCTACCGGTAACGTAGCGCGCGGGGGAGAGGTGCGGGGTTGGGGGGGGGGGGAGTTGGGAGAGGTGGTGGTGGGTGGGGGGGGGGGATGGGAGGCGTGGGGCGTCTTCGCCTGTCCAGAGAAACCAAACGGCCCTAGGTGCGGCGTGGTGGAGCGCCTCGAGCTTTGTTGCTTCTAGTTGTTTGTGCTGTTTGCGCTAGACGCTTCACTCGGCACATGCTCGGGCGTACGTTCGCTTGTTCGTTGGTGCGTTTGCCTCAACGTTCCCGGTGAAAACTCGTGGGTGTGTATCCGCAACTCGGTACCTGGTATCATACACGGTCCTGTCAACCAAGAAAGAATGGCTACCTTACATAAATGGCAACCGCCTACCATTTTTTTTGGCGTGATGAATGAAGTCTGTCTCTCCCCGCGAGGCGGCCATGCACGGCGTGTGAATTGGAGCTGAATGCCAGGTACGTACGTGGCAATGTTTTGTTTGTTTTTGTATTTGCCTCCCTGAGCGAACGACTTAAGGTCCATCCGATTCCAAGACAGAGTTTTTGAAGAGTCCCCATCGACACGCCACACCCACAAGTAAGTGATGGAAAACCAGAAACCAGGCCTCCTCTGACGACCGGCACTCACTTCGACCGCGCAAATGGTTAATTGAACGTTGGTGTTGACCGCTTCTCCTGCTCCTCCTCCGGCTCCGAACGGGTGGCGGGGGGGGGGGGAGGGGTCGGCAGGACGAGAGAATGAAATGACACGCCAGCCTACAGGTAGGACAACCTGAACACAGCAGCAATAAAAATACTGCAAGGACAACTCCGTACTACGACTACACAAAACTACAAAAAATTAATACTATAGATTCATACCAGCACAGACTGTAGAAAACGGCGGGTAGGCTCTGCGACATGCATAGTAAGTGGACCTCTTTGCTGTGGTGATATGCCTGCTACCATGTGGTAAACTGCTCCTCTAGATGTGTAGAAGAATCATGCGTCTGGTACCTGTCCGGTGCGAAGTTTTGGGAAGGAACAACATGACAAAGGTAGGATACATTAAAAAAAGGTACCGTTGAGTACCTTTTTCCAATAAAGTTCACTTGTAGAACCGGTTCTAATCTCGAGACTCGCGCACACAGACCAGATCGTGGTCCAGTTCGGGTAAAATAACTTCGCATCATGCCAGGTCCGAGGAGGCAGAGAGACCGGATCTCCGAGGGACACAAGACCCAGCGCCTCGCCCAGGGCGCTCGCTCGGCACTCGGCACCCTCGAGAGACGAAGGCATCTCATGAGTGCCAACGGGAAAGGCAAGGGACGGGGAACAGAGGAGAGATACGGAGAGGAAGAAGACGACGAGTGGTCTGCCGGTACCGCTGCACAGACACGAGTACCTGCACCTCCAAATGGTGCCGAACATCGCGACAGCACGGAGAGAGGAAATAGGGGCAGCGGTGGCGGCGGCGGAGGAAGTGGTGGGGGGAGCAGAGGCAGCGATGGTGCACGAGAGGGAAGTGGAAGTGGTGCGGGGAAGGGGAAATTGCTACAGAAGGGTGCACGCGGTGGCGGCCGCGGTGGTGCTGGGTGCTCGTCGGCGCAGGGTGGTGGTCGGCGCAGCAGTGGAAGCGGCGCGATATCCGGGAAGGGGAAGCATGGCGAGCCTGCTGGTGCTGGTGCTTCTGTTGAGGAGGTGGAGGGGGGTACGCTCGAATGCCGCATCTGCCTGACGGCGGACAACGACGTCTTCCTGAAAGTGCCTTGCTGCAAGTCCATTGCCCAGTGAGTTTTTTTGTTTCTCTGCTTGCTGAGTGCTGTGCTGTTCCATGTTGCAAGCTCAAGCAATTGCGATGGTGGTTACGGGTATGGCCACATGCAAATGCTTCGTACCTGGTAATGGTATACCAGGTACCAGGTACCTGGTATACGACTGCCTAAGTTGCAGTCCTATTTAATACTAATAGTACCAGGTACTGGTGCAGCAAGCAGTATGATAGATGGTACAGCAGCAGTAGAAATGCCCTCTGGCTGCTTCCAATCCGTGTCTCGCCTACACCCTTACGAACGGCCTTGCCATTCAACATTAAGTTTCGCAGTGCTGTACTACTGCTGTATGCTGTACATCAGTATTCACGGGGGACCATTGTTAATAGGACCTATGATACACACAAAAACCTATATAATTACCTATTTTTACCAACAATATTTCGTCCTATTTACTCAGTCCTCGTAAAATAGTAGTATTAAAAAGATGCTACGTACATAGTACCAGGTAAACATGTACCGGTACCAGCCAGGTGTTCATGCATGTATACCAGTGGTACTGCCTGCTGCAGGCTGCAGGTATCGTACGGACCTATCAGGTGTAGGGGGCAGTACTAGTTCATGATATTCGTCTACTCGTCGTACCAATCATAGCACTACAGCAGTACAAGTAGTACAGCAGTTCTTCGTCAAGTACCAGGTATGTACGTACAAGCTTGAGGTCGATAGGTCATAATAGGTTGCGACGTGTGCCCGTCTGGGCTGGCTTCTATGATACCAGAGGGGTATCATAGCTTGTCACCAAGTAGTCTAACGCATGTACCATAGGTGTATATTACGGGGGGCCATAGTTAATACGACCTACGGTACACACAAAGACCTAAATATTTACCTATTTTTACTAACAATATTTGGTCCTATTTACTATAAGGTCCCCCGTAATAGCAAGCTGGGTGCTCAGTGCGCTCGCTGGCTGTCCTTGGGTAAGGAAGCTACCGCCAAAGACCACAACAACAAACGACCACTCCGTGCGATGCTACCGCTGTACTGATGCTGCTGCTGCTGCTGCTGCTGCTACGACTAGTTGCTGCTGCTGTACTATGCAATCGCCTTCCGTGGGTAAAGACAAACGCGGCGGCACGATACACCACGGGTGTGCTATTACGGTGGTCCGTAGTTAATAGGACCTACGGTACACACAAACCCCTATATTTTTACCTATTTTTACTAGCAATATTTGGTCCTGTTAACTACGGTCCCCCGTCACAGTAATAGAGTACTACCGAAGGTGCTTCCTGCCGAAAGGTGCAAGATGCCGCGGTGGTGATACTGGTTTTCTCTAGATTGTAGTATCGACTTTGGTTTCATTAGGAGTTGGTGTGGAAACGAGGGTTTCAATGGAAAGTAGAAGGATGTTTATCAACGGGTATTCGTAGTTATTTATTAGGGCCCATCTTATCGAGGACTTCTTTATTTGGTCAATTTGATTTTAATTATTTTTTCTAATTTAGTTTGCATCCGATTGGCCGAAGAGTGAATCACCAAGCAGGCATTCTCAAGGTAAATTAAAGAAAACGGTTTCAGTGAAAAGTCTTTTGGGACTTTTTTGGTGTGTTTTTTTAATTTCAATTTGGAATTTGGGGATTGATCCGCCTTGATGTGGCATGTTCTTGGTGGGTCAACACCCCCGGTGGAATCTGGGGTGATTCTTGCCTGCTTCGGTGACCACGACCGAGGCCATAAAACGCGAACCTCAACGAGAGGCGACCGGAGCAATAGCCGCGCCCACGCCCACAGACCATAGCACGTTGTACCCCGGCGGTAGCGCCTCACAAAGAATCATGGCGGCCGCAAGCCCAATTGTCCGGCGGCTAACCATCACGAAAACCGGGTAAACGAGCAAAAAACCAGAGGATACGCTCGAGACCTCGGTAGCTGCATCACTGTTGCTGTTGCGCGCGTTGCGCTTGAGGGCTCCCTCCGCCCACCCAAGACACCCTGAGAGTGATAGCTTCCTATCCTGCGCCACCAAAAAGAAAAAGAGGCTGGCAGCGGCGCGCCCGCGACAACGCAAGCCTTCGCTCTCGTCTACGCTCGTCGCTGTTTGTCGGCTGGGCGTTCGGTGTGTGACACCGTGCATTTTTCCAAGTTATTCCGATTTTTTTCTTGTTTGATTGACAATCAGTACGCCGTTTCCCGATAGCACACAAACACGTTTTTTTTTTGCGAAATCGACTTAAAATCCATTGAAATTGAAATTTTATTTCCTATAATAATTACGAAATGTATCGTTCCCCGTTAAGATGGGCCCTTAGAGTGTTTGCGACAGAAGTAAAAAAAAAAAACTTTACTTCCGCTGAAAAAGTGAAATTTCCTTCCCATGATGATTTTGGTGCATTTGCGGACGAGGTAAACCAAATTCTGCAGGCGACGCCTTCGAAACTGAGGCGGGAAGCGGGGATGTGCGGCAACGCGGCAAAAAAAAAAAACGGCGTGCGAATAGCAACGGCAGCCCATCAACGGTGTCGGCCGCAGAGTGGGCCGCGGTGCCGCCACTGCCATCCCACGACCGCAAGCGGCAGCTAGCTACAGTAGCGTCGCCGCCGCGGCCGCTGCTGCCGCTGCTGCTACTGCTGATGCCGATGCTGCTGATGCTGCTGGTGCTGTGCTGATGTTGCTGTTGCTGCTGCTACCGCTGTATGGTGGTAATGAAATGATACACGAGCTGTCATGCTGTCGCGCTCTACAGGCAAGGCGGTACGACCACGAGTACGAGTACGAGTCCTTTCGGGACGACGCATCCTCCACGGCATCAAGCAGGCGAAAGCGTGTACCGCATCAGCGGGCCTGCCGGCGGCCCTGGCACAATCCAACGCCGCTCGTCCGCGTTATACTCCAGCTACACCTCTCGAGCCTCTGTGCTCCCAGCGGTTGTCGTGTCGTGTATAGCAAGCGGCATGGTGCGTGGAGGCATGGAGGCATGGAAGATGCTCGGTGTTTTAATCCTCCGAGATGCGTTCTGCGTCGGATCAATGCTCGGTGGGTGTAGGCCAATGAAACAGAGAGACAAGAGTTACCGCAACTTTCCTCGATCAAATCCTACCTTCCCTAAAGTACTTTTTGTCCCGTTTCATAAAAAAAAAAGTACCGAAGAAAAATTGCCTCGGGAGAATTTTTTTGGAATACGTAGCAAAAAGTAAAACGAAAAAAAAAAACGCATACACTCTATTCACGTGTGTTGCTCTGCCCCACCGAAAAAAAAAGAAGCTGTTTGCATTTTGCTTTTCGAAATTGTATAATTTTTGTATTATTATTTGCTGACGTATGCAATAACTTTATGATATGTTATAGCGCACCCCCCGCTCGGAGCAAGGGGGGGGGGTGGAGAGAGGGACAGATCCCCGGCGTTGGTACTCAGTTTTCCCAGCTGCGTGATGTTATTTTTTTTTTGCTACTTGTACGAAGGTTCGGAAGAACGTTTTGGTGTTCTGCACGCCACGCCGCCGCCATCGGATGCATAATTACGCCCAAAGACTTCTCAGGGTGCTAGGGTCGAGGATAAGAACATCGCTCATTTTCTACTCGTTGGATACCCTGGCTTGTGTAAGTTGGTCGAGCCATGGAGCCTTCGTCGAATAAACGTACGCACGACTTCGAAGCGCAGGGATTCGCTACGAATTACGGTAGACGAACGTTGATTTCGTACGCGTATGAGACTCGCAGGAGGCTCCAGCCATCGAGCCATCGCCACTCCCGCGTGATCGCGAGCGTCAGAGGCCGACAAACACGCTTCCTACGTAGCGTAGAAGGAGTACCGATCTTGGGGGTGTACTGCAGCTGTGTCGACGTGTCCGGTCGCGCAAAATCGTGAGAGGTCCGCGTCACACGGGATCTTTCCTCAGTAGACCTCGCTTACCTCGTCGCACAAGATATGCCGAATGTCTGGCTCGCTAAATCTCCGTCGACTCAGCATTCAATACCACACGCTACGTAGTACGTGGCGCTGATCCTGCTTAGCTCTATAGTCAGACTAAAGCGGTATTTACCGCACCTTGGACCTGTCTTGACGACCGCGAGTCAACTGCTAGGGCAGAACTGGTCCCAGGTGCACCTCTTGGACTATACGGGTACAACAACCCGTGTTGGTCTGCGGATTGGTCAACTTCTCCCGTACATACAAAACAGGTATTTTGTCGCACCTCGAAAATACTCAGCATATTTCCAAAACTCCCGACAACAAAGACACTGGAACCACGTCTGCCACCGTTCTTTTTCCTGCGGATGTTTCGTTTTTCTGCTCCAGCTCCGAACGTTCACATCGAGCGAAAAATTGGCAGGGCAGATAGGAGCTCCTTGGTGCACTCCCGTGAGTGCGCCAAAGCGAGAGCGCTTTTCGTGTCCTCCTTCGGAGCGGACCTCGTCGCTGAAGTTTGAAAATATGGTCCCAGGCGCTTGAATGTTCGGTTTCTCGTACTTGAGCCAATTATTTTCTGTTCTGCTGTAGAACGAGAAGGAGGAACGCAGAAGCTGTACGGGTACGTACTCACAGTATGCTGTACGCAATTCGACTCGCGTGCTCCCGCTTGTGCCAGTAGAAGGATGCCAAAGAACTCCATTTTCTCTCCCGGTGCCCACACAGACGACACGTTGTGCGCTGGCCTCGATATTGTAGACTGACTGCTCTTGGAAAAAGCAGCGATAGAACAAAGATTCATATTTACTACATCTGTATATACGAGTGAGCATACACAGCAGTAGCTCCTCCTGCGTTCCTCCTGCTCGTTCTACAGCAGGAAAAAAAAAAAACTTGCGTACATGACGAGAAACTGAAATCTCAAGCGCCTGGAACCATATTTTCAAGCTTCAGCGATGTGGTCCCGCCCTGATGGAGGACACGGATCATGTCTACCCGCCAAAGTTTGGCTCGATGGGAACGTTCGGGGCTAGAGCAGAAAAACGAAATATCCCCGGGGAAAAGAACGGTGTCAGACGTGGTTCCAGTATCTTTGTTGTCGGATTTTTTCTTTGTGCTTTGCAGGCAGTGCAACACAGGTGTATTCTAGGAGCTATTTCAAGAGCGGTGCGAAACATTTAATGTACAGAGAAAATGAAATGTAAGAGGCAGTGGAGATGTGAGAGCTGTTGCCCGATCAACAGCAGATATATTCGGTGAGAATTGCAAAGAGCTTGTGATACGAGAAAAGTGAAAACACTGTTTTCTAGCGGTTTAAACCCTGCTCAGAGAGAGACCAGATCAACGAATGGACTCTTTCTGTAGTGCTCGCCAAGAGTAGAGCTGCATAGCCAGCCGGATAGGGCAGATAAGCTCTACCAGGGTCTTGAGTTGACATTTTGATAATTAGTTGGAGCGGGTGAAGGGGAGTGGCTTCATACCAAGTTGCTGCCTCCAGACGAGAACGGAGCAATCCCCTACTATTACGGGGGGGCATAGTAAACGGGACCAAATATTGTTAGTAAAAATAGGGAAATATATAGGTGTTTATGTATACCATAGGTCCTGTTAACTAGGGTCCCCCGTAATAGGGTCGGTCGCGCCATCCCCGTCTATCTCCTCTTACCAGAGACATTCATGAGATGACTTTTAACTGCGAAGCCTTGAGACGAGCTACTGTACTACTGCACCAGCACCACGAACCAACCCGCCGGCGTGCAGCATCATCACCAAGAGAGCCTGGTAGCCAGTATCACCTCGGCGGCATCGTCGGTGACCAGTATCACCTCAAATGTCAAGAAGGTTTTGATATGACACGATGGCATGAGATGGCGGCACGACGGTATGTATCCATCATGTGTATGTATAGCACCCATGTTCACGGGCTCTATCCCTCCTCTTTCCCTCCAAGACGGGACGGGACCAGTGCCAGACGCACAAAGTTACGCGCGTGGTAGGGCACTCATTATGCGGGCGCCAAGCGACGGCGGTGGGGGAGGCGCGTGCGTTGCGGTTTTGGGCTACAATGCATACGTAGTGGTACCGCCGTTCTTCGTGAAGACAGTATCAGGTGCTATGTATCCCCGGAATGATACCGCCTCATTTCGCTACGTACACAGTATTCCTATATATATATATATATCACCTTGGGAGGGCCAGTATGTGAATGCATTCGCAGCCCATCACCCAGCACCCATCATCCATGTGTGTTTTGTTTAACAATCAGTCGTTTCCAGGGTTGCTCGTTTTCAGTATCGACCGATTTTTTTCCCCCGTCCATTCCGGATTCCCGCCCTTCGATTTTGCTGAATTCTGAAGTTGCGTACATGGTACACAGCAGGATATGTATTCTGCAATTGTTTTTCGTACGTATTTGCTGGAGCGAAACAGCGCGCACCAAGTACGTTTGGGTTGAAACTTGAAAATTGAATTTTAAACGTATATGGTGCCAGGCACATACTGTTTTTTTTCTTAATTTCAACAAGCATACATACGTCCGTAGCGGTATTAGCTATATAAGGTTTTTCAAACTTTGAGATTGGAAATCTACCGGTTTCGGAGTTTTCGATTTTCCCGGAATTTCCCGCATTTTTCGGACTAGACACAGAGCGAAGGGCTGAGCTTTTTCGGGGGCTTGTCTTACCATAAAAGGAAAATGTAGTCGCTTTGCGTACGCCCGAAGAAAAAAGCGGCGGAAAATATTGTCGAAGCGCTCCTCAATTCTGCATACAGCGACGGGCGAACCATGCCGATAATGTTATCATCGTCACAACATAGCGCCCAAAACAACACAGGAGCATCAGACTATTACTAGCAGGCAGGCACGGTGACAGTTCGACTCCGTGGGGTTGTCGGGCTTGCCCATGCGGTTCGTTGCTTCGGATTTTTTTTTCTTGTCGAAAACGAGCCCCCCAACCTCATTGTCAAGGTTTACCCTGCTGAACTCACGTGGTTGTCGCTCAAGGGCCCGCCGGGAACACTTTGTTGGCTGTTGTTTTGTGTTGTTCGTGGCTTGCTTGCTGGCTGTTTGCCGAGCGAGGGGTCTGTATTGCTGTGAGGGTGGGCCACGAATCGCGGCGTGCTCTGCGCGCGCTGCTGTCCTGCTTTGGCATTTTCACGCGGTTGGGCTAGTGATTTATCGTCGACCAGTACATGGGAAAACGCTGAATTTTTTCTCTTCGTCTTTTTCGCACCGTTTTTTTTTTTTTTTTTTTTTTCGACGAAAAATTGGAAAGGCGCTTGTGCTCGTGAGTAGGTTACATTGATTTTTGTTGTGTTGTTTTTTGTCCGTGCGTATCGATGTACTTCCAGAAAAAGGAAAATTAACATGGATATCCCAGGGGCTGATCGATGGACGTCCCTGTTTTTGTTGTCCCATTTTTGTTTCGTTTTTCGTCCCCCTTTTTAGTGAGGCAGGAGTTTTTTTAATCTTTGCAGTGTACGTAAATATGCCTGGTATTAAGTAGAGTGCCGAGGACAGATTTTTTGTTTGTCGTTTTTTTTTTTCCGCTGAATGATCGTCACACAGATGCACCGTTGAAAGTAACAGCAGGCGGAATATTCCAGCCGAGGATCTTCAGATCACCCCCGACATATTCGGCACGGCTCGAGACAGACAATGCCGATGCCCCAGGTGGCCTCGCGACCCCCTTGGCACCCTCTCTTTCCCTTGCCGACAGTGTGAGGGAGGCTCTCTCCCTGCCTTAATCGTACAGAACAAAGGTTCCCCTGGCAGGGGGGGGGTAACACTGCCTCGTCACTTGGAACCCTCCTCTCTTACAGTACAGTACAGTAGGGGCTTCATGATAACGGGTATTAGTAGTGCGCATATATAGCAGTGTTTTGTACGCAACAAGCACCTGACCCTGCTCCCACTCTGCCCTTTCACTCTCCCCCTGCCCCCTGCTCTGCCCCCCCCCCCCCCCCCCAACCTCCCCCACCTGCACCCCCCCCCCCCCTCCTCCCTCCCCCCCCCTCCTCCCCTACCCTCCTCTCCCTTCCTCCCCCCCCCCTCCCCTCTCTGCCCCCCCCGCAACCCCTTCCTCTGTCCCTCGCTCTTCCCCCACCCGCTCCACCCCCCTCCCCCCTCCCCCTTTCCCCGCCTTCCCTCCGCCGGGTTGCCCTCGCCTCCGCTCTCATATTCTTCCCCTCTCCTCCCCCACCTCCCGATATGCCTTGGCGGCTGCTTTCAGCAAGCGCTGCGTCGAGACGTGGCTCGAGGAGCAGTCAACCTGTTTTGTGTGCCCGGCTCGGGTCAAAAGCCGGAGCGAACTGGAGAAGTACCTCGCCCACACGGTGTGTACTTTGCTTGTGAATGGCAGGACTCGGGTGCCAGGTCGTTGTGTTAATACTGTAGTTTGGTTTAGTTCTGGGTTTGGTTTGTTTTTTTGGTCTTGGTTTGGTCTGGTTTGGCTTGGTTTTGGTTTGATTAGTTTTGGTTTGGTTGGGTTGGTTTGGGTCGGTTTGATTTGGTTCGGGTTGGTTTGGTTTGATTTGGTTTGGTTTGGTTTGGTTTGGTTTGATTAGTTTTGGTTTGGGTTGGTTTGGTTTGGTTTGGTTTGGTTTGTTGGGTCTGGTTTGATATGGTTTGATCTCGAACCATCGCTCACGTCGCCCACAAGGTGCTTCGACTGGTTGATTGGTGGTTCGGGTTGGTTTGGTTTGGTTTGGTGCGGTTTCGACTTCATCGCTTGTGTCTGCCGCAAGTTGCTTTGATTGATTTTTCAACCAGCACGAACGAACAAAATGGCAAGAGAATGAAGTCCAAACACCCCATGTGTCGCGGCCTCCTCGCTTGTCACTCATTAATACGTACCCTGCCATCTACCCGTCCCGGCATTGTAGGGATGCGAGGGTCTATGGTCATACGACTACGGCCATGCATGATGTTGAGTACACCCCCCCCCCCCCCTCCTCTAACATTTGCTGCCTCCGCCCCTCGTACTGCCTGGACAGGCGACCGTCGCCGATGTCCGGGTCAAGGGTGACGAGGCAGACGTTCGGCGTCTCATATCCCCTACCGGCTCCTTGGGAGCGGTGAGATACGGCAGTCGGGTTGTTTTTGTACACATTGCATTGCAAGGCTGTTGGCGCTCAGCCCCCAGCCCAGCCCAGCCCAGCCCAGCCCAGCCCAACCCAGCCCAGCCCAACCCAACACCCAACATTATTCCAACCAACTCAACCCAACCCAATCAACCCAACATTTTCCAACCAAATCAACCCAACCCAATCCAGGTCACCCCAACCTAGCCTGTCCAAGCTCAATCCAGCCTGGGCTTGTTGAGCTGCTTGCTGTAACTATATTCAGCCCCCCCCCCTGCTACCCCCACCCCGACCCCCCCGCGCCTGTCGGTTTTATTGCGTTTGCCGCTGGCCTGCTTAGTCACGTGACTGGGTACTTTTTTTGCTAGTGGGTAGCGTGCTTTGCCCCCCGTTTGTGACAACTCTCGCCTAACGTTTTTCTCATGGGTGGACGATCTACACTCTCCTTCCCCCCCCACCCCCTCCTGCTCCCCCCCGCTGAACACCTCACGTTTCCATTCACGCTTGGTGCAAGCGATATCTGCCCGGTCGGTGAAAACCCGACGTGCTCCGTGCCAGCATTGTAGGAATGCCAGGGTCTATGGTCATACGACTGCCATCATTCCTCATATAGAGTACACCCCCTTCCCCCCCCCCCCCCCCCCCGCGCGCTTATCTCTCTGTCTCCCTCTTTTCAGGCACCGGTATACGTCTACTGTATGTATCTACCTCTACCATGCCCGCCTCTTTTCTCACAACCGGTGTGTATCCGTCTATCTCTCCCTCTCTTTGTGCCCGCCCCCTCTTTGTGTTCGCCTCTTTCTCTGTCAAACCCCTCTTTGTTAGGAGTACCGGGAGTCCCTGGAACGAAAACGAAAGAAGGAGGAGGACGCTGCTCTCGAGGCGGTTCGCGCCTTCCTTGCTGCCGAGCATGCCACGGAGGCGGCACGCGGGGCGGAGCTGGTGGCCTCTTCCGACGGGGAGGTCAGCGTTCTTGACCCGGACCTCGTGGCTCAGCAAGAGAACCTGCTGGTAAGGGTGGGAGTTGTGGAGGGAGGGAGGGAGAGAGGGAGGGGAGGGGGGGGGGGGGGGGGGGGGTTGAATCATTTCGTGTACGGTCGTAGTCGTAGAAGGGGGGGAGAAGACGCACGTTACGGTGTAAAATGGATGCACCTAGATTTCGCTGGGATGTCCCCACGTAAGAAGGCATGTCTCTACCTCAACCATAGTCTGACTTTTGAATGATATGGCACACCTCGGACAGATAATCTACGGGTCATCTACAGATCAGTCCTTCCTACTTTAATTATCCAGATGTTTCAAGGCAGATTAGATCTATTCCCGGTCTTGTTTGCGTGTATGATCTATTCCCGGTCTTGTTTGCCGGGTGGGTGGGACCCGTACGATCTGCATGATCTACCTTGATAGCACGTATTTCCTACTGGGTCGGGATCTGTACTGTACAGATCCTGCACAACCCCTCAACAACGGCAGGTGAAGAAGTGGACGATCTATCTGTAGACAGATATATCATGATCTGTCTGCCCGAGGCGTGGAACATGTTGTTATTGTAAGCGTACACCGGTGAACAACCACATACCCTGCAGTAAATATAAAACGAATGCTGTTGCAGTGGTACTACAGCGGTGTGCCCATTTCAAGACCACCCCGTGACCTCGAGGCAATTCACGCGGTCTCATCTCCGTGTTGGTCTTGTCCTTTTACTATTACGGGGGTCCATAGTTATTAATAGTAGGACCTACGGTACAGACAAAAATCTATATATTTACCTATTTTTACTAACAATATTTGGTCCTGTTTACTATGGACCCCCGTAACACCGAAAAAAAATATGATCCCGTACTCATTCCAAGTAGTTTTTTTTTTTTTTTTTCTCGTGACGAAAGCCGGTTTACCTGGTGTTTCTTACCTATTATACTGTGGGCCTTAAGACCGGAACGTCTTGAAATGGGTAAAAATCACTGCACAATAAGTAATAATTAAACACATGTAAATGGGTTTCCAAGCGATGAGGCGTATGCCTTGTAAGGCATGCCTTCTTTGGTAGTTCTGCAGTGCTCTTGACCCTCTTCGGACAAACTGCGGTCCCCGTTTGGGGACAAACCAGTCAAATTTTTAGTAGTATGTCCCCTAGACGAGACTGACTGCAGTCCTCAAAGGGCTAACGAGCCCCGTAGGTCAGAAGTGATGTTTGGCCAGAAAGTGTAATTATACGTTATTATACATACCTCTATGAAAGTGAGCGTCCGAAGGCGGTGGAAGGGGGGGGGGGGGGGGGGGGGGGGGGGGGGGGGGGGGGGGGGGGGGGGGGGGGGGGGGGGGGGGGGGGGGGGGGGGGGGGGGGGGGGGGGGGGGGGGGGGGGGGGGGGGGGGGGGGGGGGGGGGGGGGGGGGGGGGGGGGGGCGTACTCATTTGTTGCTTGCCTTAGTCATTTGACCATTGACCACGCATCCCTTTCGAGACGGAGCAGGGGAGGGGGGGGGGGGGGAGGTGTACTCGATAGGAGAGATGTACTCGATCTCATGCATGGCCGTAGTCGTATGACCATAGACCCTCGCATCCCTGCAATGCCGGGACGGAGCATGTCGGGTTTTCACCGACCAGGCAGACATTGCTTGCACCAAGCGCGAAGCGAAACGTGAGGTGTCCGGCGAGTCGCATGAAGGGTGAGCTGCATCCTACTAAGAACCGCTTGTGAAGCGGACTTGCATATGGATGACAGCTTCAATAAGTTTGTTTAATTTCCGGGGAGGGAGAGAGGGAGAGGAGGGAGGGGAGGGATGGGAGGGATGAGTGAGATCGCGGGGGAGGAAGAGGGGGAGGCGGGCAGAGATGGGTGGGAGCGCGGGGGAGAGAAACAGGGAGGGGGAGGAGGGGAGGGAAGAGGAGAAGGAGAAAGGGGAGGAGGAGGGAGAGAGGGAGGAGGGGGCGGGTTGTGGAGGGCGCGGGGGTAGGGGGGGGGGGGGGGGGGGTGTTCTTCCAGTCATTCTATTTGTGCTTGTTTGGCCGCGCGTATCGCGCGGGTGTTGCTCCCAGCGGCTAAGTGTTGCGGTTGTTTGTTGTTGTTGCTGTATATCCAGCGGCAGCGTATGGAGAAAGGACGAGGACTGTTTTTTTTTTTTTTTGTCGTGGTCACCCTTACCAAGCGGCCTAGCCAACACGCGCAGTATCTAGCGCTCGGCGTAACCGTCCCTGTATCATTCGCTCTCTCCCTCCCTCCCTCTCCCACCCCCCCCCAACCCTCCTCCCTGCCTGCGCCCCCCGCCCCTCACTTCCCCTCCCTTCCGCGTCGCGGTCGCGGCCAAACCGAAAAGTCTGCCGCCCGAAGCGGCAGCAGCAGTGGCGGCGGCAGCAGCAGCAACGGTAGCAAACGTGCTGCCGCCGGCAAGCAGGAGCAGCAGCGACAGCAACAGCAGAAGAATTTTCAAGAGTTGCTGCAGCGGCAGCGGCAGGCCGACCTGGACGCGTCCGAGGCCCTCGCGCGGCGCCTGGACGAGGAGGAGAGGGCCGACGCCGCGGCGGCCGCTCGCAAGGACAAGGAAGACCTGGCGAAGAGCGAGCTGGTGGCTCGCCAGCTGGAGGAGGAGGAGCGGCGGCACGAGGAGGAAGAGGAGGAGGAGAGGGTAAGACGGGAGAGGGAGAGGGGAGAGAAAGAGAGGGCGGACAAGGAAAGGAGGGAGAAGGAGCGAGGGGTGAAGGAAAGGGCGGACGACGAGAGAGCGGGTGAGGAAGGAGAGGGGAAGGGGGTGGAGGCAGGGAAGAGGGAAGCGAAGCGAGACAAGGAAAAGAAAAAGGGGGCGGTAAAGAACAATATAGAGGTGGGGGGGGTTGGGGAGGGTGCTGGGGAGGTGGTAGAAACGATGGGCGCAGGGTAAAAGGGTCGGCCTCGGCGGTGAGGTTCCAGCGAACAAAAAGCGGCAGAGGTTGACCAAGGGCGGACCCGCGACGACGCAGGAGCAGCAGCTGCAGCAACAGCAGCAGCAGCTCCAACAGTGGCGGCGGCAGCAGCAGGAGCAGCAGCAGCAGCAGCTGCAGCAGCTACAGCAGCAGAAGCTCCAACAGCGGCTACGGCAGCAGCAACAACAACATCAACATCAGCAGAGACAGGTTCAACAGCGGCGGCAGCAGCAGCAGCAGCAGCAGCAGCAGCAGCAGCAGCAGCAGCAGAAGCAGCAGGAGAAGCAGCCCCAACAGCGGCGGCAGCAGAGGCAGCACCGAGCGACGGGCGACTTTGTTGGCCCTCCGGGGCTTGCTTCTCCCGGGAGGGGCCGCGGCGGCCAGCAAGGCCACAGAGGGGACCGTGTCGCCGCGAAAGACGGGGGGGGGGTCTATCAAAAGCACTCGCCCCTATTGTGGTGGTGGTGGCGGCGGCGGCAGTGGCAGCGGCGTTGGCATCGCGTTTTCGTCGACGTGCTCATCTTCAACATCATCGTCATCGTCATCGTCATCATCATCGTCATCTTCCTCGGCATCGTCAACATCCTCGCCCTTGTCGCCATCGGCAGCGGCGTTAGCGGCGACGGCGCTGGCGACGGCGGAGAGCGCGGCCGCCGCGGCTGCGGCCGGGACCCACGGTCGAGGAGGCGGTCCCAACAGAAACGTCGTCGGCGGGAAGGGAGGCGGCTTCGGTCAGGAACTAGGCGGAGGGAAAGGCCCACGCGATGGGAGGGAGGCGGGCGTGGAGCAATCGCGGAAGCGAAAAGAGGCGGGCGGCTGTGGCGGGTGCGGTAGCGGTAGCGGGGGCAGCGTTGGCGGTAACCGTGTTAGTGGTGGCAGTAGTGGCGGCGGCGGTGATGGCAGTGGGAAGCACAGACTTGGCCTTGGCCCATTGCCGCAGGGAGGCAAACGCGCTGTGGGGGGTGGAAACGAGGACGGCAACGGAACATCCGAGGGAGACACGAGGGAGAGAAAGGACGCGTCTTCGGGGGGCAAGATGCGACGCGTTGGCGCCAGCCCGGACGCGAGGTTCCGAATTGATTCGCCGCTCTCTAGAAAAGGCGGCGATGGCAGCTGCGGCGGCAGTGGTGGCGTTGGTGGTGGTGGTGATAGCGGTGGTTATGTTGGTAGTAAGGGTGTTGGCAGTGATGGTGGTAGCGGGGTTGGCGGTAGAGGCAAAGGAGGGGAAATGTATGGACTGAAGAGAGCGCGCAGCAGCAACAACAGCAGCAGCAGCAGCAGCGTCGATGGCAACAACGCCCGCAGCAGCAACAACAACGGCAACGGCAGCAGCGGTCGCGTCGGCCTCGACTCAACCGCGAAGATCCCCGGCAGTCACCAAAGCAACAGTAGGGTTAGCGGAGGCGTTTCCACGCCAATCGCGGGTGGTGGTGAAAGCGTCACCGTTCGCGCAACTGCAGGCGAGATCCCCGCGGCCCGTAGGGAGAAAGCGTCGGCCAGCTTACCCCCAGAGAGCACGGGCCATCCCAGAGGCGCGCGCAGTATCGGCGAGGTTGAGGGCGCAAAGAACGCCGATGCCGGGGCGAGGTCGCAGGCTGGGACTAGGGCTGGGCAAGAGACCAAGGCCAGGTCGGGTTCGAAGTTGGGAGCGGATTTTTGGGCGGGGGCGGGGTCGGGGGCTAAGGCGCGGGCGGGACCAGGCCGCGGCAAACTTGACGCAGGCGCTCAAGTCGTTCAAACGACGGCAGCGATCCCCGACTTGCTGCCGACCGCCTTGCGGAAGGCGGCCTCCCAGCGCGATAGTTGTGGCGATGATAGCGGTAGAAAGCACAGCGGCGGATCGGCGACGGCCCCCCCAGGAGCGCCAGAACAACGCGCCGCCGGCGCCGCCTCCATTGTCGACGCCTCGGCCGCCGATGTCCGCTCGGGGGCGGAGGGGGGGGGTGGTGGCAGTCGCTGCGGCGTTAGTGGTGACGGCGGTGGCGGCGGCGGCGGCGGCGGCGGCAGCGGCGGATGCTTCGGCAGCACCCGGGACAGGAGCATTAATGGCAATAACGATGACAATGACAATAGCAACAACAACGACAACGGGGACGCGTGCGAAGACGGCGAGGAGACGGAAACGGATTCGCAGGGCTCCGGGCTTGAGGCGGCCGAGCTCGAGTGGAATCAAATGAACACAGGCGAGTTGTCGGCGGCTGCGGACGCCGCGGAGGCGGCTCTCGCTCATGGAGTCGTGGAAGGTATAGCCGACGAAGACGGCGTAGTGACCGAGCCTCCCTTGCTCCCACGAACGGCGGCGGTGGCAATGGCGGCGATCGCGGCGTGTCGTGGACGCGGGCTTGCGAATATGAAAGCCGCCGTCGCGTACCACCGGCGCGACCGAGTAGCACCGGCGGCGACAGGCTCGCGCCGAAGACCCGCCGCTGCTACTAGCGGTGGCGACGGCAGCCCGCCTCTCGGAGCTCTTACGACGGCCCAGCGCGCCGTTGCCACCGCTGATACCGCCGCCACTGCCGCTATCGCCGCCGCTGCCGCCGCCGCCGCAGGTGGTCGACCGTCTCGGGGGGAAGCTGCTGGGATCGGTCCTGGTCCAGTACGTGCGACGCACCTCAGGTGGGAGTAGGGAAGAAAGGGAGGGAGGAACGAGGATGTGGTCGGGCGTCTTTTTTTCCCCCTTCGAACTCGTGTTGGTCGTTGCTTTTGTGTTTTGTGTTTTTATGTCCTCGTGTCTTTTTTTGTGCCTGCGCGTGTGTTTGTGTCTTTTCGTGTACTTTTTCAGTGTGTGTTTTCCATTTTTTCGCATGGCTCCCACCCCGTCTTTTCGCCGCCGACAGCCCCGCAGCCTCGCAACGCAGCGCGGATTTCAACTTCAACCACGCCGTCTCGAGCGCGAGCCGCGCACTCAAGAACGTCCCCGAAGCCGTCGATCTGAGCCAAGACGCGACCGACTGAATACGCACGGGCGTCTGACCGCTCCACGCGACCGAACTACAAAAAAAATGGGTATTCCGCTCGCCTCCTCGCCCGGCTCTTCCTCCCAAGGCGTCGTGATTTTGTACAGTGCACCGAGGGGGAAGGGCGGAGGTAGATAGGGAGGGAAGTTTGTACAGTGCTGAAGGGGAAGGGGAGAGGGAGGAAGGGGAGAAGAGGGGGGGGGGGGAGGGAAGGAGGGAGGGCGAGGGGAATGGAGGGAGCACGGGAGGGAGGGAGGGAGGAAACGAGAGAGGGAGGTAGGCAGGAAGAAGGGAGTCAGGGGCGGCGGGGCTGGGCGGGGCTGTCCATTGAAACCGACGCCGTGACCGCGTTGTGGTCTCTAGAAAAGATATGTACATTGAGCATTAGGGTGGACGGGGCGGAGGTGGAAGGGAAAGGAGGGGGAGAGCGGGGGGGGGGGGGGGGGGTGCTGATTCTTGGGTGCGAGAGTGCAAAAGCCGCCGGCCAGCCGCTTTTCTGTACGTTCACTTTTGGAACACGGGGTGTGTAGCATAATACAGCAGTACCTGAGAGCACGAAACCGTACTGTATGTCTGGTACTACACGAATGGTGCGTAAAACGTTTTTGCTTTGTTTGTCCTTAGTTCGCGGCGTCCTGTGTGTATGCGTGCTTTTACTACAGTAGAAGTAATAAGTGCGCGCTGTGTGTATACTGGAAATGAGTACTCGTCTTAGCAACCTGGTACTGCTACAACTGTACGTGCGTATGTTAATGTTTTTTTTCCCTATTAATAGTAATAGCCATCATGATAGCCCACCTTCGTTCGGAGTTTTTTTTTTTTTTTTCTTGGATCTGTCGATAAGTGGGGGCTCGTTCTTTCACCCTGTGATTTTTGTGTTTATTAGTCCCTTGCCCACCCTTCGCCGTTTGTCTGAAGGCAGGCGCGGCCGAGCGACGAGAGGACTTGACTGCAGTAGGTGAAACCGATAACCCAACCCCTTATCTTGATAAAAGAGTTTTGGTGCCCGCACAGTTTTCCTGTCGGAAAAACAGTACCAGGTATGACTGGAAAATTTTGCTTGGTGGAAAATCCGTGATCGACCGATTCGGATGCTGTCATCCAGGTTCGTGACTTGTCACTTTTTTCCCACTTTTTTTTTCGACAAGTTGGTCGAGGAGTCGAGGATGATGACGTCACCTCTTTCTGGTTTATGTCAATGCAGTGTTTGCGCAGCAGAAGCAGCAGCAGCAGTGGCAATTTCTTCGTTTTATACAAGCGTCCATGGTGTTTTTTATACAAGCGCATGCTACGACGAGTGTTTCCGAATTCTCCACAGAACTCGACAAGCCGTGTGAATGCTGAGAACGCCACAGCTGTGCGACCCGAGAAAAAAGGGAAACGGCACACGTACCGGGGGCGAGAAAAAGACATCGTCTGTCACGCCTGGACTTTGCCCTGAAGGCCTCAGAGTGTATGTACGTCGTGTGTTGTTGCGTGCTGGGCTCTGTCACCCCCGTTGGGACCCCCGAGGCAGTGACTATCAAGGCAGCTGCAGCGGCAGTATCTGCTGTGGGGATAACAATCAACCAAAAAAGTCTACGAGAATTGTGACCTACCTACTCCCAGCTGCAGTACGAGTATGATCGTGTTGCGCCGTGCATTGCGACTCCTTGCATTTTATAAATTTTGACTCCTTGCATTGTAGGACGGACACCATTTTTTTTTTTAAAAAATCATTCCCAAGCCACGCAGTGACGTTTCTTTGCTGTATTCCGTCACTTGCTGCTGTGTTTACCATCAGCTTTCCCCTCTGAAAACCAAAGCGGGTTAATATTAATAGGACAAAAGAGAGGGCCACTCGTGTACGGGGTTGTTGCTGCTGGATCCCGCGGCTTCTCGGTTCGATTTATTTCCTGCTTAGTTAGGTATCCCACCAGAAAAGGGAGGAGGGGGGGGGGGGGCAGGCCATCCGCGTCAAGAGTCGAAAAAACAACTTAGAGGCCACGCTGTGGCACCGAAGCGCCTCCTGGTCCCCGGGTTTCCGGTTACAGTACTCTAATCTCGAGATGTTTTATCTGAACAGAAACAAGCATCGCAATTTTTAACACGCTCTGCGTTCAGAACTTCGGCTGGTTCTGGCCTACCGGAGAGCGACTGTGACTTGAAGAGCTTCATCACAGCAGCTTGGGTTTATTCTCTCGGGATTGATCTCCCGCAGGTTCTCAACAGAGGCCTACAGCTCGACTTAGAGGTGCTGCAGAGGTTGGAATTGGTCGAAATTTTGGGATGCACAGAATGAGACGAAAAGCAACCGCCAGCTGTGAACGTTTGCACTTCATTTGCATACAGCCACAACTCCTTGCAGGAAACTACAGCCCGCGAAATTGAGGGATGCGCGCTCCTGATGGGCGTCTTGTGCGCCAGATGGCAGTCGTAGGCAGCCAAAAACGACTCACGAGGTGTTTTCGTGTACTCGAAGTTGCGAGCGAGTGTAGCACAAAAAGCTCGCAAAAACGCAGAAAAAAAAAAAAAAAAAAAAAAAAAAAAAAAAAAAAACGTTTCACACCACAATGGCTACATCACCGATGAAGAAACGCCCCCCCACTAAAACATTGCTTGTCTCCAGGCTAATAATGATATATCTCTTCAGTAGTCGTCGCCAAGGATGCTGCGGGAGGCTAAACTACGTTCCCATGATGATGAGAGTAGTAAGTTAATGGGCCCAAATAAGGGCTAAAAAATCAGGATTCTTCTTGTTTGTATATTATTATTGGCATCAACTATTATTATTATTATTAATAATGTTTTTCTGCAACTACGAAATACGGATCTTGGTTGCTAATCCCTTACTCTAATTCCAAATCGTATGTATATGTTGCCGAAACGCCTACGCGCGGGTACGTGACGCATTCCCGTGAGGATGCCATCAGCGTCCACCTAATGAGAGGGTCGACCTAGGGAAATTTTAAACCATAAGTTAGAGAGAGGGTAGGTGCGTTGGTGAGTGGGTTTTGGTGGGTGTGGGTGGGCGGCCGTACTACGTTACATGATGACACGTTTCTTTGTTATTGTAGTTATGCCCATAACATTCCTTGGGTGCGCTAATGTTGCAAAACTACTTGTTGTGGCAGGTATTCGTTCCGGCATGCTTGATCATTCACGCGAGGCAAAAATGTATCAATATACATACAGACAGGTAAATCTTGCCCCTCGCCCAGATAGGTCTCTACCGACAGAAGGGGAGAGTTGTTCTTCCTCTTTCAAAGTAACAGAGTAGCGACTCCCTAAAAACGGAGGGGTTATACGGGAGTACTACAACAACACTACCACTATTAATAGCCCACACACCCAGAAGGCTGACGGGCCGCATTTACAGTAGTATGCAGATACTACACAACACTTGCAAAGGATGCAAGGATAGTATTAACAGGAGCTTACTACGTACGTGTACTATTAATACGGGCCTAAATCCGCACCAGGGATAAATTTTGTGATTGGATCGAAGATGCGACCTTCACAACAAAACCCAGCACCCACTACTAGGACACCCTAACAACGACCCGGATTGCCATCGGGGCCTAGCGATATTGCTGCGTGCTGTGTTTGCTGTGTGCTGTGTGCCGTGGGCTATGGCTGCAGCGTACGAGTATTGGACCTACCTTTTTGTTGCTTTATATGGATTTTTTGTCGTTTCGTCCTCGTTTCGTCGGCGTTTCGTCGTGTTGCCGTTTCAATATTAAAAATTATCCGTTTCAACATAAATAAACATATACGTATTATTTTTGTTCCGACTTTTCAACTCTGGTTTCTCTTCTGATCGAAGATCTCGGGTTGCACTCTGTATGTTGTTGTTGTTGTTGTTGTTGTTGTTGTTGCCGTTGTACTCTTCTCTGTTTGGCTAGAACAGAGAGGCTTCGTTTCGAGGTTGTCTTCTGTTGCCTCGGATCGTTGTATTTGCTGATTGCTGAGCGCCGAGGCAGAAACCGGCCCCAAGATTTATTGTGCCGCATGCGCTCCTCAGACCCCTATTCAAACATCCTAGCATTTTCCACTGAAACCCAACCTTTTAATTGCGCCGCTATTGTCTTCGTCTTCGCTCGCCCCGTGCCGCCCGCCGCCCGCCGCTCGCCGCTGTTCCTCGGCAAGTCTGCGAGCTACGCTGATAGGTGTCTCGATATTGAATACGAGCGCAACGATGGCTTCGGGTGGCGCACGGCTATCCATGATACGCCTATACAAGGATATTCTACGTCAGCACCGTTTCGCTCTGCCGCCGAAGCACCGTGAGCTTGGAGATCGCTATGTTAGGCAAGTGCACAGCGCACAGCAGCAAGCAGCAACAGTACAGCAGTGCAGCAGCAGTACATAGCGGCAGAGGAAGAACGTGCACAGCACCACAGCAGCTAGTGTAGCACTGTAGTGCATCGTGCATCTCTCTCCTCCCTCCACAAACCCCTTCCTCGCCACTTGAGAGAGCTGCATGCTATTTCATCGTCTGATGTGCCATTTCGAGTGAAGAGGGAACATGGACGATATGGGCGCTACAGCCAGCAGTTCAGCAGTACCTACCTGATACTGCAGTACTGCTATATACGAAGCTATGATATGTGGGCTATGACGGTACTCATGCCAGTATGATACTGCTGTCATGTTGTTATAACCCATATCAGGTGCCTGGTTCCCTGTGGATACCTCCAAGAATGGAAACCGATACTGCTGTAGGCTAAAGCACAACAGAACGAAGCGGACTGGCCACGAGCACCCTTCTCACTTATTTTCGAACCTTCGAAATTCGAAGCCAAAACTCCACCACCTGCTTGTTTTGTCTTGCTTGAGCGAACGGATCAATGAACTGGGTACATCGGTACACCCTTGAGGGTTTTATCATCGTCACTATGCCATCATCACCGTCTGCATCATCATCACCACCACCACCATCGATGTCATTGTTATGATCATCACCATCGTATTAGTGGTCATCACCGTTATCGCCATCTGTACCATCACCATCACCTGGCACATGCCATGACGAAAGCAGCATGCCTGTGGCATTTTGTATGGTCGGCCAAGACTCGGCCGGCTGAGATTTGATGGGCTCAATGCAAGTTGTCTCCGACGATGCCAAACCACTCACTCACTCACTCACTCGCTCACTCACTCACTCACTCACTCACTCACTCGCTCACTCACTCACTCACGCACTCACTAAAACACGCGTGCTTGGTAGGTAGCACGACTACAAGCAGCTTGTCTCGCCCGGGGTGGTATGTGTTGACAGGAGGGGCGAGATCAGTATCGATCAAAATATGGGCGACATCGCCGGCCAGGAATATATAAAGGGACGCCACGTGTTTCCCTTGTTCCTGCAGACGCGCAAACCATACCCACGTACACCCACGCCTGCCTCTGCGCGCCCGCGATATGACACGACAGATCGGAGTTCAAAGCCCACAAGAATGCAACGGGGGATCAGGTGGCACAGTTCGCGCACGCATGGCAGACGTATTTGGGCCAGCTGCGAGAACAGAGTGGGCAGGTACGGTATGTTAATGTACCTATCTGTCGTTTTCCTTCTCCCCATCCCTCCCTCCCTCCCTGCTTCGTCTCTTGTTTACTCGGCAGGCCTTGCGACGTGGTTTTCTCCAGCGCTTGCGATAACGGAGTGGACAGGCACGATACGTAGATGTAT
The DNA here is from genome assembly GCA_031763025.1 of Macrocystis pyrifera. Classification (NCBI taxonomy): domain Eukaryota; class Phaeophyceae; order Laminariales; family Laminariaceae; genus Macrocystis; species Macrocystis pyrifera. The sequence goes on from JASSKH010000004.1 coordinate 9,120,559, forward strand.
TTGTCCGTCGTTTCCTTCTCTCCGTCTCTCCCTCCCTCCCTGCTTCGTCTCTTGTCTACTCGGCAATTCTTGCGAAATGGTTTTCTCCAGCGTCAACACATCAGGCGATAGCTGTAAGAGCGTGAAATTCCTCCAACCTCATGCCAGGGTTCGATCGCGCAAGAAGAGCGTGGCTGCTGGTTTGTCCCCTGCACCCACCATGAGTACCCCCCCCCCCCTGCTACACACAGTTGGATTTCTCTCTCTCGGTTTTTCCTCGTTTTTTTTTTTCTCTATCGTTTTCCTCTCTGTGCTCTTTGTTTGTGTAACCTTCTGCTTTGGCTCTTTGACTTGTCGCGCTTTGTTGTTTTGGCTCGCTGTTTTTATCTCTGATTTTTTTTTTTTCTGTTTCCGTTCGCACTCTCTTTTTTGCTCGTTTTTTTTGTGTTCTTCGCGGGCAGGTCGGCCTTTCCTTGAGCGAAGACGATGTGGCCCACCTGAACGACGAGCAGCGGGCGCAGCTGTTCCGATTGAAGCAGCAGACATCGGCAACCCCGGAGGGGGAAAACGTCTAGTAGCATTAGGAAACCCGTCCCCGGCTGTCAGTGAAGCAGACATGTTGAAAAGGGAGCACACTACAAACCCAAACAGCATGTAGTAACACCTGAACGACGAGCAGCGGGCACAGCTACTTCAAGTGAGACAGCAGGCGTGCGCACCCCCCGCCGGGAAACGCAACCTGGAGCGTCCCCCCCCCCCCCCCCCCCCCCCCCCCCCCCCCCCTTGCCCCCCCCCCCCCTGTTGAGCTCGTCTTCGGGGGGTATTTTACAGTGGTACAACCGGAAGAAGAGGAAAACACTAAAAGTGTGTGAGGAGAAGGAATGAGCCTTCATGTGTACCGGCGGCAACCGTTTCTTACAGGGAAGCGAAGACTACGTACGGAGCCACGGACAGCATTAGTTATAGTATGTGGTTAAAAAAAAAGACGTGCGTGAACCTTTTGCGCTTCAAGATGACTTCGCTCCCGTTTTTTGTGCTGTTTGGGGCGGCGGTGCCCGTATCCGCCGCAGATACCTTCGTGCCTGGTATATCCCACATTTAGCTGGGATCTCTGTGAGGGAGAACTCCAAACTTGTCTGCCTGTCTGACCCTACCTCTGCTCCCTCTCTACCGAACTTACGCAAAAATGTCCTGGAATTGAACAAGAAAGCGTCCCATAAAAAAAAGCAAGCCATCAAGAAAGAAACAGTCCGAATCATGTATATGTAGCAGTGCCGCGCCAAGTGGCGGTACACAGCGTGCTGTCGTTTTTTTTAGGTTGGACGATCGTAGGAACGACTTCCAGTTCCAAGCCAGATTAGCTTCGAGGGAAACTGACCCTCCATTTGTGTATCAGATAGAGTGTAGGGGTCAGACAAAAAGTCAAGATCGTAACGCCAGGCGGACATTTTCGATTTGTTTTTTAGAGACCCCCCGTTGAGTCTGGGGAAGTCGTGGTTCGTGATGTGTTGTCGCTGTTTTTTTTTTTCGGTGCTACCCCCCCCCCCCCCCGCATCCAAATGCAAGACAGTCCGCCCCGCCAGTGGTTCCTCGCAGGATGCAGCTCACCCTTGTCTCGACTCGCCGAACACCTCACGGCGCTTCGCGCAAGGTGCAATGTCTGCCTGGTCGATGAAAACCCGACATGCTCTGTTCCGGCATTGTAGGATGGGAGGGTCTATGATCATACGACTACGGCCATGCATGATATCGAGTAACCCCTCCCCCCACCGAACATCTCACGGCGCTTCGCGCTTGGTGCATACAACGTCTGCCTGGTCGGTGAAAACCCGACCTGCTCCGTCCCGGCATTGTAGGGATGCGAGGGTTTATGGTCATACGATTACGGCCATGCATGATATCGAGCCCCCCCCGCGCGAGGAATGAGGCAGCAGCCCTTGAAGACGGGGGGGGTGACATGATACAGGGGTGTAACATACCTGGTAGACTTTTTAGTTGTGTTTCTGAGAGTTAATAACATGATGAGACATCCAAGACATGAACACTTCCGTCGGTGTGTGCACCCTTTCGTCGGCATGATTGACATCAACCATGGGTATTCCGAATATCAAAGTGAAACCGTCATATCCAGACTTCTTCCTTCGCACTGAATATGTTAACTCTATCTTTCTGAGGTCCCTAAACATCGAGGGGAGGAGCTCCTCTACGGTACCTTTTACCCACACACCAACTTTTTTTTTATAAAACAAGAGTGGTGCAGGCATCGCAGACAGATTTCACGATCTAGATCGTCTAGATCCCATATATATGTGTGTGTGTATGTGACGCATGTTACCGTAGAGGTGCAACTTTATTTTTTAGGCTCCTCGCTCGTGGAGCTAAATACCTTTACGTAGTAAGTCAACCCAAGAACTGTTTTCGGGATGAGGAAAAGAAAGAAGTATCCCATGGCTTACGCATACAACGAAATGCTGCAACACAAGAATGGAACTCCGACGATTTCGGGTCAGCCTTTCCAGGACTGCAGTCAGTCCCGTTTTGGGGTGCTAACCACTCAAGCTATAAGTAGTGTGATGGTACTGCTTTGAATGAAGCTGAAACTCGGTAATTACCTGGGTTCAGGTGCTGGGATCCTATTTGTAGTACTTGGGAGGCCTATCTTAGATGGGAAACCAGGGTTTCCCAGCAAGGCACGAGCCTTGCCCTCAGTCTCAACGTGCACGAAAGGAATAAAGCTTCTCTTCCTCTATCTCTAAGCAAACAACACACGTGAGTCCCAACGAGTACCTGCTCAATAGAATAGGCAAACCTGTCAAGGGATACAAGGTGTCCCAACCTTGATCTCAATGAGTGGCGTCGTCGGCAGGACTTCCCGCCTTTTTGTTGGTACGCGTTGTGTTCACACTCATTTTTGGCCGTTTCCTTTTCTAGAATGAGTTTGCTTCGCACACTGCACGATGGAGACCCAAGAGGTGTGGGGGGGGTCTGCTTCCCCTCACGGTGGCCGAGCCACTGAGGCCCAGGGCCCCTCGGTGGCCACCGCCAAAGGCTCGTCAATGTGGATCGAGTGCCTTAAGCAGCAGACCAACAAGAGGAGCAAAGGTTTCGGCAGGAGCCCCAAGACGAAGCCCGAGCGGCCCCAAGAAAACGGACGTCGTTCAAGACACCTTCCGCGCCGTCTACTCGCTCGGCTGAGCGAGTTCTGCCGTCCGAGACAACTGGGCGTCCCCGCTCCGTGAGGCGCGTGACCAGCCAGGCCTTGGGTCTTGCAGCTCTCCCCCACCCGAGCCCTCTGCCGTCCAACACACCTGGACGCCCCCGCCCACTCGAGCCAGGCCTTCGGCCCCCCAAAATGGGACTGCAGTAGTAGTCGTGAAAGGGTTAGGGTCCCCCCCCCCTCCCTCATTTCAGGAAACGTTTCGACCCAAAAGTGCTGTGTCCCTTGTCTTATGACGCGCTTCGTTTTATGCCGCGGTACGGGATGTTTTTGTTTTGCGAAAGGTCTTATCACGCACCCGGATCCGCCCGCCTGACCAAACACCCGTGTGTCAAGAGCCTAAAGAGCCGCGGCATGCAGGCCCCACCCAACAACACGCTGTATGTCTGGATCGTGAAAAGGTAAAAATATATATATATATAGATCAGAGACGCGTGTTACAACAGGGGAAACACTTTTTCGGCTGAAATAGATTCTCAAGTGACGGCAGTACGGCTCTCTCCTTAACCCAAAATCGTTGGAACGATTTTCTTTTCTCTTTCGCTGTTGCGATATTCTAAATCCCTTTGAGGTTGCCAATACTAATATTACGGGGGACCATAGTAAATACGACCGAATACTGTTGGTAAAAATAGGGAAACATATAGGTTTTTTGTGTGAACCGTAGGTCCTATTTACTATCATGCCCGTAGTAGTATTTGTACACACCTAGGCCACGGGATTTTGTTCGTTACGGTTGTCAGATTTTTCCCAAAATCTGTTTTCGGGTGGGGTATACTAGCAGTAGTGTATACAGAGCTCAAAAGCCAAGAATCCCAGAAAAAAATAGTGCCTCTATACCTTTACTTGTGTCCAGGGATCTATATTGGTACGTAGCCCCGAAATAGATAGACCACACGAAAATGTGGGTTCGTTTGTCCGGTACGTGAAAAAATGTGCGCGCAGCCCGTCGAAAAACAGCATATGGGATTTACCTTGATACCTCGTAATAGACAGCAGCAGTGCGCGGGTTTTTGCCCTTGCACGGTTTCCAACGAGCATTTTTTTGGGAGGCCGGGAAATGGCGGAGAGCAGGCCACGAACGAAGGGGTGCAACAAACAACAGCAACAGCAGTATCTCCTCTTGACTTCTACAAACGAGTAAAATAAACGATGAAAGAAAAAGGCGGGCGTTTCAAAAGTGTTTCACGCTGCAACACAGGATTTGGCTTCAACTTTTTTGCTATTAACGTACGTGTGGGTGTATTGTGTTTTTTACTGATTATATACCGGAGAACCTTAGGCCACTTCTTATGCAGTCGGATTCGGAGTCAGTTGAAAGAGTCCTTTTCAGAACGTTCGCATGAGCTTTTGCCCCGGAAAAAGTTGGAAATTGGTCTGTCTCGCCTCAGAATGTGTCCGACCTCTCGCGAAGATCTATCTGGGGGTATTTCCCGCTTCTCCAGGCACCCAGATACAGGAAATGGCCGACCGCACTTTTTCGATTCAACTCGGTCAAATACGATCCAAACGCCCAATCGGATCGAAAAAAGCGTATTTTTCGATGCGATCCACGATCGCAGTCATGTTCACCTCAGTTGGATCGGAAAAATGCGGACGGTGATTTCTTGCAACCGGGCCCCTCGAGGAATGGGAAACACCTCCTGATAGATGTTGGAGAGAACTCCGACACGTTCTGAGGCGAGCAAGACCAATTTGAAACATTTGTGGGGCAAAATCTTATATGCGCACGTGTTGAAAGGGACTTTTTCAACTGACTCCAAATCCGACTGCATAAGAAGTGGCCTAATGTTAAAACTCTTTCCAGTCGTAGGTAGGAATAATCTGCTGCAGAATTATTTAGTGGTGTGAATTTGGCGCCAACAGAAAGTCTAAGAGTGAACTCTTAGGATTGACGTTTGAAGGCACGTCAAAAGAAGAAAAACTAGCAACGTACATCCATTGAGGAAGGCACGCCAAAACCAACTAAAAATGCGCATTCCGTCCGTGCGTCGTTCGCCTGTTTAGGCACGACACTAATAACGGCTGCCAGCTTGCAGTGTCAACTAGGGTATCCGAAACACAATTTCGTTCTTTTTTGCGCCTCTCCGTCGGTCTGTGTGACTGATTGTCTGTCTGAACCCCCCCCACCTCACTCCACGCGTGACCCTTTCGCTTTTTTTTTGCTTCAAACGATCGAAACCAAACACGATTACTAATAATAACGCCTCTAAGGATACATATCGATAAAGCAAAGCTGACACACACACACACATCAGTGGCCTGCGCCAACCACAAGCCTTCTCAGGTGCCCAACGCGCGCGGGGGGGGGAGGGGGGATGCCGGGGACGAGCGCGTTCGATCTCGCGCCCCCTCCCCCCCTCCCTGTTCCCGCCTGCACCCCCTCGCTACTTTTGTGTCGTGTCGTCAAACTCAAGGGGCTCCTTCTTAATCCAAAGTCCGCTGATTCATCACGCACGCACTCTGCCTACAGGAAAAGTATCGTGTTGGTAACAAGTATTTGTCGAACCAAGGCAAAAAAATAAAGGGACAAGGAAAAGAGAAGAAAAACAAATCACCGGGTAAGAAAGACCTTATCAGGTATATACACAAAGTGGCAAGGGACCGAGCAAACACACAAGACAGCAGCAGCAACAGTAGCAAAATTAATAGCAGTGGTAGTAAACGGAACTGGTATATATAGTATAACAGTAGTCGTAGCGGTAGCAGCACTACTAAAAGTGGTAAACAGGCTCGCCGGCCGATACTCGCCCACCGCCAGCCGCAAAAAATATACACCACGCCCTGCTTTATGCCGCAGAGGTGGATGGACCCTGCTCTGCCGCGCTCGTACCTACCTCCAGGCTCTGTTACACCCTGGCACATACTGCTGCTGCTGCTGCTGCCCCCCACCCCCATTCCGCCCGAGACTGCAGAAAAAAAATAACTTTCTCGAAAACCCAACCCCAAAATCTCCTGAGAGCTACCGGCACAAGGGTATCTACAGGTCCCTGCAGGTCCCTGATGATCTCCGGAGATCCCTACATGTCCCTGCAGTTCCCTAAAGATCTCCGAAGACCCCTAAAGGTCCCCTACAGATATCCAGAGATCCCTACAGGCCCCTACAGATTTCCGGAGATTCCTACAGGTTCATACATACAGGTCCCTATAGGTCCCTGCAGGTCCCTGCAGGTCCCCACAGCTCCCTAGAGGCCCTCACAGGTCACTAGAGGTCCGCGCAGGTCCCTCCCTGCAGGTCCCTACAGGTCCCTACAGCCCCCCCCAAGTCCCGACAGGTGCCTGCAGCTCCCCACAGGTTCCTGCAGGTCCCTGCAAGTCCTTACATTCCCCCACAGGTCCCCTACAGGTCCCCTACAGGTCCCCTACAGGTCCCCTACAGGTCCCCTACAGGTCCCCTACAGGTCCCCTACAGGTCCCCAGGTCCCCTACAGGTCCCCTACAGGTCCCCTACAGGTCCCCTACAGGTCCCCTACAGGTCCCCTACAGGTCCCCTACAGGTCCCCTACAAGTCCCCTACAGGTCCCCTACAGGTCCCCCCCTACAGGTCCCCTACAGGTCCCCTACAGGTCCCCTACAGGTCCCTACAGGTCCCTACAGGTCCCAGGTCCCCACAGGTATCTACAGATCCGCCTGTGCTGGTGTGCTGCTGCCTATCTCTCCATTGCCTGCCCCAGCAAACGCGCCGCCGGCGCGCCACCACCGCCCACGCCCCCGCCCATGCCACCGGTGCCGAACGTGGCGCCGTCGTAGGCGTACGCTGCTGAGTTGTACCCCGCGCCGTCCCCCCCCGGCGCGTCGAAGTTTTCGTACCTGGTGTGTCAAGCGTGAAACGAGGAGATTGAAGGGGGGGGGGGCAGGTAGACAGCGACCGAGCGAGTGGCCAGAAGGAAGGGAGGATGGGGGGGAGGAGGAGGAGAAAGAGGAGGAAGGAGGATGAGAGGGGAGACAAGAGAAAGGAGAAGGGGAGGTACGACGAGGGGGGAGGGGGAGGAAGAGGAGGAGGAAGGAGGGGGGAAGAGAACGAGATATAAGGAACGGCAACTATATTTTTCACGATTTTGCTTGTAGCAGCTGGCGCATCCGTAACAGATGCTATCAACACGAAACACAAAACAGGACCAACCATAGACAGAAGACAAAAGCACAAACAAGACAAACTTACTCGGTGTCGCCGAACAGGAGATCGTCCTTCCACAATATCAGAGCCGCCAGCATGCCGGCCTGGGTTATCAGGAGAAATGACGCGAACCATGATACCGCCGCCATCCCAGACGCGCTGTAGCAGCTGTAGCCGGAAACGTCGTCGGTGTCCGACTCGCACCTGGTCGCCATAGCCAAGCAAAGGCCGAACAGAAGACAAAACGCAGAAGACAGGAAAACAGTGTGTCAGTTGCGACGCAAAACAACCAGCCTTGCTCGTAGAGTAGGCAAGCTCCTGCTACCAACAACAGCAAATATATACTATATATATATATCTCACATTGCATTGCCGTCAAGTATATAGCAACAGTTTGCTCCTGTTCAGTATTTGTTGCTCAGTTTTCAGTGGCATCTACTCGTATTTCGTGCCAGCAGCTTCTACTGCTCAGCAGCAGAATGGTTATTTTGGTCGGTAGAAGTAGCTCCTGCTGGTTGGCAGCAGTAGCTTCTACTACTCAGTAGCATGTACCGCTCAGGACCATGTACTGCTCAGCGCAGCAGCAGCAGTAATTACTGCTCACAATAAGTACTTCCTACTGATCAGCAACGCTATTGTCTACTGCTCAGTAGCATGCACTGCTAGGCGGCAGTCGCATCAGCAGTAGCTTCTACTGATGTAGCATCTACTCGTCATTTAGAAATTTTCGAGTAGTATCTACTTACGAGCAGAGCATAATCACTGCTCAACAGCAATAGCTTCTGCCGCTGTACCAGGTACCAGATATATCATTCTCACCCCGACATCTCTCCCCAGTAGATGGCGGTCATGAGCGACAGGAAGCACATCATGGTGGTCATGCCGATCAAAATGCCCCCAACCATCGGCTCGATGGCCACCGAGGCGTCCTGACCCCCGTCAACCTGGCCGGGACAAGAGAGGGGGCCGATTACCGGTAGCCAAGAGGCGAGACATGCAAGGTGTCATACGGCAAACGCGGGGCAAGACAGAAAAAAAAAATAAAAAAAATAGGCAAACAGGCAAACAGGCAAGGGACAACAGAACGATAACATGGGGAAGCAGAACGTAATCAGGAGGGTGGGCAAAAGGTTGCGTACAGAGCGACTCGGGTACACACAGGCATAAAGGTACATAAGAGACACTACGCACGACAATCAGCAGAGACTCGCACACAGGCGAACATTTTTCAAACCTACGATACCGACAGAAGAGACGCACACAGAAGAGACACACCCATTCCCCCTACGGCGAAAAAAAAAAAAACCACGGACCCCATGGCCGGCGTCCACGCGATGCACACCAACATACACACGCCCACGCACCAATAGTTAAGACAAACCCGCTTACCCGGTAACAGACCCCTCCTTTCCTCCCATCCTTCCACAGCTCCACCCCTCTCTGCTTCCCTCGCTACCACAGCTCCTCATCTCCCACCCCTTCACACCACCCGCCCTCCCTCTCCCCTCCCCTCCCGTCACCTCTCTCCATCTCCTTCCATCCTCCCCCCCTCATCTACCTCGTCCCCCCCCTCCCCCCTCTACCCTCCTCATTCTTCCCTCTCTACCTCACCCCCCCCGGCCTTCCCCTTCTCTCTCTCCACCCCCCCCCGTCTCCCCTCTTCCCTTCCTCCCCCCCTCACCGCGCGTTTTTTGTTGAAAACCGCCGCTAGCAGCGTCACGTAGAATACATAGGCAATCGCCGTCAGGATTACGTTGAAACCTGCGTTCGCGTTGCTAGACACAACGCAAGCACAAATGAAGAAACAACCAGTCATCACCTGCTCCGGGGAGAGAAAGGAACGCGGAGAACACACAGCGGGAGCGTGGGAGGGCGGGGGTGGGGGTGGGGGGGGGGGGGGGGGTACTCGATATCATGCATGGCCGTAGTCGCCTGACCATAGACCCTCGCATCCATCCCTACAATGCCGGGACGGAGGAGCACGTCGGGGTTTCACAGACCGGGAAGACATTGGTTGCACCAAGCGCGAAGCGTAACGTGAGGTGTTCGGCGAGCCGTTAAATTTCGCTCAAGAAACTCGGCATTATTTTTCCCTCGCCAAGCGGTGCTGCTCTTCTGTGCGTAGTGCGTAGTCCCGTCCCCACACGCAAACACACATAGTGCGTGTTCTACAATCAACATCCTCGTAGGCAGTTAAGGTCATGCGAGGTGAAATATAATATATATATATAGTGTGTTTTGCCACCAACAAACACGCCACCACAAAAAAACTTGACAACCCTATACGGTATACCTGATGGAAAGAAAACTTGAAAATGATGCTGTAGTACGTATCTACGTGCCACACGTATCAAATTTGCTGCAATCATATCGATGCATCAATGTAGAGTATGTATAGTAATAATCTATTGCAATACCAGGGAATACAACAGAAATGCAGAAAACTGTAAAACGTAAAAGGTGAAAAGTGAAAAAAGAAAAAGAAAAAGAAAAGTAGGAATGGAGGTACTATACAACGCGACCACCGGCGAGAGGCTGGCCATAAGAGAGGGAGAGGGCTGAGCACGATGGAGGATGGATGGAGGGATGGATGGGCTTCTCGGCTGACATGCCATGCCATGCCACGCCATTGCCATTGCCATGCCGCGGCACAACAGGTGCCAAAAAATGGCAGCCAGGCGGGGACGCGCCGCTCGTGTAAGCAACGACAGGGTTAGCTACCCGTAGGTTTAGCTACCCGTAGGTTTTTTCACGGCGGTGTGGCAGCGGTAACACTGCTATTGCGATAGGGCCGTGTGTTTGCTGGCTGCAACTCGCCGACTAGTCCTTAATTGGCCAGGTACTCTGATGCAGTTGCTTGCGTGAGCTACGTCGAGTTGCGGAGTTCGGTGGCCTTGTACGTACCTGGCCGGCAAGTTTGTGGCTCGAAGTTGTCTTTTAATATCTTTCCAACAAAGAATAACGTCAAGCTCGCAGGAATAGGGCGAGTGCGGCGGGACGACAGACACCATAACACATGCAGACATACCCTGGTGCGTGACAAGGTCATGCTGAAATCAACAGACAGAACAAGAGACAGAACATAGCAACTCTCTCGTAGTCGCATATATATATATATATACAAGGCGCTTCGCTCCGCGGGCGGCCTACGCCGCCCGCTACGCTCGCTCAGGAAGGAAACATCAAATTATGCGAAGCGGACAGAGGTCCATGATTGAATATTGCTTTTTTGATGGCCCCTGTAGTTAGCTGCAAACTGGCGACTTGATAATGCCAAGAGTCCCGCCGCCATGCTTCAGGAGAAAACAGCTCGGACGCCACATATGCTTCGCGTCGCGGGCAGTTTTCCGCTACGCTCGCTCACACGTCGTACATACGTACATACCCCAGGTAGGGTACTTATTTTCTTCTTTCGAAATGCTGTGTGTCTGTGTACTCGTCGTATGTACGAAAGACAAAGCACAGAACGGCACAGCAACACAGCAAAAACAATGAAAATGAAACCGAAAATTTCTAAAAGAAAAAAAATCCCCGTCCCCTTTCGTGTAATAATTTACTACTTGAGTGGAACACCTTACACCAGTCAAAAAAAGAAAAAACTGAATAAAAGAAAAAATCTTGCAGTAGAGCTCTCTCAGCCTCGTACGCCGCCCGCCGCTCTCGCGACCATCTCGCCACCGATTTAGTCCGGGTAAAGCTTCCTTCCCTCTCTTCCACAGTGAGCCCCGTCGCCCGCCTCGCGTGAAGCCCGGTGCTCACCGTGGACCTCGACGCAAGCTCGACAATGTTGGTGCTCATTCGGGGTACCTCCCTCTTGTGACGCCCGGTCGCAAAAATAAGCACCGCTTGAATATTATCTTACAATCCCGAACGCACCTTAAATACTCGTACGTACTCTATCCAAAATCACAAATGGAGGCCAGACAGAGCCTATTGATGCATCCCTCGTGTCTCCAGGCACACGCGACGCCTAGGCACGAAAGCAGCGACCGCGCTCCTTGCAACTCCCCCTCTACTCGCCAGCGTTCGCTGACACCCGCGACGGTGCCGGGTTCGCCCGCGCAACCGTGCTCGGAGTACACGCACGCACACGAAACGAAAGAAGAAAAAAGGAAAGAATGACTGAAAGTACGACGAGAAATGGAGAAAACAAATACTCGCTGGAACGGTCCGGCAAGTAATAAACGGAGGCGATTCCCAAGTGGGAGCTCTGAGAGGCCAGGGATGTACCAACCGAGCAGGCTCAGAGGTTGAGATATCTATAAGTATATCTATGTATGTATTTTGCATATGATGTCCGGTACCATGCACCATCAGCGGAAGCAGCAGAGCAGCGGCGACGGCGCTACAGAGATGCATGCGACGAGAGCACGGCTGCAGCGGCTGATCCCAGTGTGATGCCAGTGCCGTATACCTCGTAGACTACGAACGCAAAATCAAACCAGCTCTGCTATGTACGACACGTGACAAAAATACGCCCGATACAGCTTTGAATAGACACCCGACCCATCACTGACGAGACCACGGACGCTATGATATCATGCTACAGCAGCAGTAGTACGATTTTTTGTTTTCATCAGATATGTACCAGGTGCTGTAATCGAACAAAGAGCATCAGAAAAAAAGAGGTACACCCCCACAAATATTGACAAAAGGGGTACACTGCCGCCTTTCGTCGACGGGTACGTTCATACTGCCTGTATGCCCCGCGAATACAACCCCAAATCAATTTGTTCAGCGTTAGACGAACTCCCTCAGGGTTCCAACCATCGAGCGTGCTTTTGTATTATTATTATTATTTCGTGAGTTTATGCGTATAACATAGCGGGCGGACGAGAGTGGTCAAACGCGGGGTGTGAGAATGTGCCCCCCTTTGGCCTGTTTTTTACGCGAGAGAGCATACCCCGTTGCTTCTCTACAAATTATAAGTTTGGTACGTCTCCCTTTTTGGTCGCCACTTTACCCCTCTTGTCTTGTTGCGGTATTGGATGATGTACCTACCCTTGCACTGGCTCAAAAAGACCGCCGGCGGGCAACGGTTCTCGCTCGTGGTTGTTGCGGCACGCCGAAATCACAACGGCCCACGTTGCAAAGATCAACTGCCCAAACCAGCTCAACCCTTTTACGTCGGGCAAACCGCAGTCCCGTTTGGGGACAAACCAGCCAAATTCTTAGTAGTGTGTCCCCAAACCGGGACTGACTGCAGTTTGCCCAATCGATAAGAAAGGGTTAAACGTGATCAGCACACCACAACGCACTACGGTCTGAACTGATTCCGCGACTTCTGCGTTATCACCACGAGACCAGGTCGTGCGTGGCTCAGGTCTTGTCGCAGCCTCGTGGGATCCAGACAACTCAGAAGACACAGATCGGAACGTCATGTCGTGTCCGTCCGTGGTTCTTCACATCAAAATATTGGCGGCCCGTGGAACTACAGCGCAGACTAGTCTGTCCTGAGTCCTTGCCAAGGAAGACTCCTCCGTGGAAACCGTGAGACGCCGTGACCTCCACGAGACACAACGAGACAGTAGTCGGCACCAACACAGCGAGGCAGCTGCTAAACAGGGCATCTGTCACCTGCACGCAGCCGAGATGCCGCCCTGCAATGGTGAACCTATACGATCGCTCGCTAAATTCACCACGTCATACATCGATCGTCGTGGCGGGGTCGTCGCTCCATCATCGCCGCCATTGTTTGGAGATTGCTTTTGAAATGCATGCCTCTTCTTGGGCTACGCGCACGCACGCGGTGCGCAAATGCCCTATAACCGTAGATACGTACCATCCAGGTATATACCAATGACACCATGTCCATGACATCATATGACGTTTGGCTGCAGGGAGAGAGTGCTATTACGGGGGTACCATAGTAAATAGGACCAAGTATTGTTAGCAAAAATAGGTAAATATATAGGTTTTTGTGTGTACCGTAGGCCCTATTTAGTATGAGCCCCTGTAATAGTACCTGGTCGTTGGGCGATGGGCTGTTCGGAGAGAGTGATGATGCGCATGTCAAGAATAGCGTGCCATGGAAGCGCAGGGCCGTGTTGGATTTTGCTGTTGACCACCACCTGTCATACTTCGAAAACCACAACAGCTCGAAAATCTCGCCGTCCGCGAAAAGCAGTGTCCCCCGTTGTGTCAATATTTTCGGGGGGGGTGCCTCTCCGTGTCATATTTCCTAAGAATAGAGACTGCTGTAATTTTAATACCACACGTATGACATTATTGTATGATAGATACAACATGATCAGGTTTCATGCGAAGACAACGCACACTCGCTGTACGTTCAAACCTTGGGTACTATATAACCGCAGCAGTACCGCAGTAGAGAAGCACGTAGCAGGTACGCTGCTTCATGCCTAAGTCTAACACGGGGGGCCATAGTGAATAGGACCAAATATTGTTATAGTGAAAAAACGGTAAATATAAAGGTTTTTGTGTTTTACCGTTGGTCCTACCAGGTGTTTACTATGGTCCCCTGTAATAATGAATAGGTAAACTGCTGCTGCTTCTGTGTCCATGGGACGCAAGAAAGAGAGAAACGCCTCCTGACGAACTTCCAAGCGGATTTTATCTATATACGCCGGGATAGATTGCAACGCCGAGCGATGCGTGCATCATATTGCACATATTGCACGAGCGATCGGTATTATTACAAATAATATCTCGGCCATGACGCCATCACGCAATAACGTGGTCCATTGATGTGCACCATCGTTGAGGGCAAAGGGGCCCGACAAGGCATCTTTATCTTTCACACTGAACAGGAGGGGCAGACTGAGGGGAAAAGGCCCCTCTCTGGGCGAACGGCAGCAAGACTCGCCAGCCATGACCACAATCGTTTGAGGCTTTCTGCTGCTATGATATGCTGCAATCACCCAGATGTTGCTGATGATGTTAATGGTGCTGGTGCTTGCGGCTGCAGCTGCTGCTGCTATCGCAGTGGATGGGACCTCCCTCAACTCCATAAAGTGCCGCACAATCAAACCAAGCAGCAACAAAGCACGGCGGTCGGCTTGTGATTGTTCCGGAACCAGTGCCGTGTACACAACGAAGAAAAAACAAAAGCTCCCCAGCGAAAACACAGAACAGCAGCCGCCTCTATAGTCAGCAGTAGCAGCAAATTACGAGCGGGGTCTCACCGCCATGGAGAGCACGATGATGTTCAACATCTTCCTCTTGTCTAGATGAAGGTCGACGCCCAACGAAGCGAGGCTGACATTACTCATGTTGATGCTGCTGTGCGGCTTCCGGGATCAGCCTAGCTGCCGCCTGGTGGGTGGAGCACTCGAGAAAACGAGGAAAGGCACCAAAAATCCTCGGATTGTTCAGTGCTACTGGCGTTCTCCTCCGGTTCCCACGGGACGAGCGCTTTAGAACGGGTGACGTCAAGGATCCTAAGCGTCTGGAAATATTGCTACCCGATATCAGGTTCTTTTACCCAGCGTTGCCGAACAGCAGTCTCCTCCTTCCTCTGCCCTTCTTCGTCTCTCGTTCTGATGCCTAGTCATTTTTGATATTCGTGCAGGGGTTTCAGTTGACATAGAAGGCTTGTATTTAGAGGGGATGGAGGCAGGTTTTTGTTTGGTCGAGTTTTCGAGTTTTCCCGACAACAAAGACAATGGAAACACGTCTGCCGCCGTTTTGTATACGAGGACTTTTCGTTTTTCTGCTCCAGCTCCGAACGTTTCCGTCGAGCCAAAATTTGCGAGGGCAGATATGAGCTCCTTGGTGTACTCCCGTGAGCGCGCCAAAGTGACAGCACTTTCAGTGTCCTCTTTCGGGGCGGATCTCGTCGCTAAAGTTTGAAAAATTGGTTCCAGGCGCTTGAATTTCTTTTTTCTAGAAAGCATTTTTTTTTTTGTGTAGAAGGACCAGGAGGCAGAGGAGAAGCCAGAAGCCACAGCATGTGTACGTTTCTCCTTCTCGTTCTACTGCACCAGAAAAATATAGTTGACTACAGCAAGCAGTACAAGAAACCGAAATTCAAGCGGCTGGAACCGCATTTTTAAACTTCAGCGACGAGGTCCGTCCCAAAGGAGGACACTAAAAGTGCTGTCGCTTTGGCACACTCTCGGAAGAAGTGAACCAAGGAGCTCATATATCTGCCCTGCCAAATTTTGGCTCGATGGAAACGTTCGGAGCTGGAGCAGAAAAACGCAAAGTCCCGAGGTGAAAAAAACGGCGGCAGACGTGCTTCCATTGTTTATGTTGTCAATACCATCAGTTTTTTTTTGTCGGGAGTGCAAGACAGCAGGTGTCTCACACGAGTGATCTACTATCCAGTCCACGCCGAGCAGGCTTTCCTTTAGCTATGAAGAAGCCGACGGCACAAGAAGCTAAGAAGAAGATCAATTCCAAGGTGGGGGCTTGTTTATACAGTTGTGTTACGTATACATATAGAGTTTCAGCTTTGCACATCGAAGCACAGTGGGATGTTTGATTTTGATTTTTTCGTACGAGCCTTTTCTGGTTTTTGCGGAGCAGGCTTGCCGCTGCGAGTACCTGTGCCTACGTCCCATGTGGCAATGAAACGTAAGAAGTCACACGCCGGGATACATAAACTCTACAGCCGGTGCTTGAGTGCGGTCGGGCGCCATGTTTCAAAGTATATTAATAGCTCCAGTTTGCGCACCAAATCATTCCAAAGGTCATCACACAATGCTTTGTAGTACCATACATACTGGCAGTATATCGGTGTACCCAGTACTCGTCGCCAGAAACAGACCATAATAGTACACCAGTACCTCAGAGTACCATTTGCCCACAGAAGTGCTGGGTGCCAGGTATAGCGCGCAGCACCTCACAGTACAGAACGCACGTCTAGGATATTGAATGCACCCACAGCAATGCGTCATGCTTGAAACACAGGCACCTGGTGTTACAGCAGTAGCTACCAGTATATACGGGTACTGCTGTCGCAGTATTCACTGCTAGTACAAGTATACTGGAATTATTAGAGTGTTTGAGAGCACCGGGATAGACTACTGCTGTACCTGGTATAGTGTAAGAGTATTTTCATAAGTGCAGTACGGAAAATGGAAACTGGCGTACGTCCCACCAAACATCATCTATACTCGTAGATCGCAAGGCCTGACAAATACGAATAGAAATTGAATGAGAGAGGGAGGAGGCAGAGACGGGGACTCTCCGCACGATGGACGAACTGTTGTCTCGGACAACCAACCCCGACCCGTAAACACTTTCCTCGAATGGTGATGGGAAGTGAAGCGAAAATGATAAAAACAATCGGTTTGGGCCCCCCCCCCGACCAGACACGGGGGGGTCGCGCGCTCACCGCAGCAGTATACTGAGGGAATCCAGTATTATGGCTGCCGATCGCTGCCACAGCAGTATACCTGATGTGTGTGTTTCTCCGTTCTTTCTACCCGTCGACATCCAGCACAACCAGTGTCCGTGCCGATTCTTCAGTCCTAGAAGAGATACAAGTTATGTGGTCACAAAGCTATATACGCCACAGAGATACTACGAGTACGTTGCCACGTAAGCAGTAAGCACAGCTGTCAACAGTGTGGGCAATGCAATGCCATGTCATTATACTGGATACGACAGGCAAGACATACACATTCCATGAAATACATGGAGAAACGAAAGGAAACATGGAGAAAAACTTAAGCAAAAACAAAGACAAAGAAGACAGATCGAAAGAGAAAAAGAAGACTGGTACATTATGCTGGTTGCTCCAGCCAGTACCCAGTCCTATATACCAGGTACTATTAAATATTAAGACCTATGCCAATGGGAACGCGAAAGTTCAAAAGTTTTCTTTCAAAAATATTGCTTTAAAAAAAACAGCCGAAAATATCCTCGTACCGCCGCTGTGGGGAAAAAGGGAAAAAATGTTTGATTTTTCCTTCCGTTTTTTTTTCTAACGGCTGCAGGTGGCGCAATTTGTATTCTCTCGTTGCAAATTGTCAACACGCTGATAAAAGTCAGCTCGTGCGACGATAGACGCTCGATCTCGATATAGACTCAGCCCACGGCCAACCCGCTTGGTGTCGGGCAAGGCCAACGAGTATAGATGACGGCATCGATGATAGAAAGTGAATACATGCTCTAGGGGGCGAGAGCTTGCCGGCGGCGTCCTGCGGTATCCTCCCAAACCTGAAAAAAGCCTGTTTTTAGCCATTCCAGGCGGATCGAGAAGTTTTGTCTTCTGTTTGGTACACACCAGCGGCCAATTGTTTGTTTATCGTACGCCTGGCCAGCGCCCGCCGCACGTCACTGGCCATTGTGTGAAGACGGTGACCCAAGGGTGGGTCGGAGCCCCTAACGAGCGCACTCCGTTCAGAATTCATGACGCAATCGTTGGTTTTGTCGATCGATGTCTGTCGAGGACTCGGAACCTCGCCGCTTCGAACCAAAAATCGGCCTGAGTTTTTCTCAAGTTGATATTGGCCCAACATCTTCCCCAGATTTGTTTTTTTTCGGGCTTTTCCAAAAGTTGGGAACTTTTTTGTTTTCTAACGTGCCCATAGGAAGCGTGTTCTATTTTGTTTTGGCGGGGATCTTTGGAATTCAAACTTTTTGTTGATACTTCGCGTTCCCATTGGCATAGGTCTAATATACAAAGAGTATCAAGTACCTGGTAGGATGATTCTGCCAAGATCAAGTACACTACGGTAGTACATACGTACGTATAATACGATGACCAGGCATTAGGAGCAGGGTTAGGTTTATATATTTTTACGGGGGTCCATAGTTAACAGGACCTATGGTATACATAAACACCTATATAAATACAACTATAATTACGATTTTTGAGGTCGTTGTCACTTGCTAGCTCTTGGCAGACAGACCGACTGATAGACAGCTCTTCGCAAACAGCCCTTCTTCTTTGAAACAGCCGAACAGCCAAACAGCCAAACAACCTTTCTTTATTTCTTCTTCGCAAACTGCAACCAATAGACAGCTCTTCGCACAACGCCTAGAAGAGGCGTCTCGCCTTCGACGAACGGCATCTAGATGCAGCTGTAGGCGGCCAAGCTGCTTGCTGCTGTCGGTGGCGAACCTGCTGGTGCTGCAACCCCCGCCCCTCCCTTCTCCACGCCCCCTAAGCTCACCTCCCCCTCGTCGAGAGGCGCGTGGTCCTCGCCCACTGGCAAGAGAGCGGCAACGACAAATACCGACCTGGTGCCGACTGCTGTTGTTTGCGACCGGTGCACGGACCAGCACTTACTTACTTGCCCAAGAACTCCGCGCCTGGTGGCAAAAACGTGGCCTTCGCCACCTGCGAGGACCTCATGTGCGATGGTGGCGGGATCATCCTGTATTGGGCAACCAACTGCGAGTTCTGTGCTCGCCCGATCAAGGAAGGGACTGCCTCGTACTCCCTCGAGACTGCTGACAGTGGTGAGTGTCTTGGGTCTATTGTTGAATGCTGTCTGTTGCCAGTACGTTTTTTTTGGGGTTTTCAATTGCCTTTTTGCATACAAACCTACCTCAAAGCGTTTGCCAGGTATTATTTTTTGGACTCACCCATGCTCGTTCTTTCCCCTTCGTGCGTTGCGTCGGCTCCTCTTACACAGTGCACGCGAACGCGCACATGCACAACTGTTTGCGGGACGTGAACGAAGGAACGGAGGATTCAGCTGTCGCCGTCACCGCTGCACCGAACGATGTGAGTGCTGCTGCTACTGTGGTGCATTTTCGGTGCACACGATTTCTGTGTGTACATGTTTTGGTGACCCTACGTACCCCCTTTGCTCGTTTTCGGCTGCTGCTGCTGCTGCTGCTGCTGCTGTCAGCGCCACGCCATGAGTGCTGCTGCTGTGCACCTGCTGCTCCTGTGCACTTGCGGCTGCTGTGCACTTGCTGCTGCTGTAGTGCTGCTGCGTTGTTGCCGTGCATCATGCTGGAAGTGTACATATTTTCGGATCGTCACTAAAATTCCGTAGGTTTCGCGATGGCGGCGTACTAGGGTACATCACGCTTTTTTTCTTCCATATGTTCATATCGTTGCTATGCTGCTGCTGCTGCTGCTGTCAGCGCCACGCCATGAGTGCTGCTGCTGTGCACCTGCTGCTCCTGCGCACTTGCTGCTGCTGTGCACTTGCTGCTGCTGTAGTACTGCTGCGTTGTTGCCGTGCATCATGCTGGAAGTGTACATATTTTCGGATCGTCACTAAAATTCCGTAGGCTTCGCGATGGCGGCGTACTAGGGTACATCACGCTTTTTTTCTTCCATATTTTCATATCGTTGCTATGCTGCTGCTGCTGCTGCTGCTGCTGCCAACGCTGCTGCTGCCAACGCTGCTGCTGCCAACGCTGCGGCGATTCATTGCAGCTTCTGCTGCTGCTAATGCTGTAGCTGCTTCTGCTGCTAATGCTGCCGCAATATCCACTGAATGTTCGTATGTACTCGGATTATTGTTTTTATTGGTCGTTTTTGTACCCAAATGGTTCTTTTGATACGTGAAAAATATTTTTTGTCGTTTTGCTCCTGCATTTTGCGTACGTACTGCTTTTTCTCGTTTTTCGCTTGATTTTTTTTTCCTATCGTTGCTATGCTGCTGCTGTGGTGCTGCTGCGTTGTTGCCGTGCATTATGCTGCACTTGTGTGTGTACATATTTCTGTGTCGTCACTGAATTTCCGTAGGTTTTGCGATCGCGGCGTACCAGGGTACATAGTTTTCTTCTTCCTTATTTTCATTTCGTTGCTATGTTGCTGCTGCCAACGCGGATTAGTGTTTTTGTTGGCCGTTTTTGTACCCAAATGTTTTTTTTTATACGTAAAAAAAATATTTTGGTCGTTTTGCTCCTGCATTTTGCGCACGAACTACTTTTCCTCGTATTTTAGCTTGGTTATTTTCGTATTGTTGTTATGCTGCTGCTGCTGCGTTGTCGCCGTACAGCATGCGGGGGTGGGTCTATCTATAGTGAGGTACCAAAAATACTTTTCGGACGGACTCGGGGTACATACTTTTTTTCTTCCTTCTATTCATATCGTTGCTATGCTGCTGCTGCTGCCAACGATGTGGCGATCCGTTGCTGCTTCTGCTGCTGCTGCTGCTGCTGCTAGTGGTGCCGCAATATTCACTGAATGTTCGTATGTACTCGGATAATTGTGTTTCTTGGTCGTTTTGTCGTTTTGTGGCGCTGCTGCGTTGTTCCCGTACACATCATGCTGGACATTATTCGTGTGCCTATTACACTTGTGCGTGTGTACATATTTCTGTATCGTCAACGATTTTTTTCGTGGTGTTGCTGCGTTGTTGCCGTACATCATGCTGGACGTGATTTGTGTGTGTATTACACTCGTGTGTGTGTACATATTTCTGTGTCGTCAATAATTACCGTACGTTTTGCGATTGCGGCAGACCAGGGTACATAGTTTTTTTCTTCCTTCTTTTCATATCGTTGCTATGCTGCGGCTGCTGTTGCAGCCAACGTTGCCGCGATCCGTTGCTGCTGCTGCTGCTGCTGCTAATGCTAATGCTAATAATGCTGCCGCAATATTCACTGGATGTTCGCATGTACTCGGATTATTGTTTTTCTTGATCGTTTTTGTACCTAAATGGTCGTTTGGGTACCTGGAAAAAATATTTTGGTCATTTTGCTGCTGCATTTTGCGTACGTACTGCTTTTTCTCGTTTTGGGCTTCGTTCTTTCCGTATCGCTGCTACGCTGCTGTAGTGCTGCTGCTGCGTTGTACATCATGCTGGTCATTTGTGTGTACATATTGTTTGTTTCGCCAATGAAATTCCGTAGTTTTTGAGGTCGCGGCATACCAGGGTACATACTTTGTGTCTTCTTTTTTATCATATCTTTGCTATGCCGCTACTGCTGCCAACGCTGCGGCGATCCATTGCTGCTTCTGCTGCTGCTAATGTTGCTAATGCTGCCGCAACCACTGCTCGAAGCCGTTGCGGCTGCTGCTGCTGCTGCTGCTGATACTGCTAATGCTGGCTCAATATCCACTGATTGTTCTTATGTATTCGGATCACTGTTTTTCTTGGTCGTTTTTGCACCCAAATGGTCGTTTTGGTACGTTAAAAAAACATTTGGGCCGTTTTCCTGCTGCGTTTTACGCATGTACTTGCTGCTTCTGCTGCTGCTGCTGCCGTCGTATAGCAAGCGATTACGTACTGCTGTTGTGCCGCTGTAGAGCAGTACAAATAATGAACTCTGCCCCCCCCCCCCCCCCCCCCTCCCTCCTTCCCCCTCCCCCGCCATTCCCTGCACGCCACTCCCGCCCCGCGCACCCTGTTTACTTCGACCAGGTCGGTGGCAAGTGCTACAACTGCCGCCTGACGGACTCCACCATCAAAGACGGAGACATTATCATCAAGCGCAAGAAGACTCCCTTCCATTTCGCCTGCTCCACGGCTTCGCGGAATTCCGAAGCAGTACGCCAAGCAGATTGTCTCCATCCAGGACGAATGAGAGGCAACAAATTGTTCCCACATTTCCCAAAATCACGATTATTTCTCCCTACACATACCAAACGGGTTCAACAGCGGACAGATCCACATCCTGGGCCTCCCGCCTCGTTTCTGCAGCAGCCTGGAAGACTATTTACATATCATGTCTCATCCAAACTCCTATGCTGGCTAAGTCGAAATCGCGGCCGCCCAGCAACTATACAACATTTCCATAACCGTTGTCGTTGCCGGCACTGCTGCTTTCCCCTCTGTCCCGAACCTTCCTTGAAACAACAGCCTGTGTGTTGTATATCATCCACATGCCATGCACTACTCCACTCTCTCCCCGCACCGATGAAAGATGTTATCCTTACTATTAGACGAATGTCATTCTTACTCTTGCGTCACCCGATCTTACGTTTCACATTACATTCACAAATAAACGCGATTATTACATCCTTCACCGTTTCTTACACAAATACATTTAGTTTGATTGGCTTTGGGTATTGCCCCAATTGCAATGTAACTGCAATTGGCGTCATAACATTTAGCTTGGTTGGCTTTGGGCTATTACCCCAATTGCAATATAACTGCAGCAATTGGCGTCAAAGCCCAAAGCCAACCAAAACTGCAATTGGCGTCATAGCCCAAAGCCGACCAAACTAAATGTATTTGTACAAGAAACGACGGAATACCCACTCCGAAGGAAAGCCTTGTATTTACCTATTTTTACTAACAAAATTTGGTCCCGTTAACTGTGGACCCCCGTAATAGAGCGTGTCGGAAAAAAAAAAAAAAAAAAAAAACTTTGCTCAGGGTGGGGTGCTCAGTGCTCAAGGTGGGTGCTCATGGTTTGTGCTTCCAGGATTTGGAAACACTTCGAAAAAAAAAGTTGCTCAGGGTGGGAGGAGGAATAAAATGACATGGACCTGTGCTGTGCGTTCAAGCTTCCCCACTTTTCACAGCAAGCTTCGAGCATCGTGCAGTCGACCGCCGCGTGTTCCACCACCTTTCGCCCCGACCTGCCCTTTCCGCTCCTCCCATCACTATAACACGATCTCCACCGTCGCTGTCCTCTCCATCATCATTGATGGTCGTTTCGCGGGATCGATCGCCCGTACCGATCCTATACCAAAACCTGGCGTGTCGTACACGCTACCATCTATTACGGGTGTCCATAGTTAACAGGACCAAATATTGTTAGTAAAAATACCTAAATATATAGGTTTTTATGTATGCCGTAGGTCCTGTTAACTGTAGACCCCCGTAATAAGAAAGGGAAGTGCCATAGATGTCGAGTCGAACCTGGGGGTCCTCCCCACATGAATGTCATTATTAATAGTATTAACAGTGGAAGACCATCTCCCCCCATTTCCGGGGCCAAAACTCATGCGATCATGCTGAAAGCTGAAAGGACTTTTTCTTTTTTTCAGCTGACTGCAAATCCGACTGCATAAGGCTTGGCCTTAAGGGCACACTGATTTTGCGTTTTGTTTTACTTGCAACAGCAGTTACGACGTCCCCGGTGGCCTAGGAGGTGGTCCGCGTGGCTACTAAGATCAATTTCGTGGGTTCAATCAAGTCTCACCGAGTGCATACTCGTAAGGACTTTTTTCTTGCATTAAAAAATGACTGACGGAAAGCGCGAAAGCGTGAGTTAGCTACTTCGATGAAAAATCGACGAGCAGTGGGAATGCTGAACCCTATGCGCGACAAAAAATGAAGGCACGTACCGGGGTGGAGAAGGGGGGAACGACACCTGTGACCACGGCTTGTCGGGAAGGCCACTGAGGGTAAAACCTGCTACGAGTTGAGCTGGAAAGTGTGATGATTAAAAAAAAAAAAAAAAAAAAAGGTTACCGAATCCTATGTGCCAGTATTGTATGTAATTCCAAGTAGTTGGCCCCGAAAAACTGGTTGCGCCCAGTTCTGAACGGGTTTCCACGTAAACTGTGGCGTGTCACCGTCACTCTGCTGTTTGACTGTGCTACATCGTACTGGTATTATATTATGCAAGCAGGCTGCTCTCAGCATGTTAGACGTACGCTACGGTCGTCTCCCAACATGGTGTGAATTTGTACAAATGCGATGGTTCGTCCTCGCTTAATCGCTTGCTGTTCCACCCTCACTTTCGCGCTCGCTGTTTCGCTCATTTTTTGCTCTCGTACGTATTCTCGCTCACTTTTTTTGTGCTGTTTCACGTTTTCGCTCCCTTTCTCGGCCGCTTTTGTCGCTGTCGATTTTTCGCTCGCTATTCCGCCCACGTGTTCGCTGTCGAATTTGTCCGCTCAATAGTTGTTTCCCTTTTGCGTTGGCTTTTTCGTTCACCTTTTCGCTCACGTTTTCCTTCTTTTCTTCTCTCGATTGTTCTATTTTTCTCCCGCGACCATGAGCAAAAATACCACAGTTAAACGAAAAAACGAACAAACGAACAAACAGCAAAAAAAAAAAAAAACAGCATCGAACCAACGACCAAAATTTCATCCACACAACTCGAAACGAAACCCAACACTACTGCTAAAACCAATTTTTGAGGTATATGATACAGCTGAAAGTAAAACTATAACTAAAATTCAAATGAACGTGCGAATACATCAGATCTTCGAGCTGCAATCGTCACTGCTGGAGGATGGCGTGAGCGAGGCGCTTCTGCGCGAGTGCGCGGCGTGGTTCCGACCGTCGGACCTCGAGCAGATCGTCATCGAGAGGAGCGAGGCGGAGGGCAGGTGCGCCTGGCCACAGTGCCTCAACTCCCTCCCCGCTTGGCGCCTGGCGGCGCCGCTTGTGTTCGACCTGCCCGAGGGGGAACAGTTGGGCAGGTTCTGCGGCCGGGCTTGCATGGCGGTGAGAGGGGGGTAGGGGAGCGGGGGGGAGGGGAGGGGAGGGTAAGGGGGACAAAAGGAGGTCGGGGGCGGGAGGTGCGCTAGTTTTGTTACTGTTACTGGTGATGGTGCTGTAGATGCGTTGATATGAGGCAAACCGGCGCCGATCGAAACATCGAGCAGACCGAGATATCCGTCGCCGAAATGTGTCCAACACCCCCCCCCTCCCCTTGCCCCCCCCCGACTCCCTGATCGTTTACCCCCCCCCCCCCCCCCCCCCTCCGCTCCGCCCGCCTCGAAAGAGATGCGTGGTCAATGGTCAAATTGCTAAGGCAAGCAAAAAATGAGTACGCCCCCCCCCCCCCCCCCCCTTGACCGTTTTGCATGTTTTATTGGTTGGAGCAGAAGACAAAGATTTTCCTGGCGGCCATCCCTTCGACGTCTCCCTACACCAGAGAAAACCTCGTCCGGATTGTCTGCCCCTCCGCTTTCGAAAACCCCGCTGGGAGCGCTGTCACGACCGCCGCTGCCGCAGCCGCCGCCAGGGGCGAGGGTGCGCGGAAGGTCTACAAGCGCCCCCGGCGAAGAGACGCTGCTGCTGCTGCTGCTGCTGCTGCTGCTCCTGTGGCGTCCTCCGGTACGGCTGATAAGGATGCCGGCGAAAGTGAAGGTGGTGGTGGTGGTGGCGGCGCAGGCGGCGGCAAAAAACAGGCCGGCCGCGGGCTGAATCCAGCGGAGGAGAACGAAGCCGCTTCTGCTGCTGTTCCTGTTGCTACTGCCGGCACCGCCACCGCGGTTGAGGCGGTTGCCGCGGTTGACGACAAGACTGGGACGAGTGAAGCCAGTGTTGGCCGCGGCGGGGTTTCTTCTGTCGAGGGAAGGCGTGGTCCGAACGCTGCGGGGAATGCGGAAAAGGAGGTCGCGGAGGGCGCGGCAACGGCGGTAACGACGACGAGAGCGACGAAGGTGGCGGCCGTCGCGACGGTGACGACGACGACAGCGACGAAGGTGGCGGCCGTCGCGGCGGTGGCGGATGATGGCAGCAGCGACGGCACCGAGGCCGTTCAAGCGTCGCTTGGAATGTTACGCATCTCGGAGGGCGCGCCGCGTCCGTCAGCGGCAGCCCGTTCCGCGCCGACTCTGCCGTCAGGACGAGACGCGGGTGCGGCGCCAAATGTGGCAAAGGAGGAGGCAGAGGCGGCGGTGACAGCATCGGCTTTAGCGGTACCACCGGCGCCAACACGGGCTGTAGCAGTGGCAGCGGTAACAACACCAGAAGCAGCAGTGGCGGTAGCAACAGGAGCGCCCGCGAAATCAGAAGAACAACCAGCAGCAGCAGCAGCGGCAACACCACAAGCAACAGCAACAGCAGCGCCACCAGCACCAGCACCAGGGGTGGCGGTAGTAAAAGACCCTCCCCAGCCTCCTGCCCCTGGCGCTCGTGCTCCTGATACCGCCCCTGTCGTCGACTCCGGCTGGGACAAAACACGCCTCAGCCGACCAAGCGGCGCTTACCGGTCGCCCGTTTCTCTGCACGCGGCTTTGTCGGCCGCGGCGGCCGCCGAGACTTCTTCTCTGCCTCCGCCGCCGCCACCACCGCCGCTACCACCGCCGCCGGCGTTGACATGGCAGTCGCGCCGAGCGTTCCCGGCTCTGGAGTAATCGGTCCAGTAGCAGCAGCAGCAGCAGTAGAGCCGAAATCTCTCGTCGGAGATGTCAGAGGAACGGCGACAACGCCTGATAAGGATGAGGATAAGAGAAAGGGTATGGGTGGTAAGGGTATGGAGGAGAAGGAGAAACGTATTGAGCCGGTGCGTCCCCGACGCAAGAGCGTGTCCTTTGCCGACGGTACGAAAGAAGACCCCCCCGCGCTTTTGCACCCGCCAGCTTGGGCAGCTGGAAACCCCCCCCTCTCCGCCGCCGCCGCCGCCACCGCCACCAGCGCCGCGCCCGCCCAGCAGGGGCGGAGGAGGGGTCGCCAAGACGGGAGGGGGGGATTGAGGGGCGCCGGCCGGGGGCAAAGCAGCCCTCCAAGCCGCGGTGGTGCTAGCGGTGGTGGTAGGGGTGGCCGCGGTGGCGCGGCAAAGCGGACGCCGCCGCCGGCTAAGAAGAATCCGGTCCTAGGAGGGGTCGTGGAGCGCGCTGCTGTGGCGCCCGCGCCGATGGAAGCAAGAGTAGGAGGTGTGCTTGCTGGGGGAAGCGGGAAAGGGGGGCGGGGAGGAGGGGGAGGTGCCGGCCTGGTGGAGGGACACCTGCCGCGGTTCGAGGCGGACCTGTCCTTTCGCGTGATGCCACGGGGGGGTTACGGTGGCATGGAAGGCATGGCCGGGATTAGCGGCGTTGGTAACGGTTTCGTTGGCGGCGGCGGCGGCGGCGACGGCGGAGGCGTAGAGGAAACAAAAGGAGGGGTTTCTGGCGGCGGGGACGGCGGAGGCGTAGAGGAAACGAAAGGGGCGGGTTTTGGTGTCGACGGCGATATTAGTAGTGGAGGCGAGGGCGGGAGAAAGGGGGAGGAGGGGGGGCTGGAGGAAAGCGATGATGATGCAGAAGCAGACAGCGAGGCTGACGCGGATGATGAGAACGACAGGTTGGTGCTTGCGGAAGGAGGGTTCGTCCGGTGTTCATGGGTGTTTTGAAGACTCTTTCTGTTCAGCCGTGTTTTGTGTCAGTAGGCTATAGACTTGGTGGAGACCCTCCTGTTGGTTTTACATCATGAAATCTAGCGGGGAGGGTGGGTGGGTGGGAGTGCAATCCCCGTTTTTTTAAGCATGCCTCACGCCAGCTCTGTGCCCCCTGACTGTTCGTCCTCACCGATGTTATTTGGTGTCTACCGACGTGGGGGCTTCCGTGTAGGGGGCCCGTCTGTAACCCAGTCGATCGCGCGTTCTCCGCAGCCGCCATTTCAGTTTTTTTTTCGTATGTGTGTTTGTTTATTTTGGTTATTCATATGCTCGTTTGTTCGTTTTGTTGTTTGTTTATTGTCCACGATAGTTGTTTTATTATTTTGTTTCATCTGCTTTCGTTCTCGTTCGTTCGCAGGGCCATCTGGCTGGAGACGTTCGGAGAGGAGATGCCAGACGACGCAGCCGGGGACTCATGGATAGACATGGACGCCGTGCGCGACAAGGAGCTGCGGGAGAAATTTGTGAGTGCCGACGGGTTTCCTGCAGCACGAGTTGCCCTACGGTAGACGCTGAAGGCAGTAGCCTCCACGCGTGGTCACCTTTACCCCCCCCCCCCCCCCCCCCCCTCCTCCTCCCGCCCTCCCAGGCCCGCCCCCCCTCATCGAAATTTCAAATAGATGTCGTCAAAACCCTGCACCAAAACAACAACTCGGCGCTCTTTGTCCCCGTCTCCCGAGCTCCCGAGGATTTTTAAGGAGGTGGCCTCCGCACGCCGTCCCCCCCCCCCCTCCCCATCGGTCCACCTCCCGCGACGAAATTCCCAACCAATTTTGTCGAAACCTTTCACAAAACGATACCGCAGAACAAATGCTGTCCCCCTCCCCCCGCAACGCCCACCCACCGTGGCAGGCGTCGTCGATTGCGCCGTTCGCCCTGCTATGGAGCGCCCTCTCGGAGTGGGTCACGTCTGAAACTCGCGCGGTTTGCCGGGCGGGACGAGCGGCGGCCATGGCAGCCACAAGGGCAGCGAATGAAGCGGGCGTGGTGGCGGCGGCGGCGGCGGCAGTATCGGCAGAAACTGGAGAAGAAAAAAGGAAAAGCGGAGAAAATGGAGAAAATGGAAAACGCGGCGAAATTGACGGGGAGCAGTCTCGCACCGTGGAGGAGGCAGCGGGGGCAAAGCTGATCGGCGGTGATGGCGGCGGCGCCGGCACCGGCTCGCGCCTCCGCCTGGCACCGATAAACCTACAGGCACGGAAGGCAGGCGCTGCGGCTGAGGCGGCGGAGGCGAAGGCTGAGGCCCATCGCCGCAGTCGGCAACGGCTGGCGAACGCTTCTATCGACGGGCGTACAAGCAGTGGCGGTGGTCGTGGTGGCAGCGGCGGTGGCGGTGGTGGCGCCGGCTCCGGGCCGACCCTAACAGGAGCCTTGCGCCACAGCGGGGTGAGCGCCATGGTGAACATGCACCTGGCGCAGGCCGAGCTGGCGCTTCGAGCAACCGCCGCTACCGCCACTGCCGCCGCCACTTCCACCGCCGCCGTGGCTGCAGGTGGTAAAGGAGGGGGCGGAGAGAGGGGCGCGGGCGGTAGTAACCCGGCGGGTCTGGGCGCGGCATCTGGGAAGTGGGTGTGGTCGGACAAGGCTTCTGACGCGAGGCCTGGAGGGCGGCACGGGGCGTGGGTTGAGGAGAGAGAGGAAACGAAAGACGAGGAGGAGAAGGAGGGTACGGCGGCGCGCAAGGCCGCGGCACCGGCGGCAGCAATCACCTCGGCAACGATAACGGCGAAGGAGGCAACAACACGGGTTGGAGATTCGGCGGTAGTGACAAAGCCTGCGGCAGCGGCGCCGCCGGCGGAGCTCGGCGCGCGCTCGGAAAGTGGACCTAGAAGCGCCGGGCGAAGCGAGCATGAGGCATGGGGGGGGCAGGGGCGGGGGGGCGGGGGCGGGGCGGGGGGGGCGGCGAGGCTGGCGGGGGAGCTGAGTGTCGACGGGCCGTGTCGGCGGTGATTGACACGCTGGACGCCGGCCGAGCGAGCGCGGCGGCAAACCTGTCGATCGCGCAGTGGAAGGTCGTGCCTCTAGTGCTGATGACGGCGCTAGGACTGGGTGGTGGTGGCAGCGGTGGAGTGCGGGAGGAGGAGGAGGAAGAGGAAGGGGTCGGGGTCGAGCAAGAGGAGGCGGCGAGGGGCGCGGCGGCATGCGGGCGGGTGTGCGGACCGGGCGCGGCCGCTCTGTCCCCGAGGGAGTTCAAGATCCTGGCGGATATGCTTCTTCGCGAGCAGTAAGAGTATATTACCACCCAGGGGGGCGGAAAGGCCCGACGCAAGTATGGGTCTCGGCTTGGTGGATGGGGTCTGGGTTTTGCCAGAGATCGTGGGGTGTAGGGTGGGTAGAAGCGGGTAGTGGTGGGTGGGCAGGGGCGGGTAGAGGTGGGTGTGTAGTGTGTGGGTGCGTGGTTGTGCGGGTGGGTGTGTCGTTGTTTGTCGGTGCGTGGGTGGGTGGGTGCGTGAGGGGGTGAGGAGGTGAGAGAAGGATTTTTTCCTTCGCCCCAAAACTAAAGTCGTTCGCACGACTCCCACAGGTGTTGCCCAAAAAACATGAAGTTAACGAAGCCTTGGTTCGAAGGTCTGGCTTGGTCCGGTCTGATGCGGTCCCACCCAGCCCGGTCGGGTCCGGGATTGCGTTGTGCCGCGGAGTCGAGTGATCGCTGCGGGCCCGCCGTTATTATTTATTGTGCTCCGTTAAGTATTCATTCGGGTTCACGGCGACCCCACGCGTTTTGTCGGGACTCTGGAGTTGGCCTTGGTTACCCTTTCGTTTGTTTATTTGTCTATGAGTCGCCGTGTCATGTTCTGTGCCATCGCCGCGGTAGAGAGGCGCGCAATTGAGCTCGAGCGCAGTCGTGGGCGCAAGCGTGAGCTTAAGCATGAGTGTACGCATGAGCATAAACGTAGGCGTAAGCGTAGGCGTGAGCGTGGGCGCAAACGTCAGTGTAAGCGTGAGGGTGAGCGTGAGCGTAGGAGTGACCGTAGGCGTCTGGGTAGCGCAAGCGTTAGCGTTACTGTGACAGTCAATTGCCAAAAAACTAAAAGCAAGCTATAGCACACTACCGGCCCTCTCGCAAAGAAATGCCCCGACAAGAAAATCAGCCTGACATTTCCGGGGGAATAGGAAATTACTGAGAGGTAGTACTAAAGTTAGTGTAGAGCAGAGCCTTTCTCAAGTAAATGTGGGGCCAGTCTGCCGGTTTCTTTAGGGGGCGGCCAGGACTGACCCTAGACCTGCTACCGTTGTGAGTCGTCCAGCCGAGCTTGGTGGCTGGCCGCGGCGATGGCTCGGCGGCTGTTCGGCATGCTCTCGATGGGTGAGGACAGGGAGTTACCGTAACCTTGGTTGTTCAGCTCAAGCGCATTAGCTCAAGGTCAGCGCTGTGCGACCCCTCCCCGACGGGTGTGCCTTGGAACGTCCAACGTGAGCTGGAGCATGGTAGCGAGACCGATGACTCTGAGTGACTCTCGGCGGCAGCTGCCGATGAGCGGCGACTGCGCAAGATAACCCGCCTGTTGAGCGCAAGTTCAGCTCAAGCACAGTTCAAGCGCAACCCTAGCTCGCAGCTCAAGCGCGGCTTACGCGCACGTCAAGGGAAGCTCAAAATCAGCTCAACTGCACAGCTCAAGCGCAGCTCGCAGCTCACTTTGCTGCTTTTTGCCTGTTCACACCCATCCCCGGGATCTGAGAATGCCGCCCTACCGTAGGAAAACCTAGGGAAATAGAAGCGCGGCAGCGAGTCAAAAACCATACCTGGTACCAGGTACCAGCCAGTACCTGGTATACCGGCAACGTGCTCGTACCAGCTGTTGTACCACCAGGTACTACTAATGGCCAAGGTGTATATATGTACCAAACGTGTACTGGTATACCGAAGGTACCTGCCGTCCACGCCTCTACGGGGATAACCTCCGCTTTAACTCGACGTCTGTGACACCTTCCATTCTTCGTTTTGTATATAGCGCGGAGGACGCGCCAGGGTTTGGTATACAATAGGGTCAGATTGAGCCTGATCCCACGAGAACGGCAACGGACGGGGGTCCAGCGTGGCGAGAGGGCTGTCTCGCGTATATTAATCGATGTGTTCGAAGGACCTTGGGATATCGCAGTCAGTCATGGTTCCTTGTGCACGGGACAACGGACGGAGCTGGTGACAAAACACAGCAAGATACATACGAACGACCACAATGAGACAGAGAAATCGACGACGACCCCCGGCAAATGGTTGGACCTTTGCAGGACAAGGTTCCATGCGATGGTTGGGTCGACGACCTGGCATCACACACGCATGTATGTATATACATAACAAGTACCTGGTATGACCAAACAATATATCCGCTATTAATAGCAGTTATCGGGGGATAGGGGCCGCTAACTGATTTCCTAAGAGTCTTACTCGTAATAGTTATTTCAAAATGCGAGGGGTCGATGGGAGGGGAGGCGAGTGCTATACGCGAGTACGAACGTGTACTTATACAGCAGTGAGAGATACCGCAGGTCGGTGGGATACCGTGAAAGGTCACGGAATGTGCCGTGGGATGCCGTTCAGAATATCGTGGGAAGTCGGGGGGATACCGTGGGATGCCAAGAAATCCCACTAATCGGGGCCAAGAGTATTTTTTGTTGGTTTGGGATTTACTGCAATAAATAGTGCCTGATAGTGCCGACAGAAAGTTCAAGAATGAACTCTTGCGGAGGTTGACTGAAATGCAGCACCAAAATGGCATTGGCGTACTGTTTCGACAGTGTATGAGATGATGTGTTTCAGCTATCATCGTATCCGACGCACGATAATACGGACGTCAATCAATCGTCCGGGGACGCTTGAGTAATCAAGTACAAACAAGCGTTCGTGTCACTCGCAACTGATTCCAGGGCTGTTCACGGGCCGGGTGAAACCCCGCGGGCTAGGTCGGGTCGGGTCGGGGAAGGGTGACCCAATCCGACCCATGAGAGTTTGAAAAGTTCCCGAGACCCGACCCACTCCGACCCGATCCGTGAGACTTCAAAACTACCTGACCCGAGAACCGTTGGTCGGGTCATGATCCAGTAACTTCCCTGCCTGATTCGAGATCGAGGGGGCAGGCACAGACAACATACATGCATGCACAGAGAAAACAACCAGAAAGAACTTCCGTTTCCGAGCGCCCCGGAGGACGATTCTGGGGAAGAGCTCCACATTATTTTCTCTATCAAGATCGTCCACATCCTGTATCTGCCACCGTTATGCTATGCTGTAGGGCAGCGCCAACGATGTGCGTTGCCACGCTGTTCCCTATAGGTGTTATTATTTAAGGTTGGATGAGGGCATGGGATGTTTCTGGGACTTTTTTTCCCGCTTCCAACGTAGGAAAGCGGCCAAAAACAGTGCTTGGAAGCCCACAAAACAGGTACTCGTACGTGTATATACTGGTTGGTTTTACTTTCCGTTATTGCTATTATACGTCGTGCAAGAGCCGCCTCGTTCAGATCCCACCCCCCCCAGGGCATACATGCGCGCACGAGCCGTGTCATGCAGATCGTACCCGAGAAAACATGGTCTATGTACAGATCGTTTAGGTACAATGCAAAAAAGTAAGTGTAAATCAGGGATCTATTTTTCTGCAACCCGAAAGATCCTACTACTGCCGTTAACAAAAGACCACGAAACGAGGGTCTCATGTGTCCGATGCGTGGAAAGAAGAGCATCAAGACCTTCCACACCTCTGACAGATAAGACAGATAGACCATGATCTACCTATCTACAGATAGATCATCCACTGTAGTTCCTCTCCTGCTGCCGTTGTGAGAGGCCGTCCGGGCGGGATCTGCATATATATATACAAAGTAGTAGTAGTACATGCCCAACCCACGAAGCACGTGCGTGCTGGATTTTTGAAGATTTGTTTTCAACTCCCATCACCCTAGCGGACGTGAGCTACTAGTAACTGCAACCCTTTTCGAACTACTGTAACTGCAGCAGTCAATCCCGTTTCTGGGACAAGCCAGTCAAATTCTAAGTAATTTTCTCCCCAAAACGGGACTGCAGTCCTAAAAGGGTCAACAGCAGTAGTATTAATAGTATTAATAATAGTAGATCACACAGATCAGGAATCTGTCCGCCCTGAAGGATGTGTACCGTCCAGTGGGAATCGAGGATCTGTGCCCCTTGGTGCGAACTTGCAAGAAGAGTTTGAGTTTCGATGAAATTTCTCAGTCTCACCAAGGGCACCCAGAAAAAAATATATATGTGAACCGTCACAGATTTTTTTTTTTTCGCTTGACTCGGGGGGTGGCGGGGGCGTACTCATTTGTTGCTTGCCTTAAGTCATTGGACCATTGACCACGCATCCCTTTCGAGACGGAGTAGGGGGGGGCGGTTACTAGAATCAAGGTTTTTCTTATTTCATTGTGTGATGCACAACGGTTGCAACAGTTTTCCATTCTGACCTCTGGGGGGGGGTGGTGTGTCGTTCTCTGTTTTTCACGGACGCCCGTGATCTCACAGCCGAGTTTTTTTTGTTCGTTTGTTTTTCCTTACGATCCTTCGGCGGCTTGGTAAAAATAAAGCTTTTAGCTCACCGCGTTTCCATGTTTTAGATTACGCGTCGTGTGTCAAGTTAACTTAACCCGTACGTAGCTCCCGTTGCAACAGCAGAGCAGGCTACTGTTGCCGTTGTTGCTTGCCACTTTGATTTCCACTTTTTGCACACAAAAAATGTCCAGTAGAAGAGCGTATTATTATCTCGTCACGTATTCGTACTCTTAAGAATAATACTGAGGGCGCAACCAAACCATGCATAGACACCACCACGTCGGAAACAACACTCTTTTGTTTCTCCCCATTCGCAGGTGTGATTTTTTTTTCTTGTGCTGCTGCTGTTACTATTGCTCTGTGCTGCCGTTCCTGGAGCTAATAACGCTGCTGCTGCTGCTGCTGCTGCTGCTGCTGGTCGCGGGTGGCGCTGCTGCTGCTGGTCGCGGGTGGCGCTGCTGCTGCTGCTGCTGCTGCTGCTGCTGTTGGTCGCGGGTGGCGCTGCTGCTGCTGCTGCTGCTGCTGCTGCTGCTGACGATATTGCTGCCGTTCCTGGGGCTAATAACGCCGCTGCTGCTGCTGCTGCTGCTGCCGACGATGGTGCTGCTGCTGCTGCTGCTGCTGCTGCTGCTGCTTGCTACTCTACTGTTGGTGCTACTCGTGCCGTTGCTATGATTGCTGCTATTGCTGCTTCCTTCTGCTGTCATTACTGCCGCCGCCACTGCTATTGGTGCTGCGGCCGAAGAACTCGACTGTGCCATATCGGACTCTACTCGTACAAACTCCTGCTCTATCAAAGAAGCTCACATTCATCCCTTTACTCTTCTGCGCCACTTTTTTCGTCCTTTTTCATACGAGGACAAGGACCCATCATGCGTAGCAACACCCACAGAACACCCTCTCCCGGTACTACTATTCGTCCTTCCTTCGCCAACGGTACAAAACGTAAACGCCACCTTCCGCAAGAAAACCTCACACAAAAAATAGCAAGAATAACCCGCCTTCTGCATACTTGGTACCTCGTATGGTTACTCATAGAAGACATCAGCTGTTTTTTCAAAATGCGAACGGGCACGGAGCCGAACCGCAAAACACGGACGTCGATCACAGCGACAGGGCGAATCGTAACCGTTCCACCAAACAAAGTCTTGGGGCTTTGTCGCTTAAAAGGGGTCAATCACATGGATATCGATCGCAGCCAAAGCTCCCCCTCAACGGGGTGTACCCTCGTGTAAGACTGCCAAAAAGGGGTACATGCTCACCGCCCCCCCCCCCCCCCCCGACACCCTGCCTAGAAGGCCATTCCCGAAACGCCCCGAGCCTCAGCGGACACATGCTGACCCCACCCCCTTCCCCCGCCGCCCCCCCCCAACCTAATCCCAACCTAGAGAGACATTCTCAAAATAGCCCACAAGCAGCGGCCACAAGCCGACTCGCCCTCCCTTCCCCCCCCCCCCCTATGGTCATTGACTACGGCAATGCAATGACATGAGCACACAACTCCCCCCCCCCTCTCCATCTCTACCTGTGAAGCTACTACAAAAAACGCCACCACTTAGCGGCAAGGGCTTTTACTCTGCAGCTGATGCCTCGCAAAAAAAAATGAAAATGTCTTACTCGTTTCCAACTTGTTAGAAAATTTCAAAAGACCACCGCGTTACCGCAGCCGCCTTAAAAAAACAGGAAAAAAAAACAAACATGAGTGCCACGTGTATAAAAAAAACTTTGAAGAAACAAAAAAAAACTACGCCTTTTGTTCGAGGGGAAAAAAACAGAACCGAGCGTACGAACAAAAAGAGGCAAAGCTATTCCAAAAAAGAGGAGGGGGGGGGGGGGAAGAGGCGAACAACAGCCACATGACGTATATACAAGTATTACGTCAAAACCAAGTCGCATGAAGAGCTTTTCCTTCAGAACTATTAAAAAACGTACCGGGTACAAAAGCCTCAACACACTTAAAACAATGCAAAAAAAGAAAAGAAAAAAAAGACCTCATGACATTTACACGAACAAACGGCGGTGAAAGGCCGAGACCGTCTGCCTTTCACAAACCCCACTCCCCCCCCCCCCCCCCTCCCCCTCCCTTCCCCCCTCTTTCATTGCCTTCTTCGTTGGCCCTTGCCTTCTGCATTCTACCGCTTAAACCATGCGACTCTTACATCAAGTACAACAGGTTGGTTTTTTCTCGTGGGAGGTGACTGACCCTCAACGGCCTTCCGGACAAGCCGTGGGTCACAGGTATGGCGTCTCTCCATGGTTGTGTCTAGTAGGGTACACATACTCTGGGGTACCCGGGTACCAAAACCTGGTTGTTTGGGTAGTACTCGGGTATGTATCCGGGTAGGGCGTGTACCCGGGCACCCTCAGAGCATATCATACTCGGGTCGCTTCCCAGAAAAAGGCATACCGTGACAGAAAACGGTGTTTAAACATCCTTTTTTGGTTCGTTGGGCCTTGAGCTGATTTTCTACCCGTCCACTGGCGTAAAAACCGCCGGTGTGCCGTTTTAGGGCGATTTTGGAGGGTGATCACGGACACCTTTGGGTTTTCCGTTACAGAAGACCCTATTAGAGACACCTAGGGAATGCCCCACT
The DNA here is from genome assembly GCA_031763025.1 of Macrocystis pyrifera. Classification (NCBI taxonomy): domain Eukaryota; class Phaeophyceae; order Laminariales; family Laminariaceae; genus Macrocystis; species Macrocystis pyrifera. Next base: position 9,156,861 of record JASSKH010000004.1, read on the forward strand.
AACACCGCGGTCACAGGTAAGGTGTCTCTCCAAGGGCGTGTTTAGTAGGGTATATACTCTGGGGTACCCCGGTACCAAACCTGGTTGTTTGGGTAATACTCGGGTAGTTACCCGTGTACCCTCCAAGCATACAAGTATCATGTAACCCGCTAACCACGCCCTTGGTGCCTTCCTTTCTCCCACATCGGTACTTGCCTTCACTTTTCTATCGCTATACTCAGGGACACCCATGCCCAACCTGGTTGATTGGGTAATACTCGGCTAGGTACCCGGGTACCCTCAGAGTGTAAGAGTATCATATACCCTACTAGACACGCCCTTGGTGTCTCCCTTTCTCCCCCACCGGTACTTGCCTTCACGTTTATCGCTACTCTAGGGTACCCGGGTACCAAGTCTGCTCGGCAGGGTAATAAATACCCGGGTAGCATTTTGATCGCTATACTCTGGGGTACCTTCATAGTATACCAGCGTAACATACCCCACTGACCACACCCTTGGTGCCTTCCTTTCTGCCCCCCCCCCCCGCGGCATTGGCCTTCAATTTTACCCCGCATACTTCGAAGGGGTAAATACCAATTTCACTTTTTGCTTTCCCCCCCCCCCGAAATTTGGTGCACTTCTTGCAGGAGCGGACGCCATAACATGAAGCAAGCACCTCGAGTTCCGCCGACACGTCTATAGCCCTTGTTTCTTTCAACAGCAAAAGAAAACAAACACCTAATTCCCCCCAAAATCAAACAAAAAAACAAAACAAAACAAAACCAAAATAAAAATATCAGCAGGCCGCGAAAGGCGAGGCGGCGGGGGGCGGAGGGGGGGGGTGTACTCGATAGGAGAGATGTACTCGACCTCATTCATGGCCGTAGTCGTATGACCATAGACCCTCGCATCCCTACAATGCCGGGACGGAGCATGTCGGGTTTTCACCGACCAGGCAGACATTGCTTGCACCAAGCGCGAAGCGCCGTGAGGTGTCCGGCGAGTCGCATGAAGGGTGAGCTGCATCCTACTAAGAACCGCTTGTGTGTGGGGGGGGGGGGGGAAACGGCCGCGTCCCGTGTTTAACAAGCAAGCAAGTCCCACACATACTTTGGTCCCTCCCCTAACTCCGCCGCACCATCCCTTCGTTCCTGCTTCGGCGTGGTGGAATGCGCACCGTACAAAAATTGGGCTGCTTGCCTTCCCTCTTCTGCGGCTATGTGTGCATGCTGAATACCAGGGTACGGTTTTCCTACGGCCATGAGGCAACTCCTCATCAAGGGTCTACGCCAGTTTTAAACCGCAACACAGGAGTACTCGTAGCATCACTAATTGTACGAAACTCACTATTAGTAGAGATACTTGTTAACTTATTCCCTCTTCTCCGCCTATGTGCGCATGCTGCATGTGGTTTTCCTATGGTCATGAGGCAACTCCTCATCAAAGGGTCTACGCCAGTTTTAAACCGCAACGCAGGAGTACTCGTAGCATTGCTAATTGTACGAAACTCACTATTAATAGAGGTACTTGTCAACTTATTCCCTCTTCTCCGCCAATGACACGCCACAATCATCCAAACCGGTACGAGAACTGGGAACCGGGGACGCTTCCTCACGTACGTCCCCAAATGCATACTATTACTACGCATACCACGAGAAGCAATAGCAACACAAGTGAGTGCTGGAGGTACATTCAGTAGTACGTACATACGTACGACGTACGCATGTACGTTAGCCAGTTGTTCCCCGCAAACGGAAACAGAAGTGGGAACTGGAAACGGGAAACCTTTTCCAGGTAGTTGCGGAGGTCTGCCAATACTAGATAACATAAACAGCAGCAATACTGGGACCTACAGTAGTAGACACATACTTTTGTACGTCTACGTACGTCCACCGCTCCGTCGCCACAAGGAACTAACAACAGCAGCAGTACTACTCCAAGCGGGTCTGCGCGACAGCGGAATCTGGAACTCCGCGCGGTACCGGCGCATGTCCGCCAACTGTTCGCCGCAAGAGTTCATTCAGTAGCAGCACGCCAGTGTTGAGTTTTTTTTTTTTTTTTAAAGGAAAAAAAAGGCATTAAAAAAGGCAAAAAAGGGCAAAAAAAGGCAAAAAAGAAAAATATTTACGCACGTTCCGCCAACACTATATCACAAAACGACGACGACAGCAGAGCGTAGCGCGAACCCCAAAACACTTCCTTGTACAAGTACAACATCGTCAGCAGATAGGGACGCAACACTATCATACCCTACCCTACCCTACCCTACCCTACCCTACCCTACAGAATAACACAACGCCGAGCGTCACAACCTGGCACAACACTTCTTTTCACGTTTTTTTTTTTTTCTTTCTTTCTTCTTTTCTTGCCTGCATTGCAGTCACGATCGCGGCGTTTCTTGTGTCCCCTTCAGAAATCCGCCCCAAGATTATTGGGGGGTCAATCTATTTGGAAAGAGTGCGGAGGCAAAGACAATGCTCGTAAACGAGGAGGCGGGGGACGACCCTAATGCGCCTCCGCTTAAAAAGCTAAAAACGCCGCCCAAGGTTTCCATCCAACGCAGGACGCCTGCAGTGAGTGGGTGCGTGAGTTAGTTGGGTAACTGAGTGAGTGAGTGAGTGAGTGAGTGAGTGCCTGCCTGCCTGCCTGCCTGCCCTGTTCCTCCTCAATAAAAGCAGAAAGGAAAAAAAAAAGGAGACAATATCAAACAAGGACGAAAAAAACACTAAAAATAATCGAGTCAAACAATGACGAAAAAGAGAATGACAAATAACGAAAAATAAAAAGCAGAAAAAAAAAATGAAAACTATGTGGAAGAAACAGTAGGCCCTGAAAAGGGAACAAAAAAAACGCCATGAAAAAGAAACACGAAAGAAGAAGAAGAAAAAAACCAACTACACTCCCATCGGCCGCCACCGCAACCAACCACCAACCGAAGCGAGACCAATTCCACAGACAAGCAAACGCCCATAGCATTCTAGAAATGCGAGGGTCTGCGGTCATACGACTACTACGGCCACGCATGACATGAGTACCCGCCCCCTCCCACCCCCCCCCCCCCCCTCCCTCATAACGCCCGCCACCGCCGCCACCACCGCCGCCGAAGCCGCAGCCCCTGCTCACTCTGTCTGTCCGTCCGTCCGTCCGTCTGTCTGACTGACTTGTCACCCACCCGTCATCCCCCGCTTCAGCCCAATCTGGCCTTCTTCGAAACTCCGCCGCCGCCAAGGCCTGCCGACGTCGCCAGCCGCAGCCCGAGCGCCGCCGAAACACCTGCGCTTGACGCGGCCGACACCCCTCGCCCAACCATCCCCCCTCCCACGTTCGCACTCGCGCTCGCCCTCGCACACGCGCCTACGCCTACGCCTACGCCTGCGACGCATATGCTGCTGCCGCTCCCGCCGCCGCCGCCGCCGCCGCCGCCGATCACGGAAATCGCGCCTCGCACCCCCCCCGCCACCTCTCTGCCCTCTCCAAAAGCGGCGTTCTTCCTCTTCCCTTACCGTTGAAGCCACCGCCCCCGCCCCCCCCCCACCTCCACCCCCGGCCCCTCCCGCGCCCCCGTCATCGTCCCTGCCCCAACCTCTTCCCCCACCCCTGCCCCCTCCCCCTCCGCCTCCGCCGTTGCCATCGTACATATATTCGAAACCCCTGCTGGGGATGCGCCCGGAGAACCCCAAGAGTCCCCTTCCACCACCACCGCCGCCGCCGTCCCCGCTGGCCGAGCTTCTCCTGGGGATGTAGCCCCCGCCCCCGCACCGTTCCCCTCCCTCCCTCCCGCTCCCCCGCTCCCGCTCCCGCTCCCGCCGCCACCACTGCCACTACCACCACCGCCGCCGCCGCCGCTACTGATATCACCGGGTCGGCCGCCCGCCCGGTCGTTCGCCCGGTCGCACCAGTCCACGCCGGCGGTGGTGGGGAGGAAGGAGCTCTCCTGCGCCAAGCCGGGAGGCGGTGGAGACCCCGCCGCCGAGCCGTCATCTAGCTCCTTCAGCTGAACGTCCTTAGATTTCTGTGCGAGCTGTTTTTGGTTTTATTGGTGGTGGTGGTGGTGGTGGTGGTGGTGGTGGTTGTGGTGATCATCGGGAGCAGAGGTAGTGTAATATGTCGTATATTGTCGTATTGTATGTTTTAGATGTAATGGCGGCGATGTCGCGGGTCGGGGGGGGGGGGGGGGGGGGGCAGAAAGGGGAGAGGGGGGGGGGTAGAAAGGGGAGAGGGGGGGGGTGGAAAGGGGATGGGGGGGGGGGGGGGGGGGGGGGGGGTGAGCCTTCGCGCATATGAAAGAGCCACCGAGAGGGAATGCGGACGGACCAAAGGCGATGACGAGCGGCGGGACTGCAACGCCGGCTAAATAGGGGGGCGGCGAGAGGTGTACTCATATCATGTATGGTCGTAGTCGTATGACCATAGACCCTCTCATCCCTACAATGCCGGGACGGAGTACGTCAGGGAGGGGGGGGGGGGGGGGGGGGGGGGGGGGGGCACGGCTATCGAGCAGCTGAATACACGGGCGGGGGCTCGTTGGTCCCACAAAACGAAAACAATGAAACTAAAATAATCTGAAAACCGATAAACGAAAACAAAGCACAGAAAAATATAACAAAACTAAACAAAAAACACTATATATCCAGAACCCCCCCCCCCCCTAACCCCCGGTTGGGTTGGCGTCGGTTGGCAACGACACTGTAAAACATGCCGCTCACTACGTGAGCTAGACATCCAGGGTACCGTTTTTTTTTTTTTTTTTTTTTTTGGCGGTCGCCCACAGCTGGTCGTCCAGTTAGATCATTTGTGCGAAGTAAAGAACCTTTACTCCGCACAAGGGAATTGATCGTATCACGTAGTGTTCAAGGTAAGGCACCCAAGAGGCAGTTACATAGTACTCCCATTGCTGTCTCTGGAAGTGGCCACACCGGAAATTAAACTAACTCACTGAAGCTGTCATCCATATGCAAGTCCGCCTCACGAGCGGTTCGTAGTAGGATGCAGCAGCTCACCCTTCGTGCGACTCGCCGGACACCTCACGTTTCGCTTCGCGCTTGGTGCAAAGCAATGTCTGCCTGGTCCGTGAAAACCCGACATGCTCCGTCCCGGCATTGTAGGGATGCGGGGGTCTATGGTCATACGACTACGGCCATGCATGAGATCGAGTACATCTCTCCTATCGAGTACCCCCCCCCCCCCCCCCCCCCCCCCCCCCCCCAACATTGCGAGGGTCTTTGGTCATACGACTACGGCCGTGCATGAGATCGAATACACCTCTCCTATCGGGTACACGCCCCAACAATGACCCAAACTGATACGGATTGGATAAAACAGACATAATCACAGATCGTATGACGAAGGGGCATCTCTCCGCCCCCCACTCCTTTCTCCCTCTCTCTCTCGCCTGCAGGATGGCTTCCACCACCGTCAGCTCCTTCTTCTTCATGACCGACTTCATGCCGGCGCCGGTTCTCAAGAAACACATGTTCTCGATGTCTCGGAATATTTGCTCCACCTGCACCACGCGCTTCGCCACACCGGGGTACCTGGACGTGGCGTCCCCGCCCCAGCAGAAGCGGCAGCAGAAGCAGCAGCGGCAGACGAGCGGCAGACGAGCAGCACCGAACAGCGCGACAGCAACAACAAAAAGAAATACGTGTACGGTTTAATTCGGTGGGATTGAACACGTGCGGTGAAATCAGTCGCGTGCGGTGGGATTGATTGCGTACGGTGGGTTGATCGGGAGCAGAGGCGCGCCGGTGGGGGTTGCAAGCGATCGGATCTGATCGGCTGGGCGAAATCGATTTCGTGTGCGGTGACACCGCGTGTGGTGGGATGATTGACTGCGTACGGTGGGATTGCACACGGTCCGGTTTTGTATACATGCGGTGGGATTGACGTGCGGTGGGATGTCAGCTTGCGGTGGAACTTGAGTGCGGTGGTGATTGTTTACATATTATGGCACGGAAGGCTTCCTCTGCCGCCGCTGGATCGGGCTGGACTGAGCAGTGTGCAGCAGCAACGGATGCAGGCGCGGTGCTTTACTTCCGAGCCTGTCTGCGATTTTCATAGGTGTCAGGCACCGCGAAGTACCACTGTCTACTGTGAGTGGAAGTTGCAGAAGTAGGATACAGCAGTAGTAGAAGTAGTCGGGTTCGATGGTGCGCACGTACTTTTCGAGCGTCACTACGCCGGACAACATACCCGTGTTGCTGCTTTCATTATTCTCAATATCGGGGCGTTGACCCTGCCGTCATCCTCATCATCGGGCGGGGATCACGGGAATAGGTGAGGGGGGGGGTGGGGTCGTACCCGAAATCATGCATGACTTTAGTCGTATGACCGGGGGGGGGGGGGGTCCCCTGCCACACTCAAGGCACAAACGTGCGCAGCGGGTAAACCACCAGCGGCGCTCGGCTCGCTCACATCGCGAAGGGCTGGTCCGCCATGACCTCCGCCATGAAGAAACGCTGGTCACGAGTTCCCGCCACCTTGTCCCGTTTCTTCAGCAGCTTGATCACCGCCGTGTAGTTCAGCATCGCGAAGTCCTCGAGAAGGAGAGCGTCTCGATAAAAATTTACGCACGCCTGGGAGAGAACAAAAAACGAACAAAAATAAAAATAAAAATGTAAAAACGTACCGGTATAGACTTTATTTAGACACATTTTTTTTGTGCGAACGGTCATGTTTTTATCGTTTGTAAGCCACGAAGGCGTTATCGCAGCCCCTGGTAGGCAGTAGTATTACGGGGGGCCATAGTAAATAGGACCAAATATGGTTAGTAAAATTGGTAAATGTATAGGTTTTTGTGCGTACCATACGTCCTATTTACTATGGTCCCCCGTAATAGCGCTTGGAGCGAGCCATCATCGTCTCGTGCAGAAGCGTGAGCGCATTGCGGAGAAGGGATACTTACTGCTGCGGCAGTGCACGAGCTCAATTCCCGTACGTACCTGCCAGGCCAGCAGCCATCAATGACTCTGCGGGGAGGGCGCCGATGATAAGCTTTCACGCACGTCTGGCGGAGAACAAAAAAACAAAAACAAAAGCGAGAAAAGAACAAAACAGAACACAACACAACATAACAGAAGACAACACACCGCAACAGAAACTTGCCTGTGTTGTACGTTTTTCTCTGCCTTCGTCTTTCACTTGATTACAAGGGCCTGCTTCGGTCTCAAGAGAGTCTACAACGAATAATCGTCGCCTCTACACACGGCATTTACTTTCTTCGCATGCTTGCTTACAATGCCACACTTTTTTCTCGGAAAAATTAACACAAATAGAAAAAGTCGGAAAAAGAAAAAAACGTTTTGATTTTTTTTTTTTCCAGCGGTTTGGCAGCCTCTCTTTCGCTCTTTTTCACCGGTTCTTTGAAGTTGGTGTGGCTTTTGCAACCCGCACAACACACAGCACGCCAAAGCTCGGGGCAACGAGTAGTAGAATGTCCTCGATGTACCGGTCGTCCCCGGCAAAGCCATCCGAGTTACGACGAGTGCGGCCTTTGGTTTCTTTTTTTATGCTCCGGAAGGGTAGAAGAGGTTTTACTAAGTAGTGTCATCCCTTGGGAATGCCACATAATCAATAATGAGTACATTAGGTGCCATCAACAATCTACGAACAATTCGCCTTGATTTCCGTTCTCAAAAATGAAAACATTACATTCAACACCATCACGTACAAAACATGGTACATGCGTGTAGAGTTCGGGATTTTTTTTCTCTGCGCCACGGAGCTCTTGGCATTGTCAAGTCGCGCATTGCGCCAGATCATGTACCTGCTTCATCCGTTTTACATGTTCTTTTCTTCCTTCAGCGAGCGTACCGGGCGGCGATCCGCCGCCCGCGAAGCGGAGGAGCCCTTGTACATAAATACAAAACAAAATCATCATACTAATGAAAAGAAGAACAAGAACAAGAACAAGAAGAACAAGCAGAACAAGAAGAACACGCAGAACAAGAACAATAATAACAACAAAAGAGCAAAAGAAGCAAGTACTCCTAAGGAAAGCAAGACCAAGCAGAGCGGAGACGGGGGTAGACTCGGAGGAGGCCGCGGCTTTTCTATCGAAACAGATATCGCCTTCCTGGTCCCACGGTATAACTGCTATACCTGGTACACTGCCATATAAGATTGGCACGCGTGCCTGCAATATACTACTGCCTGTCACCGTCTCCATACCTTCATGAGCTTTACGTGGGAACCCTTGACACTACTAAGGCGGCTCAGCTCCGGAATCCTCAGCCGGTCCAAAGCGAGCTGCAAGCGCCTGACTCGCACCTGCGCATCTCGGCAGCGGCGGCGGAGGCAGTAGCGGCGGAGGCGGCGGCGGCGGCGGCACGAATAGCCGAACATGCAGCCGACCGCAAATCACGCACAAAGAACCGCAATGACGAAAAAAAAAAACGAACACACCAACAAACGAACGAACAATTACAACAAAAGAACGTGCAACGAACAGGGCAGGCAGGTAGGTAGGCGGGTGGATAGAGGAGGGGGCAACGGCGGAGGCGGGGGGGGGGGGGGGGCGTGAGCTGGGAGGGAAGCAGGGCTATGCCAGTTTGTGGTACACGTAGCCGAGCGCACAATACACGGACCAACACATTTTGAAAGTACTTGTTACCAACTTCGTACGTATGAATATCAATAGCAATTTACAGCCGCACTCAACTTGTAACATATACCAGGTACCCGAGTATTCTACCCTGCTACCAGGTGGCAATTGTTACGTTATTACGGACCAGGCAGCATCACTATTACGTGTATATAGGCAGGAACAGCATTACCTGGAGATCGGCCTCATTCTGGAGGAAGAACTTCCCGCACTTGTCAACCTCCCGAAGAAGCGCGTCGAAAAACGGGCAATCGCACTGCCGCTGCTGAGCTTGTTGTTGCTGCTGCTGCTGCTGCAGCTGCTGCTGTTGACGAAATTGCTGATGCTGGTGTTGCCGTTCCTGGAGCTGCTCGTGCTCCCGCCGCTGCTGCTGCTGCTGCTGCTGATACCTTCCTTCGTTGCTTGTCGCCACAGCAGAATCTCCACCGCTGCCGCCACCGCCACTGCCGCTCCCGCCACTCTCCCCCTGACAGGGAGGGCACCGGTGCCGACGCGACCACCAGCGGCGGGAGAAGAAGCGGACGTTTCAGCAGTAGCAGCAGTGGCGGCGGCGGTGGCGGCAGTAGCAGCAATGGCGGCCGTTGCGGGGGTAGCGGCGGCAGCGGCGGCAGCGGCGGCGGCGGCGGCGGCGGCGGCGGCGGCGGCATTTGCAGCATTTGCGGCATTTGCGGCATTTGCGGCGCACGACGAGGAACCGCTGCGACAGCAAGCTAACCCGGCACGACAACCCTGGCCGACAGGTCTCTTGCATATCGGTCTCTGAGCGACGACTCGAGAGGGGCCAGTAGCAGCCGCCTCCCCGCCTCCTCCCGTTCCTGCTCCTCCTCCTGCTCCTCCTCCTGCGCCCGCTCCTGATTCTCCGCGCGGCAGCACCGCTGGCGGATAAGGACGGGCCACCTCAGGTTTGCGCCAGGAACTACTATTACTACTACTGCTGCCGTGGTGGTGGTTTTCGATGGGCCTCTTGGTGTCGTTGTCGCCGTCGAGGTCCGGTTGGCATTGCTGCTGATGTTGGTGGTGCTGCTGTTGCTGTTGCTGTTGCTGTTGCTGTTGCTGCTGCCGTTGCTGCTGGTGGTCGTCGTGCTGGTCGTGGTGGCCGTGGTAGGTGCGCTGCTGCTGTTGGTGGTGGTGGTGGTGGTGATGTTGCTGCTGCTGGTTTGGCTGTTGATGTTGCTGCTGTCGTTGCTGCTGCTGCTGCTGCTGCTGCTGCTGCTGCTGCGTCGTCGTCTTCCTCTCAGGCGACTGCCACTGCCGAGGGGGCGGCCACACCCACCTCCGACTCCACGGCGGTCGTGGTGGGAGCAGCCGCGGTGATGATGGCAGTTGCGGCGGTCGTGGCACCGCTGCCGCCGCCGCCGCCGCCGCTGCTGACTATGGCATCGATGCTGCCGCTGCTATAGATAGCGCTGTTGCTGCTGCTGCTGCTGGTGGTCGTGGCAGCGGCGGCGGTGGTGACATGGGCTGCAGCCGCTGCTGACTTGAAGAGCTTCTTGATGTGCTTGTAGTTCACCCAAAAAGGGTGCCACTCAGGGTCCGACACGTTCATGGCCTTCGCGAGGTGCTTGGCGAACTTCATCTTGACACGTTCAAGGTACGGGGTATACCACCCTCGTGGAATAAAGTGCCTGGAACAAAGAGAAGCTTCAGCTTTGCCTCTACGTGCTCGACCTCTCGAGCGTTGCCGACGCCGGCAGAGGAAGGGTCGGGGAGGCGACAAGGAACAGGAGCAGGAGGCTGAGGAGGCGGGCGAGGAGGCGTGGCTTTTCTCTCTCGCGGCCTTTTACCTTGCTGTATGGTTGGTGTCCAGTCCCGGTTAAACTAAAATGCTGCTCCGGGTTAAATACGCACCCAGCAGGGGGCAGGGACCTGTTGTGGGCTGGGGAGGGGTTGAGAGGCTTGTTGAGAAGCACAGCTTAAGCAGGGTCATCGGCCAAGGATTGCTCAGTCGGCAGCCCTACGAGCACCTCCTACGTTGTAATTCGTCGTCGTCGTGGCTGAACTTTCTTGCTCTGTGCTTCGGGCCTGGCAACAGAAGCCAAGCTTCCTGAGGAGTTTGAACACGGCGGTGCTTGCGCTGCTGAACAGAGATGCAGTGCATTTTCTGAGTTTTAGCTTGAACTTGGGAGTACCAAACACTTGGAAGGCGTTATAAGAACGGGAACCAGGTCACCACACAACACCCCTGGCTCTGGGCTCTGTGGCACCGGCTGCTGGGGAGTACGGCACGACGAAATCATAGGCACCCTCTCCCGATGTGCCGGCGTTCTCCTTCGAATCTCTGTTCTACAAAAGCCAGGGGTGGTTGCTGCTCGCCTTGACAACAGCGAAAACAGAGCATATTATACGCACGACCCGTACATAGGAGATACACAACAGCCAGTATTATAATTTTAGTTGCCTCTCCTCTCTAAGATCACCAGATGGCAAGGTGGATACTTTGGGCGTCTAGTGCGGTGCTCGTTGGAGTTGCGGTGCTGGGCTTGGCCGGAAATGGCGGCGTCAAATTCGTGAGGTACGAGCTCGATGGTGGCGTTAAGGGGTGTAGTAAGGTCTGTAACCATGGCGTGCGTCGGTCAGGTCGTCGGCTTGATGTTTGTTGTTCTTGCAGTTCTTCTTGTTCCTGTCTTTGGTATTACTGCTTGTTGTTTTGGTTGGCATTGGTGTGTCGGCGGTGTCGCCGGCTGCAGCGGCGTGGTGGTGGTGGTGGTGGCGGCGGCGGTGCTAATGATGTTGTTGCTGTATTGTTCCGTCGCTGTGTTGTTGTTGTTGTTGTTGTTGGCGTGCTTCCAGCAACGATATATCTGCTGGTGGTACGAATTATTCTAGCCTGCTGGTATGATCAAAGAGAAGCCTGCCCTTTGTCATGAATCCTCGAAGACAACGGTTGATTGTGGTAAATACCGTGTTTTTGACCCCTGGAGGTACAGCAGAGCAGCGGCAGTAGTTACCTGGAACCTGGTATGTACCCTAAGTGTTTCGACTATTGTTGCTTGTTGTCTTTCGCGTCCAGGCCACCACCAGCCCGCACATACTGCATAAAAAAGCTGTGACTGCGTGCCTGCTGTAGTACCTGTGTGTATGCAAGATGCAGGATAATGTACCCGCTGGGACAAATTTCCGATTCGGTTTTCTCCAATACATCCGCGGGGGGCTGGGTTTACGGCATAGAGAACGGTGGCTTTGGGAATTATCTCGGCTCGACGATCTTTCCATATAGCCCCATCGCTCGGCGATTACATTCTCTCCAGTGTCGAGCAAAACAGCATTGTGGAAATCCGTGCGGGATCGTAGTGTGTTATCTTATCACCCGTGTTTTTTGTTTCTTGTTTTTTTTTTTTTTTTGCTATATATTATGCACGGTAGACGGTAGAGACGGTTCAGACGACCAAACTTGACTCTTACTAATAGACACGTATAAAGCTCACGAATATCGCGGTATTTGACCTTTAGAGCCAAATTATGTGCCTCTCGAGTTTTATACGAGCGTCCGGTACAGGCGATATTTTCGCGATGCGTAGTCCGCAACGCACAAATATCGCCTTGGGCTGTGGGGTAAAATCACCCCAAGCATATATTTTGTGTTCTCTTGTTGTTGGTAGAGCCGAATCTGGCAGACAATATTGAATCACGCTGCCAGCAAGGACCACAACGGCAGCAGCAGTGGCCGTCACGACTTGGTTGAATGAGTACGGCAGACGGAAGCTCCCGTGGTCAGGGAGGGGCGGATGCCCGGGGTGCCCGGGTTCAGCGGCACCAGCACAGCATCCAGTGCTCCGGTTCTGCCGGAGTTGCCCCAAACCCGAGTCCCCAACGCGGCACGCCCCTCACCCCATCCGGGAACAATCGGGTAGCGCCGACCGGCACCTTTCGTTTTTGGCGGACATGTCTAAGCACGAGCGCGAGATGCGTCCGCGCTGCGGCCTCGTCTAGACTATATGTATGCCAAGAGCCAAGTGCATGGCGTACCCTGCCGAGCTACCGAGAGCAGCAGCAGCAGCAGCAGCAGCAGCAGCAGCAGCAGCAGCAGCAGCAGCCACGTCCTCCAGCCCATGCATGCGGCGTTTCACGTGTATGTGGAGTTGCTGATTATTTTCGTTTCACCTATATTTTTATGCCCGGTATCTCACGTTCTTCTGGCAAAAAACCCGACGATGAATTTGGCGTAAAGAGTCGAAATATCACCCTACCTTGAGTTTCATATAACTCTACTACCAGGTACGACCGAGCGCGATTTTTTCTAATCCTCCCGCTGCCTTTCTTTTGGTCTGTGAGAGAGATGTTTTGAGATCGCCGCCCCCACATTTTCCCATTGGATTTTTTTTTTTCCATCCGTCATCGGTATCCGTACGTAATCCCTAATCCGTACGCTCTTACTTAATTCAACGGTTGATTTTTTCATGCCCGCATTTTTTTTTCTGGGGGTGTGCTGCTGCTGCTTCTGCTGCGGAGGTGTCTACTGGGAACTGATCCGGATGCATTCTGTATTGTTAGAGTGTCTGCGCATGATATTTTTGTTCATCAAGGATTCCGTCGGAAAGATACCGGCATGCGCATAATCGGAGACGGAACATTGCTAAATATTGGATTATGATGTTGGCAAACAAAAATAAATTACAGCAGCGGCAGCACTTGCGGAACCAATCGAGCAGAACAGAAGTCGTTCAAGCAGCAGTACCTACCCGCAGCGGCCAGCAGCAGCGCTTGCAACAGAGCTTGTAGCGGCACGTGCCTGAGGCGGCTCTCTTGCTTGCAGCAGCAGCGCTTGCAGCACACTTGCAGCAGCAGCAGCAGCAGCAGCAGCAGCAGCAGCAGTACACTACAAGCAGTAGCAGAACTCCGTGACGTGCAGCAGCAGCATCAGCGGCAGCAATTCTTGTCGTCAAACCCCGCCGGTAGCAGACATGGCCCGACGCCACTCTTGGGGCAAGCTTGGCCAATCAAAAGCGTCCAGAGAGTTTTCGGCGAACAGGATGCAGCGGTCGAATCTCATATCATACAAATATGGCTCTAAGTATGATATGCTATCCCAAACTGCTCAAGGTCGTCATATTTATGCAATTTTGATTAGGAGTTTCGATTATTTATTATTAATAGTCATCGGTAACGGGAGAGTAGATGAGCAAAATTCGTAATATGTTTTATTTTGCGCAAACACTCCGTTTAGAAAACAGAAAAAACAACAACTTTTGTGAGATCGAGGATTTCGCCGAAAACTCGTGTTTGCAAGCTGTGTGTGATGCTTCGTTCGCGCGCACTTTGGCGGGTTTTATATGGCCTCATGCAGGAAACATAATTGTCCGTATATGAGGAAGACAAAATCTGAAGCTGCAGAATTCAAGGAGTCGGTGTGTCTATAGTTGGGAAATAAGAAACAAATAAATATTTGCCGAGGTTGCCACGAGTGGGGAATGGCCGAACAACAGCACGACAGACTACAACGGCGATGGGACGACGAGTACCGTCTACCGTCTACCAAACCACACAAGTTGACAAAAGTTATAAATATTCTGCTGCGCGAGTTCCTATTGCGGGGCACCACATGGTGAAAAGGACCAAATATTGTTATTACGGGGGTCCATAGTTAACAGGACCTATGGTGTACATAAAAACCTATATATTTTCCTATTTTTACTAACAAAATTTGGTCCCGTTAACTATGGACCCCTGTAATAGTAAAAAATAGCGAAATATTTATGTTTTTGTCTGTGCCATAGGTCCTATTTACTGTTGGCCCCCGTAATATCCATAGCGACAGGTACGAAGCACCGGCAGATTATACGTAGTATTACGGGGGACCATAGTAAATAAATAGGACCAAATGTTGTTATTACAGGGGTCCATAGTTAACGGGACCAAATTTTGTTAGTAAAAATAGGAAAATGTATAGTTTTTTATGTACACTATGGGTCCTGTTAACTATGGACCCCCGTAATAGTAAAAATAGGGAAATATATATATATGTTTTTAAGTGTACCGTAGGTCCTATTTTACTGTGGTCCCCCGTAATAATCATTTTTTTTTCCCGTCGCTTTCTTCATTCGCAAAATACATCCAGCTCACCCAAGAGTCTGTACGTACAGTACCGGGGTACTGCTCACTCTTGCTTCATCCTTGATATCGCTCTGTCTGTGTCCTGTCCGGCAATGTAAGGAGTAAGAATCTTTTTTTTTTGTTTGGTGTTCGCATTGAAACCCAAACAGTGCTTTCATTTCCTGACAAAGCCCGCTCCCCCCCCCCCCCCCCCCCCCCCCCCCCCCCCCCCCCCCCCCCCCCCCCCCCCCGCCGGCGGTCTAGCGGTTAATACACCTCGCAATTACTCTCAGGGTCAATGCTACGAGTTCGTGATACACCCCGAGGGGGATTTGAAGTTCTTGTGCCAAAATTGACCGTGGAAGGCGCCTAATAGTTTGCGTGTGTGATATGTATATGTGCAACTAGACGCGTGTCGGCAGGGGAAGAAAATGCTGAACTATTTCTCCTCCCGCGATCAGACTGAAGGCACGCACACGTGATACGGGAGGGGGATGCAGCGCCCGCTATGTCGCCCCGGATCTAAATCACGCAAGGGAGTGAGGTCGAGAACCATATAAGGCGAAAAGACGATGCGAGCAGATGAGACGGGAAACAATACAATGTGGCACCAGAAGGGGCAGCGGGTGTACGAACATACATTTAGTTTTGTCGGATATCGTATCGATTTTTTTTTTTCGGATCATCAAAAATATCGAACTTTTTGTATACCCGGTATATCGTACCAGGTATATATCGAAGGTTTCTTGCCCTCGATCCCCTGGTATCCCCGTAAATTTGTTCACTGTTGTGCTGGCATTGGACGAATGCTTCGATGCACGTACGAGGCATAAAATATCGACCTCGTATCGATTACGATTGCTACGGGGGACCATAGTAAATAGAACCCACGGTACACACGATAACCTACCTTTTTTTTCCCCTATTTTTGCTATTACGGGGGACCATAGTAAGTAGGACCTACGGCACACACAAAAAACTATATATTCAGCTATCGTTTTACATAACAATGTTCGGTCCTATAGACTATTTACTATGGCCCCCTGTAATAACAATATTTGGTCCTATTTACTATTTACCATGGTCCCCCGTAAATAGTTTTTTTCTTTTCCTTTGTAGATCGGTTTCGTATCGAACTCGATTCTCTCGTTTGACATACCGTGCCACAACTATTCGTTGACCCTTTTTAGGGCTGTTGAGACTGTTATGACCGTTGAGACTGTTAAGAGTGTTGAGACTGTTGAGACTGACTGCAGTCCCGCTTGGAACTAGAGTGGTTTGCCCCAAAGCGGGAGTGCGGTACTGAGCGGGGGGTCAATATTGACGACACACATGCAAAAAAGCTCCTTGGCCACGAGCCACTACTACGATGGCGTGAAGGGAGTTCCTATAGGTTGGTAGGCTGTTCAGGTGCTTTGCTTCCAGTCGGGATCAAGGTACGGGCGAAGACCCAACCCAACCCCCAACCTTAACCCTATAACCCTAACCCTGACCCCGAACCGCAGCCAAAACGGGCCAAAACTGGCCGTACACGCGGCGCAGCCGCGTTTTGCGTCGAACAATAACAGGAAATTTCTCGATTGCGGACGACGATTCCGAAGTGCAGGCCGAGCTAGGCAATTTTTAGGCAAAAAAAGCACGCCTAAAGATCCGAGCTCACGGATTGTAACACCTACTCCGTGAAAGAGAGCATGAAAAGGAGATTCTTGATGTGCACTACGGAATGTTCCAAGAATTTTCTTCTCTTGGAAAGTTGAAAAATATAAGTATGTGGAAGTGATGGGCTTATTTATCTGAGAGTCTATATGCGGTTTAATGCAGCAGTGTCGCAGCAGCACAACACATATATGCCCACAGGATGAATCGATTCGGTACGATGTACTCGTAGAATCGTACTGATGCTGCTCGCGTGGTCGGTGCTGACGATCGGTCTTTTACCCTTTTCCTTTTTGTTCGATGCCGCTTGGCCGTGACATAACCCCCCCCCGCTGGTGGTGTGGACCTATGATGCCAACTCTCCTCTATGGTGCACGCACGCCCGCGGTAGGACAGTACCTCAGCACGGCTGCCTCGCCAGCTACGTCAACATTGCCGACACGTTCGAGCCGAAGGTGGTGTGCTGCGACGGGAGCGAGGACGACCATGGTCAGTGGAAAAAAAAAAAAGAAGCAGTAAATACAGTATACCAGGGTATTACCATAGTAGATAGGACCTTCGTACGGTACACACAAAAACTTACCGTGTATATTTACCTATTTTTACTATTATATTGACACAGTAACGATATTTGGTCCTGTTTACCATGCCCCCGCCGTAAATAGCAGTGGTGGCCCCTCAAAAGCGCCGGCTGCCCGCCGTAGCCACGTGCATGTAGTAGCAGTAGTGCCTGTTGAATCGCTTGGCACCTTTCAGACGGGATTCATCAGCGTGGCAGTCAGTGTCAGGAGCAGTTGTTACGGGAGGGCCATAGTAAATAGCACCTACGATACACACAAAAACCTATATGTTTCCCTATTTTTACGAACAAAATTTGGTCCCATTTACTACAGAAAGGTCCCCCGTAATAGCTGCCGGTATCGTTGGCTGGCGGGTGCATACCGTCACTGGAGAAGGACCGGCACTAGTGCATATACCGTTGTTGCCCGCAAGATAGCGCACCCCCTTCGGGATAGATTTCAGCGCCTTTTTTTCTCTGCAGAACCCGAGAGGCGCGCGCGCACGCACGCGCGCGCACACACAACGAAAATGGCGGCGTTGGATTGTATATACCTATTAATAGTAAATAGGACCTACGGTACACACAAAAACCTGTGTGTTTCACTATTTTTCACTATTACGGGGGACCATAGTTAACAGGACCAATTTTTGTTTGTAAAAATAAGTAAATAAATAGGTTTTTATGTATACCATAGGTCCTATTCACTATGGCCCCCCGTGAAAACCCCTTTTAGGCCTGCAGTCCCGTTTTGGGGACAAGACCACTCTAATTTCAAGTAGTTTGTCCCCCAAATGGGACTGAAAGCCCTGAAAGGGTGAATTGAGGGAGTGCCAACAACCTACGAGGCGCTCTACAATAGAGGTTCGCCCTAAATTTTCTGAGGCTCCTCGCTCAAGGAGTTCGATACCTTACACCTCACCCGAAAACCGACTTGAGCAAAAAATCGAATTGCATCCCGATGAATAATCCCATCGTGCAAGAATATACAGTAACAGTACGTCATTTTTCGAAACGAGATTGGCATTGCGGCGATTTTGGGTTAAGGCACCCCGTAATTCGGAAAACATTCCATTAATGGCCGAAATGTGCTGCGGTACCAGGTATTTTTTTTTCGAGGCTCCGGACTTTTGGAGGAGCTCTACAGAGTACATACCTCACTCCCCCCCCCCCCCCCCCCCCCCAAAAAAAACACCGTGCCCTTTTTATTTTAAAAAAATCAAGAGGAAAGTGGAGAACTCGACGGCCTACGTACAGCATGTATAGCCGGGTATACGACGAAAAACATGTAAAAAATCGTAAATAGTGTTCCGACGATTTTGGGTGGAGGAGTTCCTCGGTTAAGCCCTTTGCGTGGGCCGCACTCCCGGCTTCGGGGACAATTGGGGACAGACTGCAGTACTTCAAATTAGAGTGAGATGCATGCTTGCTTCTGTGCAGTCCGGTGGTAAACGGGCTTCGGAACCCCGACAGTCAGAAATGTTTCGCTTTTGTTTTTGTTTTTTTCTTGTGGTGGCCAAAGAATGTTACCCCTCCCGGCTTCGGAGACAACAATTGGGGACAGACTACCTAAAACTAGTGTGAGATGCATGTTTCTGTGCAGTGCTGTAGTAAAAGGGTTGGGGAACCCCGAGAGTCAGGAGTGTTTTGCTTTTGATTTTTTTATTATATCGTGTGCGGAGAAGTGTGTACCTGGTGTGTATGTAGGAAGAAATCGTCGAGATAGTTCCGTGGGGAGGCAGGCAGGCCGCGTTGCTTCGTACCTGGCAGGCGTTTTACGCTCTCTTGTCTACCGTCGTGCTTTGAAGCTCCTCCTCCTCCTCCGGGGGGGGGGAATCGTAGCGGGACGGAGGGAGGGAGGGAGGGAGGGAGGGGACGGGAGGGAGGGAGGGAGGGAGGGTGCTGTTATTTTATTGCGGGTTACCGTGTACGGCACGTAACCCCCCCCCTGTGGGAGTCCGGTTTCTTCGCGACCCTCAAACAAACATGAAAAAAGTGCGGCGTTGCGAAAGGTTTCGTGCGATCGCGCAGCGACAGCACGGGTACGGTAGTAGTGCCATGCCGTCTATAGGTTTATACCTGGGCTATTCACGGGACATGACTTGACCCGTGGATCGCATCAGTTTTTTTTTTTTTCGAAATCGCATGAGTCGGGTCGGGTCGGGTCAGGAGGTTTTTCAAACTCTCGAGGATCGGGTCGGGTCACCCTTTTACCCGACCCGAGACGACCCGACCCGACCCGTAAGCAGCCCTACTTTATCCGCACGCGTGTCGTACAGGCCCTTGCGTTGCAGGTCGGGTCTGCGCGGACACTGATTTGTTTCTCCAGCAGCAGCCCAGACACACGGTTGCTTGGTTGTGGTCCGATGTTCGATAGTGTACTATCGTCAGGGAGTAGCGTTATTGGATACCTTATCCACCGCACCAGTCCCCGCGTAGCCATCGCTTTTTTTAATATCGAGAAGAACATAAAACGAAGCAAAAGTCAGCTGTGATACGTGCACGAGTATGATACCGAACATTTCCTCGAAACTCGTCTTTTGCAAGCTTGATGCGATTTCCTTGAAACCTGTCCTTGCAAGCTTGGTGTGATGCGCTTCGATCGCAAGAAATCCTACGAGATGTGTACTGCAGGTTTTGATGAGATACCTGGCACCTCATAGCGAAAACCGTCGCGTACCAAAAAAAAAACTGTCAGAAATTTGTAGACACGCTCTGAAATCTAGACACCCCGTATATGCTGGTGTGTAACACGCGCGATCGAAGTGTCACACCAAAGCCTTTGCGAAGGTGAGTTTGGGGAGTTTTTTTTTTTTCCCGATTTCAACGCTTAATTTTTAATTTTTTATTTTTTTTTTTTTTTCCAAATATCGTCATTTTGGTTTCGTCAAAAAAAGAAATCCTCTGGGGAGGCCGAACAGTGGTGGGTGGTGGATAGACGTAGACTATTCTAGAATTGATAGTTTCGTCAAATATTGGCCTGTCGGCAGAGCCGTCGCTCCTGCACCTGCATGCAGAACATCCTGCTGCAGGTCTCTATACAGCAGCAAAAAGGATGCGTCTATTATACGAGAGACTGCACGTGTACTCGATCGAGAGCTCAACCGAGTACAGGTAGGATGCGAGTAGCTCTACTCTGTATTACTGCAGTGAATACTGCTGCGACTATTAGTCCTTCGTAGTGTTTGCTGTGTAGCCGTAAGCCATACCAGTGCGTACCGACCTACTCTATGTGCAGCAATAGCTGCTAAAGCAGTAGTAGTGGTGGTGGCAGTAGTAGTAGTAGTAGTGGTGGTAGTAGTAGTAGTAGTAGTAGTAGTAGTAGTAGTAGTAGTAGTAGTAGTAGTAGTAGTAGTAGTAGTAGTAGTAGTAGTAGTAGTAGTAGTAGTAGTAGTAGTAGTAGTAGTAGTAGTAGTAGTAGTAGTAGTAGTAGTAGTAGTAGTAGTAGTAGTAGCAGTAGCAGTAGCAGTAGCAGTAGTAGTAGTAGTAGTAGTATTAGTAGCAGCAGTAGTAGTAGTAGTAGTAGTAGTAGTAGTAGTAGTAGTAGTAGTACTGGAAGTGTTGGTGGCAGTACGTAGTCTGATAGCAACACTCCGCTCCCCTCCTATACCGTCTAACTGCGGCCCCAAAACGCGTTCTCGAAGCACGTTCAACGTCACAACTCTCGGTTTTTGTTTGGTCTTATCATCTTCTCTCACATAGTAGGAGAATGTGACATATACAAGGAGGAACGGCATGTGTTAGAAGAGGAGATGAGGAAAATAGACGAATGTGACATGGAGGAGTTTGATACAATGAATAGCAGCGAGAAAACGATCGCTATCCTAGGAGATAGATGGTGGCCACAGGAGGCCAAACAGGAAGGGGATAAGATTAGCAAAAGTTTCTACTGTAATATATGGAAACAACGTAATGAGCGCCCAATTGTTGGAGGTGTCTCTATTAGGAGTAGGAACGGTGCTCCGTCTCGAAAGGGATGCGTGGTCAATGGTCAAATGACTAAGGCAAGCAACAAATGAGTACCCCCCCCCCCCCCCCCCCCCCCCCTCTCTCTCTCTCTCTCTCTCTCTCTCTCTCTCTCTCTCTCTCTCTCTCTCTCTCTCTCACTCTCTCTCTCTCTCTCTCTCTCTCTCTCTCTCTCTCTCTCTCTCTCTCTCTCTCTCTCTCTCTCTCTCTCTCTCTCTCTCTCTCTCTCTCTCTCTCTCTCTCTCTCTCTCTCTCTCTCTCTCTCTCTCTCTCTCTCTCTCTCTCTCTCTCTCTCTCTCTCTCTCTCTCTCTCTCTCTCTCTCTCTCTCTCTCTCTCTCTCTCTCTCTCTCTCTCTCTCTCTCTCTCTCTCTCTCTCTCTCTCTCTCTCTCTCTCTCTCTCTCTCTCTCTCTCTCTCTCTCTCTCTCTCTCTCTCTCTCTCTCTCTCTCTCTCTCTCTCTCTCTCTCTCTCTCTCTCTCTCTCTCTCTCTCTCTCTCTCTCTCTCCGCGCAAAAGCGCAAAAGGCGTGTGCGTCGCCGGGCGCAACAAGGCCACCAAAATGCTCACCTCGAAGTGGGCGTTCGTGATCCCCCTCCTAGCGCTAGCTGCAAGCGCCTGCTGTGACCACCTCGCGGGGGGAACGACGGCCTCAAGAACGTGAGCAGTCGGGCCCGGTCGAGATGTCTATTACGAGGGACCATAGTAAACGGGACTTACGGTATACACAAAAACCTATATATTTCCCTATTTTTACTAACAATATTTGGTCCTATTTACTATGGTCCCCCGCAATAGTGTTTCTTTCGTTTCTGTTTGTTGTTGCCTCGAGCTGGGTCAGCCAAGCCTCTGCCCCAACGGTTTTTATATATATATAGAGAGGCGATGTTTGAGCTCGTTTGTTTTTTTTGCGCATTTTCAGGGCATGGAGATTCTGACGCGGTGGTGTTGTTCGTTGCTACCAGCCGCCACATTCCATGCGGACCTTTTTTTTTTTCGTTTGTTTGTTTGTTTGTTTGTTTGTTTATTTGTTTGTTTCTCTACCGATATATTGCGGCCGATTTAACGATCCGAAAAAACAAACAAACAAAAACAATGTGACCTTGATTCTCCCTAAAAACACGAAAAACAGAAGACAAAAAAAAAAGGCCCGCACGGAATAATTTTGCACGTGCGTCGCTAACATGCGGGGGGGTAAGCATTCAGAGCACTATTACGGGGGTCCGTAGTTAACGGGACCAAAATTTGTGAGTAAAAATACGTTAATATATAGTTTTTTGTGTATGCCACAGGTCCTATTAACTATGGACCCCCGTAATAGTCGAAACATTTGAGGCGCAGGCAACATGGCAATACAGTACTGTTACACGGGGGACCATAGTAAATAGGACCTACGGTACACACAAAAACCTATACATTTCCGTATTCTTACTAACAATATTTGGCCCTATTTACTATGGCCCCCCGTAATGCTAATACCATTTAGTATGGTTGCTACCGCTGCTGGTGTGGTTTAATGGCAGGGGCCAAGGGTTCACGGAGAAACTGCAGTTAAGGTGGATACCCCACTTTTGTTTTGTACGCAAGGGCATTGTTTAGTTTTTTTTTTTTCTTGAAATCACTTTTTCGAGAATATGGGTGACGAATTTGAGCAGCGAAACTGGTACCGATGGTAAAATTGACACACGACACGAATTTTGAAGGTGGGAGTGTGGTGCGCTTTAAGCTTTTTTCTTTTTTTTTTTCACCAATCCGCCGGAGGATTTATCCAAAAAAAAAAAAAAAAAAAAAAAGGGTCTCCTTGTGATATGAGTAGAGCACTCATGGGCTATAGATGTAGATAATACGTTGCAGTCTTGTAGTCTCACGAATACGAGAATAATCCAAAGAATGGATTAACCCGGCGGATATTCCGTTAGTTGAGAGTAACGATCTCTTAGGAATGTTCCCTAGGGCAGAAAACCCCTTAGACGAGAGTAATGTTCCTTAGCGCAGATAGGACCACGAAGTGAGATATTCTTATATCAGCAGAAGAACGATCGGTAGCCACAGGAAAGTTCTGTAGGCGTGCATCAGATAAGAGGAATTTAGGAGAGCTTGTGCGTGGGGTGGGATGAGTATATCTGGGCGTCGAGTCCCGCCCCCCTACCTCTCACTTCTCTACCAGAGCACCTCCTCAGCTCTCGCCATCCATAAGATCTAAATCAGAAGAAGCGAAGCACTGCTTTCCAGCTGCCAGAACAACCTGCTACCCTTACCACTACCCTAGAGCGGTCACCGCATTACATCCTTGTGTCACCCGCACTGCTGTCTGCACCAAAGTTTCACCTTGAACGGGAACGACGAGTTGTCGAGTCGTGTGACCTGTCCTCGTGGAAATTGTTGCCAAAAACTGTCCTCGTGGAAATTGTTGCCGAAATGTCCGCACGAAAATACTGGCCGGCAGGTACCTGGTACTCGTTGTTGGCTTATTTCGGGTATATCTCGACGACATCGACGACTCAGATTCTAAAAGTGGCAAGGACCAGAGCTATGTTATGACTCGTTCCACGATGTGTAGTGGTAGCACATTTCCGCTAAAATGGTTTCTGAATGACGGGGCTATTTCACCCAAATTCGTCGGAATGCCAGTCTTGTTTCGAAAAAATGACGCAATTGTATACTTGGGCCATGGGGAATTGTTCACCAGGATGCAACTTGATTTTTGCTGAAGGTCAGTTTTCGTTGTGATGTGTAGAGCTCCTTAAGGTCATGGTGAGGAGCCTCAGAAAATTTAGGGTGAAACCTCTATCGTAGAACGCCTCTTGTATTACACACTATTGTGCCAGAGTCAGGGCCTCTACTTTTTTTTATTTCAAGTCCTGATTCGCGAGCGTCGTGGCGCTGCACCTTGCCGACCGAGTGTCCGGTATCAAGGCTGGCCCAGCTCATGAAATGGAATGGAGGCGTCTTGGTTTCTTTCTTTTTTCGTTTTCTTTGTCTCTCTTTCTCCCCCCCCCCCCCCCCCCCCCCCCCCCCCGCCGCTCCCGAGTCGAAGGGGGAAAGGGAAGTACTGCAGTGGTGGAGGGTTACCGTGAGCTAGGAATGCCCACAGCCGACGAAGCCATCGACGCAGAATTCGAGAAGGAAATCAAGGCGTGGGGCAGAGGGGAATGTAGATGGATCAGAAAGGGAAGACAGTGGTTCGGAAGGGTTACAGAGAGAGAGTTCGCGAGGGAAAGAAGTGAAGAAGTGTGTACAGTAGCTTAAACCTGAGAGTAAAAAGGCAGCAAGGGGCCGGGGCAGACCGAATAGTGAGTGAACTTACGAAGTGCGGGGGGCAAGGAACGCTTGCCGTGATGGTTATGTTGTATAACTGTATGCGGAAAAACGAGTACGCACCTAGGAGGTGGGAGAGAAGGAGTAGTGTTGATAGTAAACTTATTTAACGAAGGAGATCAGGGTGACGCGGAGAACCATGGAGGGATAAGGCTATTAAGCTGGAGTTGCACCCCGGCCTCAAAAATTAGAACCGGGTACCCGACCGGGTGGGGGGCGTTCCAGCCGAAACCGGAACCGGGTACCCGGGGCTCCGGCGGACACGGGTACCCGGGTACCCGGGTACCCGGGTACCCGGGTTACCAGACATTATTTGCTACCCTTTTAGCCTTTGAGTGGGACACGGGTGGGTACCCGGGTACCCGGTTTACCATACACTATTTCCTCCCCTTTTTGCGTTTGAGCGGTGGCGTGGTGTGGCAGACACGGGGACCCGGGTACCCGGTTTACCATACACTATTTGCTCCCCTTTTTGCGTTTGAGCGGTGGCGTGGTAAGGCGGACACGGGTGGGGACCCGGTTACCCGGTTTACCATACAATATTTGCTCCCCTTTTTGCGTTTGAGCGGTGGCGTGGTGAGGCGGACACGGGTGGGGACCCGGGTACCCGGTTTACCATATACTATTTGCACCCCTTTTTGCGTTTGAGCGGTGGCGTGGTGAGGCGGACACGGGTGAGGACCCGGGTACCCGGTTTACCATACACTATTTGTGTGGAGGTCGATCTCATTGCCGCGATCACAACGGTCTCTCTACGAACAGCAGCATCCAAAGGTTGGGGGCTTATCGTGATTGGTCTATCTTCTGTGGTTCAGCAAAGTGGGGCTGCCGCCCACGCTGTGCTAGGGGTATCGTGTGCGTCTGTGTACTCGCTCGTGTGTAGCGTGTTGTGTGCAGGCAGGTAGGGGTTTTCTCTATTGTCGGTCTGTAGGCTGCAGGGGCGGGAGGCGAGAGTCTTGGGGCACAGCTGCTGCAGTGTATGTATGAATCAAGGAATATCCCAGTCTTGGAGCCTCCGTGCCGTATATAACAATTGCCGGGTACCCGGGGTACAAATACCCGCGATTCCGTGAGTTGAACCGGGACGGTTCCGGTTCCGACGGTTCCGGGTACCCGCCACCGGGTACCCGGTTCTCAGTCAGGCGGGGTGCAACTCTATGTCAAGCTCAGTAGGAAAAACAGTTTGTAAGATTTGAAACGATAGAATGGGAACGGTGGTGGAGAAGGAAAGAAAAGCTAAGCGAAGGGCAAGCAGGGCTTGGGCCAAACCGTAGCGGCGTAGACCGTGTGTACACACTAGGTAAGATAATCCAGGATAGGAAAGACGCGGGGCTAGCAATGTACCGTTTCTTTCTGGTTTTACACAAGGCCTACGACACAACAGTACGGGGAAATGGTTTGTGGAAAAAGCTGTGGAAAATACGGATCACAAGAAAGATGTGGAGCATGATGAAAAATATTGCGAAATACGCGAGAAGTGCTGTGATGCTGGACGGGGAAATATCGAAGTATGTTGATATTTTACAAGGAGTTGCACAGGGATGTACGTTGTCAGCTAATATATTCTAGATATATATTAACGACCTGATAGTAGCAGTCGAAGCGGCAAGGCAAGGAGTCACGGTGGGGGAAGATACGGTGTCGGGATTGATGTTTGCGGACGACTTCGTGGGGATATCAGAAACACCCGAAGGATTGCAGAAACTAATAGAGAATGCCCTATTAATAGAATACACTAGGAGATGGAGGGCGACGGCGAACGTCAAGAATTGCGCAGCAGTATGTAGCGAAGATAAGGCGAACCCGGTAAATTTCTGTTGTAAGTGGCGAAAACTTGTATTACCGATCGTAGACCAGTATACATACCTTGACGTAGAGATCTCAAAAGACTGCTCTAGGGATACACACATAGCAAAAGTAATAGGAAAGGGCAAGGCACAAGTAGGCAAGATGGATGCGATCCTAACAGACCCGAACCTTGACACTAGGATTAAGAGATGTACCCTGATGAATGTGATATTGATATTACAGAGGGCCACAGTTAACAGGATCAAATTTTGTTAGTAAAAATAGGTAAATATATAGGTTTTTTATATATACCATAGGTCCTGTTAACTATGGACCCCCATAATAGTACCAAAGCTAGAACATGCAGGGGAAGTATCGGAAGGGGACGCGAAGTTCGCAAAACAGCTGGAAGCAGCACGTATGACAGCAGCTAAAAAAAGTACTAAGGTGCTCAAGTACGACGAGTAATGCTGTACTTTGGGCAGAACTGGGGATGTACCCACTCAAGACAAATAAGAGACATGAGAAAGTTGAAAGGGCAATATAAAGTAAGGAACATGCCAAAGAAGAGGTTGCCAGCCATAGTTGATAGAGCTGTATGGGAGAAAGTAGCAAAAGGGCGAGCTGGAATAAGGTGTGATGGCGTAGTTGAGAAAGTATGGAAGGATCTAGGGGGAAACCAAGAAGAGATGATGTCCGCCGGGAAGTTTGGGAGGTACAAGGCAGAAGTAGAAGAAAGGATAGAAAGAAGGGAAAGCCTAGCGCTAAGAAACAAGGTGGAATCAGAAAAACACTAAGAGATATACGGGGGATTGAGGGAAGGAATAGGAATGAAAACGTATTTGCACGGCCCGATGGACTTCGCGAAAACGCTGAAACTGCGCTTTCGTGTAGGTGACCTGGACCTGCCAGAAAGAAGAGATACCAGTAGCCGGGAGGGGGAGGAAGCAGACGCACAGATGTGCCCGTGCGGCGAAACAATAGAGAGTAGAACTCACATAGTAACAGAGTGTAAAATGTACAAGGAGGAACGGGATGTGTTAGCAAAGGAGGTGAGGGAAAGAGACGAATGTGACATGCACTAGGTAACAGCGAGAAACCGATCGCTGTCCTAGGAGATAGATGGTGGCCACAAGCAACCAAACAGGAAGGGAATCAGACTAGCAAAAAAAATTCCTGAGTAATGTATGGAAACAACGCAATGAGCGCCCACATGTTGGAGTTGTCTCTATTAGGAGTAGGAACGGTGCTCCGTCTCGAATGGGACGCGTGGTCAATGGTCAAATGACCAAGGCAAGCAACAAATGAGTACGCCCCCCGCCCCCCCCCTCCCTCCCTCCCCTCACCGCCTCCTCCGGTTTTCGACGGAAAAATCGCGCGCGTGCAGACTGGCGCGGAAACACCGGTTGATTCTCTACGTGGTGATCATACTGCAGCGCACCGTCCTGCTGTATCTCGCCTTGAACCTTCTCCAGGTGAGTTATGTACCGTACGTACATATTGAAGTTGTCATCGCTTCACGTGTATGTGCTTTCGAGTATTTGGAGCACTTTGTGGAAAGTGTTGTGGTTTTGTTATTTTGTGCTGTTGTGCTCTCCGCGCCCGCAAATACTCGGATATATATATTTATATATTTTTCCCCAGGCTGATGTTCTCCGAAGCAAGGGGGAGTGAGAGGCACAAACAACTAAAATGAGGGGGTGTACTCAATAGGAGAGATGTACTCGATCTCATGCATGGCCGTAGTCGTATGACCATAGACCCTCGCATCCCTACAATGCCGGGACGGAGCATGTCGGGTTTTCACCGACCAGGCAAACATTGCTTGCACCAAGCGCGAAGCACCGTGAGGTGTCCGGCGAGTCGCATGAAGGGTGAGCTGCATCCTACTAAGAACCGCTTGTGAGGCGGACTTGCATATGCATGACAGCTTCAATGAGTTGGTTTAATTTCCGGTGTAGCCACTTCCGGAGACAGCAATGGGAGTACTATGTAACTGCCTCTTGGGTGCCTTACCTTGAACACTGCGCGATACGATCAATTCCCTTGTGCAGAGTAAAGGTTCTTTACTTCGCACAAATGATTTAACTAGACGACCAGCTGTGGGCGACCGCCAAAAAAAAAAAAAAAAAAAAAAAACGGTACCCTGGATGTCTAGCTCACGTAGTGAGCGGCATGTTTTACAGTGTCGTTGCCAACCGACGCCAACCCAACCCATATATAATATATATAATGGGGGGGGGGGGGGGGGGTTACCACTTTATTCGAGAAAATGGTTGATACACACTGTGTACGAGACGAATATAAAAAACCCTAACACTGCCCCTAGGCCAATCAGATCCAATTTACCTTTGGTCAGCAATAGCCCCTTTGTCTCGTACTCGATGTGTGCCAACCCTTTTCTCGAACAAGCGGTAAGCTCTACTGACAAAAATGATGGTTTTGAAAAAAGAAAAAAGAAAAAAAAAAGTCAGAGATGCATCCATCGCTCGGCGTTCGCAGCTTTTGCGCTCTCCCTTTTTTTTTCCGAGAGAATCAGCTTGGAAATCCGTTCTGAGGGAGGGGGGTGTGTTGTTTTGCGTGTTACCTTGGTGTACGGTGGTTATCTATTCGTCTGTCAGGGACGAGAGGGATTCCGAAGGAGAGAAGACGTTTACGGCATCATCGGCCACACGGAAGGAGCAGCAGCCCGGATTGTTGATTCGTGTCTCCGGTTTTTCTTTGCTTTTGCAGAAGCTTGTCTGTCAAGGGGTTTGTTTTTTACGTCCACGGTGTCTTCTCAATGGGGGTGAAAGTAGTGAGCGCCGTCGCTCCTGACACCCTTCGTAACCGAAACGCAAAACGCAGGGAGATAGATGTACGACACGCTTCGCGGCAGAGGATGATGCTGTTATAAATGCTGCACGCGCCCTTTTGATGCAAACGCAGTATCGGCGCTCTCGCTAGAAAACAGACTTGAAAAAAAACTATCGCCTGCACAACGGACGAGTATTCGATACATTTCCTTCCCGACCAACACGCGATGTTCGATTCAAGCATTCTCAATCCGTTTTTTTATTCCTCTCGTCGAACGTAGGCAATAAGTATGCGTCCCGCTTGCGGATACTCGTGCACGAACCTGGGTCATTGCAGGGCTTGCGTGTAGCAGTGTCGAAACCGTCACAGATCGAACAAAGTAAAGAAATTGAAAAAGCAAGAACAAAAATAATGACGTACATAGCCTATAAGCGCTCGCCTGGTCTATTGGAAAAGTCTAGACATCCTGCCCTCTTCTCGCTC
The DNA here is from genome assembly GCA_031763025.1 of Macrocystis pyrifera. Taxonomy (NCBI): domain Eukaryota; class Phaeophyceae; order Laminariales; family Laminariaceae; genus Macrocystis; species Macrocystis pyrifera. Next base: position 9,186,034 of record JASSKH010000004.1, read on the forward strand.
CGCCAGAATGAGGATGTTAGCCTAACATCTTGTTTCGGGCTTCTTGCGAGAGAGTCGTTACCGTACGGACGATTGGTACGGCCTCACGTCCCGCGTTTTTGGTCGATAGCCATGGGTTTCCCAAAAACAAATTTGAGCTAGACGTCTTTCTGTTGGCCCTGGCGTTCTGTCGATCCCCCTAGGCAAGCTATCTTTTCGCCGTTTAGTGCGGCGGGTTTTATCCGGTTGTTGAGCCCGTCGAGGGGTGTGGGGGTTGTGGAAGGTAGACATGTTCTTCAAATGCTAAGTGCAGAGAGAGGCCCACGCAGAGAAGAAAAAAAATTAACGAGGAACACGAGAAAAGGAGAAAACGAAAGCAAACAAACGGCGTTGCGAAGGAAGGGAGGAAGGAACCTTCCGTTAGATGTTGTCTCCGGCGGAGCCACAAAGCACACTCTGTTTGATTATGGGTTCAATAAACTATCCGCCCATCCATCGATCCATGCGCCCATCTATCTACCGACCCATCCATCCATCCACCCACCCATCCATCCATCCATCCACCCCATCCGTCCATGCATCCATGCATTCATCCACACACACATTCAAGTGTCCAATCCAATCCTAGCCCCCCCCCCCACCCCCTCGTGCCCCCCCCTCCCGCCCAGGGCCTGGTCCAGCCAGAAAACTCATCGAATTGCTGGTACTCGCAACTCAGGCGTAACGGGCGGTGCAGTGAACAGTTCGACTTCGCCGACCATATCGTGCTGGCCGTTTGCCAATACTTCACGATACAGGTACAGGCATATCTACACTACGGCTTATGGGGGGGGGAGGGGTGGAGGTCACAAAACAGACGGAATCCAACATACTGCGGGCAAGGGACGAGGGCGTAATCGGTTGTTGCTTGCCTTGAGTCATTTCGTCATTGACCACGCATCCCTTCCGAGATGGAGTCGGGGTGGAGGGGGGGGGGGGGGGGGGGGGGGGGGGGGTTGCACTCATTATCAAGCATGACCGTAGTCGTGTGACCATAGACCCTCGCATCCTTACAATGCCGGGACGGAGCACGTCGGGCTTTCACCGACCAGGCAGACATTGCTTGCACCAAGCGCGAGTCGCCGTGAGGCGCTGGGCGAGTCGCATGAAGGGTGAGGCTACATCCTGCTAAAAGCCGCTTTTGAGGCGGATTTTTTTTTTCTTGCATATGGATGACAGCATCAATTAATTGATTTAATTTCTGGAGTGGCCACTTCCACTTCCAGAGACATCAATGGGGGTATTGTGTAACTGCCTCTTGGGTGCCTTACCTTAAACACTACCGTGGTACCTAATACGTGATACGATAACTTCCCTCGTGCGGAGTAAAGGCTCTCCACCTCGCACAAAAATCATCCAACTCGACCGCCAGCTGTGACCGACCGCCAAAAAAAAAAAAAAAAAAAAAAACGAAGTTCCCTGGTTGTCATGTCTGGCTCACGTAGTGAGCGGCATGTTTTACGGTGGCGTTGCCAACCGACGCCATCCCCAAGAGCGTGACGGTTAGGGGGAAGGGGGGATCATGATTAAAAGTATTTACAAAAAACTGTTTTTCGTCGGAGCACCTGGGGTAAAAACTTGAATGGCGCGTGCGGCCGACATACGGGGCTTAACTACCGAACCCCCCCCCCCCCCCCCCCTTCGAGCAGGAACAAGAACGAGCGCTCAAATCATGTAGCCCCTCCCCCCCCCCCCCCCTTTGCTTCCTCGCGCGCCGATGCCCCTTCTTTGCCACGATGTCTCCCGCCGCCGCCACTGCCGCCGACACCATCGACAACCAGTACCAGTAGTATGACCAACACCACCACCGTGGCTGCCGCCGCCCGGCCCAAGCACCACCCATCAACACCGCAACCAACCACAAACACAAACACAAACCAAAACACAAACACCAACACTGTATCGACCACCACCCCTCCCCCTACCGCCGCCGCCGCCGCCGCCACCGCCACCCCCGCCACCAGGTGACGGAACTCTACTGCACCGTCCAAGAATACTACGACCACCTTGCCTCCGCGACCGCCCCCGCCGCCACTGCCACCGCTACTGCCGCCGCCGCTTCTCCCACTAGGCCGGCCTCGCCCCCCGCTCCCCTGCTGTCTGCCCTCGGGCCCCTGGCTGTGTGCGTCGTTGTGGCGGTAAGCTCGCTGCTCGTGGTGTACGATACCGCCGCGTTCTTCCACTCGCGCGCGGAGACAGTAGCCGCGCTAGCGCTGTCTTGGCTCGCCGTGGGTTGGACCCCCTACTTGCTCAACTCGGTGGGAACGGGAAACGCTACCGGAAACACGGGGTCAGGGGGCGAGGGTGGGGGCGGGACGACGATGGGCGCGGTGGTGGCGGCGGTGGCAGCGGCGATAGGGTTAGGAGGAGGAGGAGGAGGAGGAGGAGGAGGAGGAGGAAGGGGGTGGTCGTCTCCCGGCCGAGGCTTTTTTCTGGCCCCGCTGGTTGACTGACATGGTTGATGATTGGTTCGGTTGGTTGTTTGGTAAGTAGGTTAGTTCCACAGAGTATTGAGGGGGGTATGCTTTTTTGTGTTTTCGTTATTTTCCTTTCACTTTTGTGGTTTTGGTTTATTTATTCGGTCCTCCTTCCCCCCTTCCGGGACGTGGGTGAGAGTTGTAAGCTGGTAGGCCTTAGTGCGGCCCCTTAAGGATGAGGGTGTGTGGGTGGGTGGGTGGGTGGATGCAAGACCGAAAGGGGCAAATGAAAGTGTGAGGCGATAAGTCATCATACGTTCACGTTTCTTTGTAACGTGCACGGCACCAAGAAAAAACGCTCACGTTAAAAAAACAAAAAAAAAACTGTTGTACTCTTAGAAAATCAGTTCGCGGCCCCTATCTCTCGAGGACTGTTCTACATGAGGATCTAATTTACGCGGCACAACGAAATAGGGACCGCGTTTCGAGATGGCTGAAGCTGATACTACTCGACTTCAAATTGAATTTCAGACTGCCAGAAGGCGCGCGCGACGATGGAGGTAGCACGTCTTGGCCGAAAACAAAGTTCTGACGGAACGGGCTCCTTGGCACTATTAAAGGGAGAGGGGAGCCTGCTGTGTGACACCGGATCTGAGTCACGACTACATGGTGTTCCATGTTTGGTACGTTTTGTTTTGTTTTGTTTTCAGAGGTATGTAGAGGCCTGTTAACGAGGAGAAATGTAGGGGCGGATGTCCTGCTGCCTCTGGTTGCCTCACCGGCGCGTCCAACGCATCCAGCGCACACACGCGCTTCTTCTGGGAACACAGCAAGCAGCAGCACAGCAGCGCACGCAGCATGAACAACAGCGAGGTGTATGAAGGGGGAGGGGCGATTGCGGAGCGCGGCTACAAACGCGCAGGCCGAGCAACAGCTACTAGTGCTGTCAATACCGTCCACGAACGCACGCAACAAGTGACGACACAGTTCAAATATCCTGCTGTGCGAGTTCCTATTACGGGGGACCATAGTAAATGGGACCAAATTTTGTTAGTAAAAATAGGGAAATATATAGGTTTTTGTGTGTACCGTAGGTCCTATTTACTATGGTACCTCGTATGTTAGGACTGCAGTCCCGGTTTGGGGACAAACTACCTAGAATTAGAGTGGTCTGTCCCTTAAACGGGACTGCAGTTCCAGAAGGGTCAAGTCGCCCGCCAAGATCCTCCTATACAACCAATCAAGCAATGACTCACCCGATCAACCTATCCAGGGCAATCACTCCGTACGTGGGCCAGCGAGCAACCAACCACTCGGCAACAAATTTTAAACAGTAAAGCGAGGTTTGACCGGCCCATGAATATCCGTGCGTTAGTTTGTGGTTGAACGTGCGTTTTTCTGCCCGAGGACCACGGGATTAAAACAACTTATTAACAGTGAGAAACGAAGAACCATCGAGAGTATCGCGTGGCTGCCCTTTCTGGCCAGCCAGCTGGGGGGGATGGTATGGCGGGGTCCGGCGTGAAGGGCCCGGGCGTAGGTAGGTGGGTTCTGGTGTTGTAACGACGTGTGCCAGGTAGCTGAGTTCGCGCTTTGGCATGGGGGGTGAGTAGAGGGCAAGGCCGACTCTTTAGACGCTGTGTGGCTCATCTTACGCTTGGTAAAAATAAATCTGGTGATGCAGAAAATCCCCGCCTTGGAATGATTATAGAAACGGAGGGAAGCGAGGACTGACTGGCTCTGCAAATTTGCAGTTATCGTTATGATACTGCCTTGAATGAGACTGAAAACCCGGTAATTACCTGGGTTCAAGTATTGGGATCGTATTTGTAGTACTTGGGAGGCGTTTCGTAGATGGAGAACCAGGGGTTCCAGGGATACAAAGTGTCCCGACCTTGATCTTGACAAGTTTGCCGCCTTTTCGTCGGAGATGTGGGAGTGGGTTTTGAGGAGCCGCAACTTCGACTCATGTTCTTGTTCGTGGAATCGGGGTTTCCACGAATTTCTCATAATTCTGCATACATATACGGCTCATCAGAGTGGGCTAGTGTTATGATACTGCCTTGAATGAGGCTGAAAGCCCGGTAATTACCTGGGTTCAAGCATTGGGGTCGTATTTGTAGTACTTGGGAGGCGTTTCATAGATGGAAAACCAGGGGTTTTCCCAGCGAGGCACGAGTAAAGCTGCTCTTCTTTGATCTCTGAGCAAACAACACACGTGAGTACCAACGAGTACCGACTTAATAGGCAGACCTGTCCAGGGATACAAAGTGTCCCGACCTTGATCTTAACGGTAGACACGACCGAGCGTTCTTCCCCTAGGAAATTTCGATTGGATACATCAACAATGGGCGAACGTATATCCATCATATTTAGCCGAAGGTAGGATAATCCAACAATGCTGGACGGATTCGGACAAAAATCGTGGCGATTTGAACTACGCGACCGTCCGTTTCAGGTCAGTAGGAAATGGCAAAAATAAGGTGCGCACGACGGGCGTCCAGGATGATCCTCTATGAGGAAAAAATTACACACCTCGGATAGACAGATCATGATCTATCATATCTGCTGTAGATCATCTAGTTCCTCACCTGCCGTTGTGAGGGGTCGTTGAGGATCTGCGTACTACGGGGGACCATGGTAAATAGGACCAAATATTGTTAGTACGGGGGTCCATAGTTAACGTGACCAATTTTTGTTAGCAAAAATAGGTAAATATATAGGTTTTTATGTATACCATAGGTCCTATTAACTACGTACCCCCGTAATAGTAAAAATAGCGAAATATATAGGGTTTTGTGTGTACGTAGGTCCTATATAATATGGCCCCCCGTAGTAGTACAGATCCAACCCAGAGAACATGTGCTAGACCATGCAGATTATACTGGTCCCACCCGGCACCATGAGCTATACTGCTGTAGATCATACAAGATGAGGAATAGATGTATCTGCCTAGAAGGATCAGGGGGAGAAGAGAGGAGGAGGGAGGACTACTTCCAATGGCGTGGGGATGGAATGTAGATACGGAGTAGGACGCAGGGCGTATAGATACATAGTCAGTGAAAATATATCGGTAAAAGGTAGTGCGTATTCAATTGAGTATACGCAAGGAAGGAGAAAAGGTTGGATAAAATTGAGGGTGTTCGACGAATTATGTTAGTTTTTTTTTCATCTTGAATGAATAACGCCCTGCACATTGTCAGAAGGCAAATAATAAAAAAAAATAATAATAATAAAAAATAATAATAAAAAAAAAAATAAAAAAAAATCTATCTAGATCATGACGTGGGGATCGATGATCTGTCCGTTCCTCTCGTCACGTTGTTGGTGGTGTTGCGGCGGCATACGTACGTGCGTGCTGACGGAGCGGGTTCCTAGGCCGTTGTAGGACATGCCGGGCTCTGCCTCCTCAAGTGTTGGTTGTCGTGGAAGTTTTCATGTCTTCAGCTCACCGTCCGGATTATTATCACGTAGCTGGCCCTAGACCGCTGTCATGGGACGGCCGGGGATTTCCCTTCCGGTATTTGATTGGCGTGTTATTGTGTCGTGGGTCCACCGTCTGGATGCTCATGTAGCTGGTCTTTCTGCGACCAGCTTGGGGGGGGGGGGGGGGGGGGGGGGGTACTTACTCATTATCATCATGCATGGCCGTAGTCGTATGACAGTAGACCCTCGCATCCCTACAATGCCAGGACGGAGCACGTCGGGTGTCACTGGCCAGGCAGACATTGCTTGCACCAAGCGCGGCCAGCTGGGGGGGGGGGGGGGGGGGTGCTCATTATCATGCATGGCTGTAGTCGTGTGGGCAGCTGGGAGCGCGGGGGGGGTACTCGATATTAGCAGCTGGGGGGGGGGGGGGGGGGGGGGGGGGGGGGGGGGGGGTTAAGACGACGGTATTCTACTCTTCCAGTTGATCCAGGCAGGTTTTCCCGTTAACCCGTTCAGTACTGCAGTCCTGTTTGGGAGACAAAACCACTCAAATTCTAAGTAGTTTGTCCCCAAAACGGGACTGCTGTAGTAGTAAGGGTCAAGGGCGCAGCAGACAATAGGGAAACGGGGACACTGACGTACCAAACCCAGGGAAAACAAGCCTTCCTGCGTCTTCAACCAGGAAGAAGCTGGTAGCCCCTCTCTCTGGTCACTCCTCCTGCCCTTCCATACAGCATGCTTTGCCCTCCCCTCCCCTAGTATCAACAGCCAACTATGTACGTATTGGTACAAGCGTGACTGCCTTGAAGCGACATGAAGGTGCTTAGATGTACGCACGACCCCCACGCTGCTACGTGTGGACTATTAGTAGCTCGGCCAGGAGGCAGGTTAGTGTAAAAATCAAAGTGTATTAGTTTAAAATCGAGCGTATTTCAACCATTTCGTTGAAGCAGGGCCAAGGTCTATACAGCCCCCACGCTTGCAGGCAGCTTATTTAGCCATAGTAAACCAAACGTCAGCGTTGAGTCTATAACAACTACAGCAGTCAGCTGCAGTAGTTGCACTACACCTATTTTCCACATCCTCCCTGGCCGCCGGCCCAGACCCACCCCAACGCAAAAAAAGACGCTACTTGCTGTCCGGTACTATAGAAGGAGGAGCAGGATGGGCCATCACCCCCCCCCCCCCCCCCCCTCCCTCCCTTCTCCCGAGCCTCCGTTGCGTACCGGTGGCCGCAGTTATTAATAGAGCTATAGGGAGTCCGGCAGGTTTTCTTTTCGCGACCAATACCATTCCGGCCAAAAACGGACGCCCCTGCAGACTCCTGGTTTTATGCTCCGTCTCGAAAGGGATGCGTGGTCAATGGTCAAATGACTGAGGCAAGCAACAAATGAGTACGCCCCCCCCCCCTGCAGACTCCTGATTTTTCTGATCTCCGCAGTTGCTGTCACTCCAAGTTGACATATACAGACGCTGCACGTACGCATATCGGTAACGGTGGATACAGAGACTGGCGGGATCGACGTACCCCGACTCGCACTCGTACGTCAACGAAGCCAAATTCCGTTCGAGAGGGGAAAAACCACAAAAAAATGAAACACGTCGAAAATTCCAGGAACAACATCCCAGAAAAACCGACCAGGTATAAAAATCTAGAAACTTCCCATCGGTCGGAGATCTAGAAATAAAACAACCACAGACCGCTCGCTTTTTTCAGGGTTACGTAAGGTCAAGTCTACAGCAGTACGTAAGAGTTTATATATACGTAAACCACTCGAACCCCATCGAAGCTCACCATGTGCACACACAAAGTGTAAAGCATGGACGACGGAGGGGGCTACTGTATAAGTAATCGTCGTTCGTGCTAGCGCCGACGACGGCATCATCAGCCATTATCTTCGCCATCTTTTATCATCAACTCCCTGGGAAAAACGTGCACGCCACGTACTCGCCAACGCGGTGTGGTCGCTTGCAAAAACTGGTACAAACATCGATTGGTTTTGTTTTATTCAAAAACCTACAGCATGTGTATCGACAACAACTATTTTTTCAATTGAGCGTCAAACCACGAAGAGGCCGCCGCTGGCGGAGGCGACAGCTGCCTTCCTCCCCGCGGCCGTCATCGCCCCCGCCTCAGACCCCGCGCCCGCCCGCAAGGGCGATTCCACTCCGTCCCTATCAGTTCCGGCGCCCGGAACTCCACCCACCCCTGCCCTCGCCCGTGACCCGTCGGCTGCACCAAGCTTTCGCCGGCACCGAAACCCAACCAGCTCCTACCTCTCGCGCTCGTTTGCGCGCCGCTAAGCTGGCCTGGCCACGACAACGGCCTCGAACCAGCCAGCCCTAACCCGCTGCCGCTGCCGCCACCGCCGTCGCTTACACCCAACATCAACACCGCCGCTGCCGACACCACCAACCCCGCCCCAACTCCCGACCCCTACCCTGCCTCTCCAGCCTCCTCTCCCTCTCCCTCTGATAGTCCCGCGCTCGGGCGAAGGCGGGCCGAAAAAAAAACCTCCTTCCGCTAGCAGCCCACCTACCCCGCCGCCGCGATCATTGCCGATACCGACACTACCACCACCACCACCACCACCACCGCCGCCGCCGAAAGCGATACCCATGCCCATGCCGCCGCCTCCCATTCCGCCGCCGCTGCCGCCCCTCGTTGCCCCCCGATTTGTCGCGGTGCTGCCGGCAATGCCGCCGCCGATATTCACGCCGGTGGCGGTAGCGGTGGAGGTGGCGATGTTCGAGGCCGACGTAGAAGAGGCCATGGAGGAAGAGGGGGCGGAACACGAAGACGTCGAGGATGAGGAGGCGGAAGCGCCGCCGCCGCCGCCGCTGCCTGCGGCGGCGCCGGCTGCCGCGGCGGCAGCCGTGGAGGCTGCGGTAGGAGAGCGCGCGTCGCCGACTCCGGCGCGGGCGTTTTCGAAGACAAGGGGGGCGTCCGCGGTGAGCTTTCGCTTGTGCGGGTGTCGCGGGGGGGCGGCTTTCCACTTCCTGGCGGTTGCGATGTTGGTGGTGGAGGTGGTGAGGGCGGTGAGGGCGGGGGTGGGAGTGGGGGTGGGGGTGGCCGTTTGCCGTGCCATTGTTAATGTTGTGGAGGTAGTCTTGGTCTTGGTGTTGGGGGTGGTGGTGGTGGTGGTGGTGGTGGTGGCCGTTGCGGCTGGTGAGGAGGATCCCGACGGGACTGTCGCCGCCGCCGCTGCCCGGTTGTCTTCGGGGCACCATGCCGTCCTGTTGCGGTTTAGGAAAACAAAACGGTTGAGCAGGACGACGAGGAGGATGAGGAGCGCGAGGAGAAGGAGGATGGGGACGAGGAGGGAGGTGAGAGGGACGACGAGGAGGAGGAGGAGGAGGACTGGTTGTTGCCGAGTTCGTGTCGATAGTCATACGACAGTTGATTGTGATGATCATCCTTAGGCAAGGCAGAATGAAGCCCCCCCCCCCGACTAAAAATGGTGGCTCGTGGCAAACCGTCAGGCTTTGTTCAAGGGCCGGCTAATCGCGCACGTGTACGTCTCTTTGACGGCAGTTGCTGTCGGAACGCTAGCAAACAGATCGCCGAAGTGAGCGACCTCAGATTACGCATTTACAGTAACAAGTTACACGTAAGTACATACTGCAGTCAGCATCGAGCCAGGAGCGAATATGAACGACCCGTTGACCGAATTGTACTCCCTGCGACCCTCAGCGGTCGAATTGTACGCTTGCTGCTGGCTGATGTTGAAGTCAATTTGCGCTACACCTATGGATGCTGAAGAAACAGATCACAATGTATATAGATATATCCAGAGGTGCACGTACGAAAAGCAAACTGACTCCCTACTATCCATTCGCGAGACCCAGACGGGGGCGGGTGTACTAATCATTATCATGCATGGCCGTAGTCGTATGACCATAGACCCTCGCATCCCCGCGATGCCGGGACGAAGCACGTCGGGTTTGCACCAACCAGACAGGCATTGCTTGCACCAGGCGCGAAGCGAAACGTGTGGTGTTGGGCGAGTCGCATGAAGGGTGAGGCTGCATCCTACTACGAACCGCCTTCGAGGCGGATTTTCTTGTATATGGATGATAGCGTCAATGAATTGATTTATTTTCAGGTGTGGCCACTTCCAGATACAGCAATGGGGGGGGGGGGGGGGGGGGTCACTTGTTGCTTGCCGTAGCTTGCCGTAGTCATTTGACCATTGACTACGCATCCCTTTCGAGACGGAGCACCGTTCCTACTCCTTACAGAGCACGTCCAACAATTGGGCGTTCACTACGTTGTTTCCATATACTACATGGAAACTTTTAGGCTAATCCTGTCCCATTCCTGTTTCGCCGCCTGTGGTCACCATTTACCTCCTGGGATAGCGATCGTTCTCTCGCCACCACCCAGTGTGCGAAATTCTTCCGTGTCACATCCAACTTCATGACTCCATATGTCACACTGAAACCAAGCACACAAACATCTTGAAAAAAAAAAAAAACTCAGGTTTTTTGTAAATTCGTTCAGAAAGTCCCACGGCACTGGTAAGTGTTTTTCAACAAGACCTCTTTACGAGTGCGGTGTCGTTTTTTTTTTCGTTCTTTCTTTTTGGTGCGCGCGCGCCCCGGATACATATGAAGGAAAAAAGAAAAGAAAACAAAACAAAACAAAAACGAAGCTGTGAGATCAGTATCTTGCTCAAAAACTCACATTTCGCTTGCAGGCTCAAGCTTTTTGTGTGATAATAATTCGATCGTGCGTTCGTTCTGCGGGATTTGTGTACGTTCAGCAGGTTTTTAGACTTGTCTCACCAAAATTACTACAGGTTTTCGAAAGCAATATAACGAAATCGCTAACCTACCCAAGTATTACTATTTTCCATAAAAGGCGACTGCTGTAGGTAGTTACGGTATACTCCCAGTTACCTGGAATCTGAAAAACGTAAGGCCGGCGATGACGACGGCTAGGGCTACGTCCACCGTGTAGTGCTTGCGCCCCGCGATGGTGCACGTGGCCATGGTCAGCAGATAGATGATTCCCGCCCCTTTGACCCCTCTGTATACCACCGCCGTCGCCCGTCGGAAACTCTTGGTCAGCTGCGAGGAGCAGGCAGTGGTAGAGAGGGGGAGCGGGGTGGGGGGGGGCGTCGGGCGGGGGGCGGTTAGTGAGGGGCGGGGGGGGGGGGGGGGGGGGGGCAGAAGGGGGGGGGGGGGGGGGGGGGGGGGGGGGGGCGACGGACACTCGGACCCGAGGTCTTCTTATGGTGGGCGGGTGGGAGGGTGCTGTGAGCATTTATAGAACTGCTATCGCAGCTGAGAGATGGGTGCAGCACCAGCCGCAATAGTAGCAGCAGGCGAGACAGCAGCAGTAGCACAATAGAGCACCGCCACCGCCACCACCACCACCACCCACCACCACCACCGCCAAGGTCATCACCAACACCACCACCACCAACACCACCACAAACGAATCTGAAACGGACATTACAAACGGAACCCGAACACTTGAAAAACTCTCCAACAATAAACTCTAAACCTGAGAAATACACGGGATATATATACACACTGGAAACAGCCGTAAACTCGTACCGTGGAAAAAAAAATACACGAAAACAGCAACAGTAACAGCAGCAGCAGCAACAAAACAACAAAACAGCAACAACAACAACAACGGTGCGCATGTGAAAGAAGCACGAAGAAGCGACAAACAGTTTTCAAAAAACTACAAGACACTCCAAGAAAAAGCAACAACAGTCGCAGAAAAACGAAACTCAAAATAACGGCGGCAGCAGCGGCGGCGGCGGCGGCGGCGGCGGCCGTGGCTGCGGCGATGGTGACTCACGAGTAGCATCGTCACGGTCGTCCAGGCAGTGTGTCCGGAGAAGATCAGGTCGCCGCACGTCCGAAAGTCGCCCATCAGAGGCCCTAGTCTCGTCGCCACGTCGTGCCACCCCGTCGGGGGGTTGTACCCCGACAGGGTCTCGCAGTGGGGCGCCGGGCCGGGGAGGGAGGTGAGGGTGACGCATAAGCATCTCATGAGGTAGGTCACCGACCTGTAGTGGTGGTAGAAGTAGAAACATACATACAATACCAAACACGCGGAAACGCCGAGCGAGAAAGAGAGCGCAGCAGGCCGAGAGACAGGCAAGACAGGCAGACAGACAGACGAACAGTCATACCAGGTAAGAGACAGGCAGGCAGACATGCAAGCAGACAGACGGACAGATATGCAGGCAGACACACGGGCACACAGGCACACAGGCAGACAGACAGACAGGCAGGCAGGCAGGCAGGTAGACAGACAGACAGGCAGACAGACAGGCAGACGGACAGACAGACAGACAGACAGACAGACAGACAGACAGACGTACAGACGAAAAAGAGAGACGAATAAAACAAAACATGAAAACCCAGGGAAAGCGCAAGGGGGGGGGGGGGGGGGGGGGGGGTACTCATGTCATGCATCGCCGTAGTCGTATATGACCATACACCAGAAACACAACAGAGGAGAGAGGGGAGGATCAAGCGGACGGACCGATAACAGCGACACTACTACTACTACTACTACTGTACGTACGCGCGCACAAGCGGTAGGATTCAGGTGTAGAGCCGGGACCCTCGTTATAAAAACCTTGCACACGAGATGTCATGCCAAGCGCCAGGGTGCCCGGAAGATAACACGGTTGGCATGTTTAGTAAGGAGGTGTACTCAACATCGCGCATGGCCGTAGTCGTATGACCATAGACCCTCGCATCCCTACAAAGTCGGGACGGAGCACGTCGGGTTTTCACCGACCAGGCAGACATTGCTTGCACCAAGCGCGAAGCGAAACGTGAGGTGTCCGGCGAGTCGCATAAAGGGTGAGGTGCATCCTACTAAAAACCGCTTCTGAGGCGGATTTTCTTGCATATGGATGACAGCGTCAATGAATTGATTAAATTTCTGGTGTGGCCAGCTCCAGAGACAGCAATGAGTTTACAATGTAACTGCCTCGTGGGTGCCTTACCATATACACACTACGTGATACGATCATCCCCCCTGTGCGGAGGTTAAGGTTCTCCCCCCGCCCCGCACAAAAAATGATCTATAACTCAACCGCCACCCGTGGTAACCGCCAAAACAAAAACAAAAACAAAAAAACGGTACCCTGGCTGTCTATTACGGGGGGGTCCATAGTTAATGGGACCAAATTTTGTTAGTAAAAATGTGTAAATATATAGTTTTTTTATGTATACCATAGGTCCTATTAACTATGGACCCCCGTAATAGCTCGCGTACGTAGTGAGAGGCGTATTTTACAGCGTCGTCGCCAACCGACACCAATCCAACCTATATATACCAGGTATACAATAGGGGCGGCGGGGGTGGAGGGGTACTGACAGATGAGATGTAAGAGATAGATCAGACAGATCATGTACATCATACCCTTCCGTTATTAGGTGCTGTGCAAAATCCGTACTGTAAAACATAGCAAACATCCATCCCAGTAAAAACATGTCATTGCAAAGTATATCATGTAGATTATTATGTGGCTCCCACCCGGCAACGTAGGCTACACGTACATAAAGATTTAGATCATCGAGTGGGAATGATGATCTATCTGGTCTGTCCGACTTGGTGCACTATTCGGACAGCGTAGATATTAAACAATAACGTCTGTGGCGGGGCTTGCGGCACTCTTTGACGCTTCGCCTTTCACCGACCGACCCAACCATGCGACTCGATCGGTGTGCTCTAGCCCGCCCTGCCCATCCGCCGTCCAGCCCTACCCTCCCTCTCTCCTCTCTCCTTCCTTCCTCCCCCCCTTCCCTCCCTCCCACTCTCACTGTACCCCCCCCCTTCGCCCGTCAGCCCCCCCCCCCCCCCTCATCCACCTCCGTCTCAGCGATGGCACACAACGTACTTAAAATACCAGGGAATTGAATATACCAGGTAGACAATTGAATACCACTGCCACAGCAATCCCGTACGTAATAGAACCGTGCCACCAGTTTTGGGCTAAACTACTATTATTAGGCAAGTGCAGTGGTGGTCTGTCCCTCTATAGTGCCGCTTGAATAGTGCCGCCTGCCCGTACCACTGTAGTGCCTGCGAAATGGCTTGGCGCCGATGGAATAAACCAGTGTGGTAGTGTGCCGAGTAACTATTACGGGGGTCCATAGTTTACAGGACCAAATATTGTTAGTAAAAATATGTAAATATACAGGTTTTTATGTACACCATAGGTCCTATTAACTATGGACCCCCCGTAATTAGTGCCGGTTGGTTGCCGCTATAATAGTGCCGGTATTGTTGCCTGGCACATACTGCTGTACTGGCACTACGGAGGGACCATTGCACTATGACAGCAGTATCGAATATACCAGGCATGGGATAAGCAGTGGTGAAGGAGTTGTTAACATTACCATACCGTTTAGGACCCGACCCGACCCGACCCGACCCGACCCGACCCGACCCGACCCCCCGACCCGACCCGACCCCGAACCGGCCTGGCCCGGCCCGATCTGACCCGACCCGATCTGACCCGATTTGACCCGACCCGACCCGACCCGAGCCGACCGGACCCGACCCGACCGGACCCGACTCGATCCGATCCGACCCGACCCGACCCGACCCGACCCGACCCGACCCGACCCGACCCGACCCGACCCGACCCGACCCGACCCGACCCGACCCGACCCGACCCCCGACCCGACCCCCGACCCGACCCGACCCGACCCGGCCCGGCCCGAACCGGCCCGAACCGATCCGACCCAACCCGGCCGCGGTTTGGGGTCATGATCCGTGAAGCGCCCTGACAAATATGAAGACCTAAACGGCCCATACATTTTCCACCCAAGAGAGAGTGTTACTACAGTTTAGTAGCATTACAAGGGACCATATTTTCACGGGGGACCATAGTAAACGGGACCAAATTTTGTTAGTAAAAATAGGGAAATGTATAGGTTTTTGTGTTGACCGCAGGTGCTATTTACTATGGACCCCCGTAACAGCAGTGATCAGGAGCCACCATGTACACAAAAAAAAAAACTCTACATTCCAGCCTTTTTACTAGAAAAAGCCTAGCCTATATTTGGTTCTGATTGCTATTTATGTTCCACCGTACCCATAATACCGGTCTGATCGCGAACATAAGGAAAGAACAGACAGCAACAAAAAAGACAAGAGCCTACAGAGGCGTCCGTGAAAAAGAGAAAACGACATACTACACCCCCCAGAGGTCGGAATGGAAAAAAGACAAAACAAAAAACGTTTCAACCGTTGTGATCACACGATGAAAAAAAAAAAAAAAACAGTTTTTTTTTTTTTTTCGTTGTTTTTTTTTCTTCATTTTTTCACTTGGTTCTAGTAACCCCCCCCCCCCCCTGCCCCCCCCCCCCCCCCCCCCCCCCCCCCCCCCCCCCCCCCCCCCCCTATCTACGTAGCGAAAAAAAAAACATCCGTGACGGTTCACATTGCTTTTTTTTTTTCCGAGCACCCTTGTAGGGTATCGCATATTTCTGGTCAGACTCTGGTACAGCAGTGCGGTAGTCGTCACGAACTCACATGAGCCTGAACCAATCAGCGACGAGGCGGCATCTCGTTCGGCGGTCAAGGAACAGCGACCGAAAAAAAACGCCACTCCGGGAAGGGCCAGCGTCAGGATGTCGCTCAGTGGTCTCCATTTGCTATCCTTACCCTTTTTTCATTGGGGGGGGAGGGGGGGGGGGGGGGGGGGTTGGAAAGAAAAAAAAAAAAAAAAAAGCGACAACGAAAAAAAAAAAAAAAAACGAGAAATGAAACAAAAAAAACGAAAAGGAAGCCGAAAAAAAAGAAGAAGCGAAGAACGGCAACAGCGGAAATGAAGACGAAAATAAAATGCAAACGGAAAAATTGAAAAAGAAAACGAAACGTGATCGACCAAAAAAACTACAACACAAGTGCGAAACAAGTGATCGGAAGAAAACAAAAACAGGGCAAAAACAAAGACAAAAAGCGAAAGACAAAAAACGTCCAAAAATCATCGAATATAGGCGTGCTGCACCAGCAGTTATTATGTTAATATGATACATGCAAAAACAATGAAACATCGAGGACACGAAAAAACGAACCAGTAGGTATTATGGTACTACCATGATACAAGCAAAAACGACAAAACATCGAGAACACGAAAAAAAAACGAAAAAAAAAAAAAGCCGCAAAAAATAACCCAAGCTTAAACTAAACACAGAATGGCGACGACAGAAATGACCGAAGAGGTGCGTTGTTTGTGCTCACGTGTGAGTCTGTGAGGCTGTTTCCTATGCGGCTCGAAAACTACCGCCAAACCCTGGACCCCTGTGGGAGGACTGGGCACTGGAACAAAATGCCAAACCCTGGACCCCTGTGGGAGGACTGGGCACTGGAACAAAATGTATACTGGCAGCAGCACAATCTACTGATTGACCTGCCAGCACATTCGCTAGTACGGAGAACCAGAGTAAATAGGACCTACGTTACATAAAAAATCAATATGTTTCCCTGTTTTTACCAACAGCATTTGGTCCTATTTACTACGGTCCCCCGTACTACGTAGTAATTTTTTGAGGTGCGTACGCGCAAGGAACGCGCCATACAATACGTATTACGGAAACCCACCGATGGCGTTTCGGCAGCAGAGATACGAACTGTAGGACAGCGAGGAGAGGAGACGTACTGACTGATTTTGACGACAGTATAATCGCTACTGATGAAGTAAGTCAGACAGCACTCCCCCCATCCGGATAAACAAAAAAAAAAAATGTCACTAGAGTCATGTTTAGGTTTCTGTACACTGCAGCACCGACAGCACAGTGCCGACAGGGTTATGACCCCTCCGTGGGAGTTAGTTCCGAGGAGTTGCTACACGATTTGGCATTTTCCTTTTGCGAAGCGAGCTGCGAACTTTTACACGGCCGCTAAAAAAACACAAGAGCGCGAAAACACAAGGGCGCGGGGGGGGGGGGGGGGGGGGGGAGGGGGCGCCGTTGTTTTTTTTAGGCGAGTGAAGCCGGAAAATCCGCGTGCCGTCCGACCCGAAATTCTGCGATGCTGATCCCGTACGCCTCTCACCAGACCGGCGCGGGCAGCACCCAGCCGAGACGATAGTTACATGACGGCTAGAGCTACGAGTGCCCCTTTTGTTGTCTCCCCACGAAAGACAGGCCTCATCGTTAACACTGGAAACCCCTTGGAACAACGCACTCACGCAAAAGCTGGATGACAGATACACACATCCACCGGCTCGGTTTCTTACGCTGTGTTTCGTACGCGGTTCGATTTCGAGCTTCACATTTTGTATTTGTCGGATCTCAAAAATGAATGCCCCTAACTATGAAAAATCCAGATAAGCAACATCCGACCGGATTTTTTTCGATTTGAGAATCCGATGACCCAAGCCGTCTCTGATTTCGGCCCAAAATCCGACGACTTGAGTCATCAGATTTTCAAATCGAAAAATGGCGTGCTCTCTAGATTCAATATGTTATCCGCGACAGCAAACAGCAGCAGAACGATCGATGAGTTGGATGGTGACACAGCTGTACAGCGAATTTGCGTCGCGCCTGACGCGCGGTCGGCGGGCGGCGCGTCTCTCCGTGGCCAGACTACAGTCGGCTGGCGCGGGCTCGGGCCTAGAGACCAAGCGAAGCGCACTCGGCGCGCGCCTCTCCGTGGATACGTACTCGTAGACTACACTGCTGTACAGCAACAGCAGCAGCAGTCAGTCACGTTGTGAATCACGAAATACCAAGACAGGTTGACTCTAGCGCACACTCGCCACGTCTCTTCGCCGCCAGACCAGAGGCAGTCAGCCTTGGCTCGGACGCTTGGGTCCTACGCGCAGTGCAGCGCACCCAGCGCGTCTCTTCGCGGCGCCAGAGACCACAACAACAGCAGCAGGTCTCGGCGTTTGCTCGAATCTCTGCACGCACAATAAATCTGATATTTCCGCATAGGAAGACTGTTTCGACTTGCCAAGTTAACATCTGAAAATGCGATCGGGTCAAAATCTGAAGCTCAAAACTCGAACCGCATAGGAAATAGCCTCAACAGCGAGAGCCACCCTTAACCAAAATGTGTATCGGGTATCATTCAAGGCTGCTCACGAGTCATGGTCCGACCCGCGGGACGGGCCAGGAGGTCTTCAAAACCTCACGGGTCGGGTTGGGTCGGGCCGGGTCGGGTCGGGTCGGGTCAGGAGGTCTTCAAAACCTCACGCGTCGGGTAGAGGTCGGGTTAGGTGACCGGACCCGATCCGACCCGCAATGTCTGACCCGATCCGTAAAAACAGTCCTGGCACTGTTCACAACATCAGAGGGATTATGATTAGGCATACTCGTAAACCTGGTGCTCGGTAAGCACCGGTTACGCAGGGAACTCAACTCATGTCAACGAAAGCACATATATCTTGTCAAAAAAGGGATCTTGAGATAAACCGCGGCAAGAGATTGTGTCCCCGCTTTTGCTAGCTCGCTACGGAGACAAAAAATCCTCACGGCCACATCTCCTAGATGTATCTATCTATCTATATATATTTTTTTTTCAAGTTCGTGGGAAGGCAATACAGTAGCGGTTACTTTACGATAGCGCCCGTATGCACCCACCCACCCACCAGCCAGCAAAAAAAACGGCACTATATAGCGGCAACCGGCACTAATTACCCCGCACACTTGCCACACGGGTTAATCTCATCTGCGCCAAGCGATTCCACAGGCACAAAAAACAGCGGGCAAACCGGCCGTACTCGACGTGCACTATAGAGGGACCACCCTTTTTTTTTTTTTTTTTTTTTTTTTTTTTTTTCGTTTTCCATCCCACTCATCTTCTTTCGCCTCCCTTCCTGTCTCTCTCCCTCTTGCATAGTTGTGGCTCAGATCAACCATTGCCCCCCCCCCCCCCCCCCCCCCCCCCCCCCC